>VZTB01005040.1:207974-432906 GCA_013397245.1 Thryothorus ludovicianus
AAAAAACATCACCGTCTTTTTTTTGTCTTTTTTTTTTTTTTTTTTTTTTTTTTGTGTCAAGTGTCAATCCCTGGCTTTGCAACAGTGACTAAATATTTATGTTTCACTGCCAAAAGCACATAGCAGCAAACCAAAGCTTGCATTTTAGGACTTGTGTGCTATGAGTGACTCACTGAGAGTAAAGATGTGAGCACCCCCTTCCCTGGGGTTCTCCTCTGAAGCAGGAGGAGCAGCTGCTTTCTGCCACCCCCTAGGAGCCACAGCAGCCACCAGCGAGGGCTTGTTTTGAACTGGAACAGCAAAACAGGGTCACTGAGGGGAAAAAAGGAGCTCATTCTTTTCAGAGGAAGGAGTCACTCCAACCAAAAACACCAAATGCCAACAGCGAAAAGAACAAACTTACTTCAGATGGAGACTTAGTAACAATCAGGAAAATAAAATACACATAAAAACCATGTAAACAACTAAAGGAAAGCAGTAGCCTGTACACACAGGAACAACAATGGAAACGTCATGGAGAGACAAGGGCTTGAGCATACATATGCCCCCTTTCAGAATGCAGCTTATTGATCTGAATGTCTTTGAGATTAACAGAAACAGCAACAGAAGATGTTCATTTCTGAAAGACACTTTGTGCAGCTGGTTGCTTATTCAGAATGGAAAAGATTAACATCCTGGTTCTATTTGCCATTTTCTTTCCCCCATCCCCCAACAATCCCCATCCATGCTGACAGCTGAAATTAATATATATATATGTCTTCATTTATCAGAAAAACCTCCTGCTAAACTAATATAGGTTACAATTAACTATATTTTTCACAACACAGAAGGAAGGATGACATCAATTTCTTTTAATTAGGATACGAGACAGGAATTCAGAGGATGAACATCTATTTTTTGCAGTTGCCAGAATCTTATGTGTCTTCAGCAAATTGTTTTACCACCTGTTAAAAAGGGGGAAGGGAAATAAAAAGCTTTCTCCATCTGTAAAGTGCAGCTTGATGATTAAAATTGAGAACTGCTGAAAAATACCATGGTGATGGAAAGTCTTCAGCTGAATATACAGCCCCCACTGTGATAACAAGCAGCACTCTCATCTCCCTCTGCAGTCAGTGACAATAAAGAGAGAATTCTACTTGCAAGGGATCTCAGTACCTTCCTGGAAAAGGACTCAATGACTTCTCTTTCTGTACTTTTTTAATGGATCTTACCCTTTTTGACATTTTGCTATTTTTACAGTGACTATTAGGATTTCTGCTTTTCTGGCAAATAAATGATACATATTTTCATTTAAAAATTCCCTGTGTTGAGAATTAAAGAATGAAATCTCCTGTCTGTTCCCATATGGCTTCTTCTCAAATATATATGTACATGCAAATTTCCCTGGACCCACCTTCCACCACAGAAGTTTTGTCTCAGAGAAGTCTGCCTGTAGATGTTTACAGGATTTCTGCAGAGCCCAGGGCCCTGCTGGAATTTCTTCCTCATCATGTCAGGCATGCAGAGATCCCAGATGTCACCCATGGGTGTGCACTAAGCAGCCAGCACTGCATAGCTCAGGAGGTCTGATCCATGCTTGGCATGGTGGGCTCCAAGCGTGATCCATGCAGGTGAGAGGAGTCAGGAGCTGGTGCTTCATTTCAGCTTCTTGCATCCATGTACACAAGGAAGGTGGGGACATTGAGTAGTTCCAGAAGAGCAAAGCAGAGGTCTTTATGATTAGGAGAACTGTGTCTTGGATTCTGCTTTTATTTCCTCACAATTACTTCTAGATTTAATCATCTCCTATGAACAGTCTGGATTTACATTACAGCAGAAAAGTGCTACTTTCTGTGGTAATTCAGGATGACAGTTTGAAGACTCTTGAAGCTGCCAGTAAATTTTTATACGGAGTTTTATATTTAAAAGGATCATTAGCTATACAATCCCATAATTGGATCCTTATGTCACAAGTTTTGTTTGAAAGCTCTAATGGTGTCTATGTATGTTAATAATCTTATTTTAGCACTGAGAGCACAAATGTGTGACAAATTGCTTTGGAGGAGAAATGAAAGGGATAACATCTAAACTTTCATTTTTGTGAGAGAAGGAATCTGACATGTTGGGGGCACAGCAGGAAACCAATGAGGAACAGAATGTACAGCCATCACTGCTGTTAAATATAGATTCCCAGTTCTGAGGCAGTGTAGAGCCTTGCTCTTGGGGTCTCTTCAGCTAACAGGTGCCTCGTGTCCTCAAAACACCTCACACTCAGGACAAAAACTGAATTAGATGAGAGCCATTTTCATTTTCTGTAAATAGTTCCAGAAGGTGTTGGAGCACTTTTCCACTGGTGATACAAACATAATGTTGTTGGATTTTTTCTTTTGTGTTTTTTTTCCCCTAAAGTTTTTTTTTATTAGGTATAACTCTGAAATGGCTCCATTCTGCCATTACTTTGTATTGCAAGTGAAAAACCCCCAAGCAGATGATTCTTTGTGTTTTGCTCCAATTGTCTTTTTCCAAGTGAGTGTAGGAACAGTCCTTCCTCCACTGACCTTCAAGTATTACTCTAACACAGAATATATTAGCATGAGTCAAATGGTGTGACTACAACAGCACCATGGTAAGGTAAATACCATATAGTTATACTTCCTTCCTCTGGCAGTATCTCCAGGAGACAGGCTTAATAAAGAGCTACACCCAGTAGTAAAATAATTTGTGCTGAATAAACAAATACAGAGAGATGTTATAAAGTCCAACATGAAGCTCAGCCAGAGCAGAGCCACAGCTTTTAAGTGGCAAAATGTCAGCTGCAAATGAGCAGCATGAGAGAAGCAGAGACATTTGTATAGCCAAACTAGTAGGAGCCTAAAATGCCAAAGTTAAGGCTGCAGATGGTAGAAGGTTTTGCAAACTGAACATGCTGCGTCTCCATGCATGGACCTATAGCTTTTGACCTTTACCCTCCTTCCCCTCCCACTCCACATGCCAAAATATAACATTAGATTTGCCCTATTTAGGGAATAAATCAAATCCTTTTTAAAAAGCAGCCGAAGTGTGGCTGAGGGAATAGCAAGTACATGGTAGACAGGTGCCATACCTTGTATTTTCCTCATCAGAACCAAAGATGAGACTTCACAGTGTAGCCCAAGCAAAGATCTCTGCTACCACCCTCCCTTCATTGCCTGACTGCTGTGATAGATTTGCTGTGCCAAGCAGCAGTCACAAACAGCTAAAGCAGAGAGTTCCATGGTATGGGGCAGCTGTGCCACTGGAAACAGGAAGCTGAGGTGTGCCTGTCACGGTGACAGATTTAGGATGGAACTCCTGCTCCTCAAAGTGAGCCCAGGACGTGCAGAGTGCATCAAAACACTGCAAGGCAGCAATGTTGGTTCATACAAATTTTTATAGGTAACTTATGTCTTATATATATATCTGTATAGATTCTTCCCAACAAAACCATTTTACACCTGAGCTCTTTGTTTCTAGGACAGGGTACTTTGGGCATAAAGCTGTGTCCCCCTGGCATGTTTCCCTGTGTCCCTCTTGGCCATACACCCCTCCTATCTGCTGGATGTTCGCCACCCTAACTATGGATAACAAGGCAGCAGAAGAGCAGGAATTCCCACACAGCTCTCACGATTTGCCATTTGTACCTCTTCAATTTTCCCCCTGACACAAGCACTTCTACACCCCCTCTGCCAAAAGCAGCTCAGAAATTTTTAACTGTTCCATAATTAGCAAAGAGCCCTTTCACCTTCCCTCTCACAAAGTGCAGGATTTAGGAAATCTGTAAGTATGGACAGAGGGGAAGAAGCTGGAGAAATACAAGATAACTTTGGAGATCAGCTTGAGCTGCTCCCTAAAGTGGCACAAAGTTCTGGGAATCGTGCTCTCCTGCAGAAAGATTAGCAGCTCCTGCTAAAGGTAACATCTTTCAGAGTAACACTTCTCTACAATGGAATAACATTATTTTCACTTCCAGTGGCTGAAGAAATGCAGAAATGTACAGAAAAAGAAAAAACCAAATGACCTTGTTGACAAGAAATACAAACAGTAAGCCAGGATGGCAGATCCCCATGACTGCACTACAGCATGGAAGAGAAGTACAACAGCTGTTGATACTGAAGACAATCCACTCTTTTAATACTTAGTTGTAGAAGACCTCCAATATTTACACAGGGATGCATTCTTCATCTAATGCCCTTTTATCCAATGGGAAAGCTTTTCCCTTGCACCTCTAAAACACAACAGAGGGGGAGGCTCAAGCAACACAGTAGAAGTTGGTATTTCTCTGACTTGGGCAAAAAGGCAGTGTTTGACACCAAGCAAATTTAACCATGGAAAATAAAACCCTGCCTTACACAGGACAGTAATACCAAGGCTGTGAAAAACCTTACAACTTCGGCTGCAGCTCCCACCCTGTTGGACTCCACAGCATATATGTGTAGTTTCAATACTTTTTTGTTTTTAAAATCAAAATGGTTACTTGAAAATATAGGGACTGATAGAAACGATAAACTAGACAAGCAAAATGGTTAGAAAAAATACTCAAGTAATTTTGGAATAGATTTGTAAAGCAGATAAAGAGCTTGTGTGGAGCACTTGAGTACAGAAACAGTTGACATCTGAACTAATGGAAAAGAGCATTACCATTGCCTCATCTTTTTTTTTTCAAACAAACAGATGGAGTTTAGGCCTTGTAAAATGTTACTACTCTCAACCCTTGCAACTGACTAACAGAGAAAAGTACATTTCTTGATTATTTGTTAAACCAAACATTACCAACGCAAGAGGAAAATTCAACTTTGATCAAGTACTTGCACCACTTACCTAAATATGCACGACTGGAGAAGTGACAGCATGCAAACAGAAACAGATGTTGGCTTTCACAGACAAATGCCATCCTCACCCAGGCATAAATCCTTCAGAGGAAGAAAGGGAATCATAGGCTTATCAGCCATGTACTGCCTATCCCAAAGCATTCTTATTCAAATACACTTATAGTATCTCTATTAAATGCCAAATAAAGATATTTTCCTCTCTCTGAACTTTATCTCTGCATTCTCTTTGGGATAGTATCTTCCAAGACAAGCAGCAGATACTTCTAGGGAAAAGCTCTTAATTTTCACAGTGAGATGTTTTGAAAGGATGCCATCTATTTTCAGTAAAGTCTTATCTCTTCTCCACTAGACCCATTAATTAATCAGAAATAACTGGAAATACTTTTTAGAGAAAAAATATTGATTACTATTTTGCATATTTTAACAGGTTTCCAACTCAATTCTCCTCTTTCCCATCTCCAGGGCTTACCCTCCTCTTCAGCATTTCTCCCATCCTGCTCCAAAGGTGTGGAAAGTTGCCTGCAATGTACTGCTCGTGGCTGAACTGCTGGATGGTAGTGCAGTCTCTAAAGCCAGCGGTGACCTAGTAACAAATAACTTCCACCCAGTACAAAGAGGGAGCAAACAGCACTGTGTCAGTGCAGAGAAACAGACAGTAAGTAAGTGAGATATTTGCTGCAAAGTTCCATTATCAAAAACTAGACAATGTGCAGACAGCCACGCCATGATTTCTACAGGTGCACCATTCTTCCCTTGGTCAGATTCCGAGGCAGTGGCAGGGATGCACAGTTAATGTCCAGTGTTGTCCATGCCTACTCCTACTCCTAGTATCACCCTAGAATGACACGTGCACTCACCTCCCTTCTGTGTTTGCCTGCTGTCTTTCACTTATTTCTCCTCAGTCTCCATCTGTCTTGGCTTTCTTGAGCACTTTCTGAATTGCCAAATATTGTGAATTGGAGGTAGATCCCTTGGCTTCTCCAAGAGATCGTGCAGAAGAAGCTCATGCTGTTCCCATGTCTTGCTGTTATCACGATTAACTGAGATTGTGGAAAACCTTTTGATTTCTTTTCCATGAAACATGACATAATTCTAAGAAATGAGGATTTCTTTGTGTGTATAAATGACCACCTATGCCTCTCTTCATCACTGCTATATATCTACTTACAGAGATAGCAAAGGAAGGGAAGATAGCATTTTATACATGACATTCGTTCGCAACCCCTGAAATTCAGGAAAAAGAAACACCACGAATTTTATGTGCAGTCAACATACCTGGAAGAAATCCATACACTTTTCCACATGTATACATCTTTTTGAAGTCTTTGCAGCATGCATGCACTCCACTGCAGCTGCCACCCTTTCTTACAGCACATCATTATCCAGTGTGCCAAAGTATTTTGGCCACTGTGGCCTTTATATCCTTTCTCATCTGACAGATGCTGGTCTGTCAGAAGGAGGACAGATGGAGAAACAGAAACAGCCAGTATTCCTTTCTCCTGTGGCTGCTCCCATGCCTGCCCCACCCTGCGTGGTGAATCCAGGCAACACCACACACATTCACAGAGCAGCTGAATGTGTATCTTGCACTTTCCCTGAGCAGCAGCAGAGCCATCAGACACGGAAACCAAGGAATGCAGTAGTGCCTTTGTGCAAATGCAGCTCCCCGAGAGTGACTCTGAAGATCACGAGCACAAGGACATGTTTCACTGCTGTTCCCTGAGCTGCAGCAAACAATGCTCTCAGCAAAGGTTGTGGATCTGCCTGGACAGTCTTGCTGCAAGCCATGGAACTGCCAGATAACCAGTGAGACTGCTTCCCTGGGGTCACACCATCACATCATTTCGTTTTGGCAATCACCACATATGGAGACTGCCCTGAGAGGTTTGATTTTCAGCATAATAACATTTTGTATGACTTATGAAGCAAGCCCTCGGCCACAGAAATGTGCTAGATGGAAAACAATTACAGTAATTTCTTCAGTCCTGGCAGACAGAATACACAGCACTGTCCCAAGATAAGCTCTTGAAAACTCCCCTTCTATAAATTACCTGTAAGAAGAAAATATTAGAAGGAACAGTTAATAGATTGGAATCTCTCTCATGCTCCTGAAAGAAAAAATGTTTGAGAAAAAGTGAAGCTGTTACAGATGATGGCCTCATCCATATCATGACTACCAGTGTAATAGAAATTCAGCTATGATTTTCATACTTAAAAATTCCCTAGAGAGTGGGATGAGAGAAAGCAGAGCCTCTTACCACAAGCAGATGACTTCCCCAGTAGAGATACTGATCCCTACATTGTAACCCTGTACTGTATCACATATCAAATTACTTGTACTATAACCAGACTTCATTAAATAGAGAATATCATATTTACATTTTAAAAAATAACAGACTGTTAAACAGGTGGAGGTCTTGAAAAGGAAATGGATGGCTGGATATTAAGTGAAAAATCAGGTCCTCTTACAAAAATCAATACTTAATCCATAATGAGAAATAACAACTAGACTCACTTTAGACTGGAGAACCATTACCCACCTGAGCTGTGGGATGAATACAGAAACAAGCTTCACGTCCTTTGCAAGCAGGTCGGAAAAGCAGTGCACAATTCTAGCTGTCACTCACAATCAGCAGCCAGGGTAAAGGCAGCAATCATCACCGGATTTACACCCTGCCTTTCTTTGTGAAGAATCCTTGGGAGAAAGGAGCTTAGGCTTCCATGAGAAATGAGAAGTTTTGACATTCAGGCACTTTTTGGTGGCGATCAAGTTACCTTCAGGATGCCATATCCTAAAAGCTTCTCCTTAATGTTTCATGATATATCAAGATATTCTTTTTCCGTGTGTGAATCAGCCAGGGCTGTCCACTAGCATCTAGAATTCCCAACAACAGCAACAAAATCAGAATACACCAGTGGCTGCATTAACTGCACTAACTGGGACTAGCACAGATTCCCAGATTTGAGTTTTCCTGGCAAGCAAAGAGTCCAGAACCCTGCAAAGCACAGGAGAACACTCCAACACCAAAGAAGGAAGCACTCTTTCACCACCAGTCTTGAGAGATGGCAAATTAAATGACATCATTCTGCAAATACTCTGTGGATCTTGGCATCACTGAAGGGAAAGTCTGAGAGCTTGAAGAACCATCCATCTCAAGGGGTCACATGGTCTTCAGCAACACACAGGCAAGGCATGTAAAAACACACAAGATACGTGATGTAAATTGACCAGAAGCAATCAGACAGATTCCCAGCGGTACAACAAGGCAAGCTTTCAGCTGCTGCCAGCTCTTCCTCAGCCTTGGGAGAAACCCTTGGGATTGCAAGCCCTCACAGAGACTGAGTTCAGGGTGTGCCAAGTGATTTCCTGGTGCTGACTACTGACAGTGGAGTCTTCAGGAAACTTAATGGTAAATTTCTGCAAGTAATATTTGTAGATACTCCTGGTGTGTGAGTTCACTGGAGAAACAAGCCTCCGGCTTGAGACCCAAATGAACATTTTTGTTGAATTGAGGTGCTAATGTCACCAAAATCAGTGTTTGACATTTAATGTGAAAAGGGCGGAGTTTCAGATTAATGAAGTCCAAGGCAAGTTACATTTCCCTCTCTCAGGACAAGAAAAAATGGCTCCGGGAGTTGGCAAGAAAAGCCCTGCAAAAGGAGTACTTGGAAAAAGTCAGGGGAGCTAGGCTGGCTATCCAAGTACTAAAAAGAAAGCCAGCAGTAGTCAGCTTCTATTTGTTTAATGTAAGGGATCTCTATATTCAGTTCCATCAGAACAACTGCTCCCTAAGGCTATTGTAATACCTCAGCTTTGTCTAGGAAATAAAGTAGCTCAAAAAAGAAAATTATTATTCATGAAGGATGCACTGAAGGAGAAATTCAAGATTTACATGTATGGTCACGGACTCTAAATGAACTATTGAAGCTCAAATTGGCAGCATGATGTCAGGATTTATTATGCTACAAAGTACCAGCTCAAAAGAAGTCAAACACTTGGCATTATTAGAAAAGGTATAGAGAACAAAATGCCATTTTCCAGCTGTGTGAGTTAACAGGCACCTGTATCATAAATACTGGATGAGGTTTGCCTCCTCCCATCATAGAAAATATACAACTTGGAACTAAGGAGGGTTCAGAGAAGGGCAATTGAGATGAGAAACAGCTTCCCCATGAGGAATAAACAGACTGGTCTCAGCTTGGTAAAGAGACGACCAAACAAAAAGTAAGTAGCAGATCATAAAAGCAAAGGTAGGACACAAAATTTGGGGGGATGAACTATGCATTAAAAGCTTCAGAGATAGATATCAAAGAAAGATGTCAGTGGACTCCTGGCACTATATAGAGTTTAACTTCATAACCTATTGCTACACAAAATCGTGGTTTACTGCTATTCTAAACCAACAATTAGGTAAATCTCAGTGGACTTTTCTTCCATGAGATACAAATTCACAATTTTGTAGGAAGACCATTGAGTACGACAGATGAGAATACACTGGGGAGGTAATGGACAGAATGTCTTTTGGGAGCTGAAATTTCAGCCTGCAGAGATTGAAGTGTTGCTCTGGTGTTACAATTTCATCCTTTCTATAGCTACTTGTCCTCTTTGGAGAGAAGATATTTTCCTTCAGAAAATTTGAACCTTGAGAACCATTATATTACCACAGGCATAATGATGGAATCTGAAGCTTCAGCAGCAGCAACTGATCCAGTCTCAAGTACCTCATCTTCACATTTCCTTGAAGAACAAAGACAAAAAGTCCCTCCAGCAGTCAAAAAAATGCACATTAAGATAAAAACTCATTAAAAAAGCAGCCTTCAGATTACTGCTCATGACAATGAGACAATGAAAGGATCATTCCAGTAGAGAGCTCAAAGAATCTATGTATTAAACCTCAAATGTATCTCTAACCTGTTTCATCATTTTAACCTACAACCAGAGAAGGAAACTGAAAGCTTGTGCTCCCCTCTCATACTAGGTTTGGTTGATTTTAGCTTTTTCCTTTATTGGAAGGCACAGATTGGCTGGTGGGAGTTCATGATTAGCAGGCCTGGCGCTGGCTCTTCTGACAGTACCTAGGAGAGCAGACTGTCCTACTCCATATCCCCAAATGCCTCTCCAGCCCCATTCCCCCCAGGAATTCTGGATTGGGCTAAGGGCAGTCACTTAGAGGAGAAGTGCTCCTCTTTTGAGAACAACATAATGAGAGAAGCATCTTCTCCTGCTCCTACACTTCAGGCTCCCAGTCCCTGTGGCAGGTCAGTGAAGAGGGAGATGCCATTCCTGTGCTGATGCTCAGTGTCACAGCACAGCACTGAGGATCACTGAGTGCAGTTACCTGGGAAATGCTGAGGTGACCACCAGGCATGTGAAGCAGGGTGTTGAGTATCTACTTGCTAGGAAGGAGAGAGAACAGAGAGATCATCATGTTCCTGCATTATAATGCACACAGAAAGAGCCTTTTGTCTTTTGAAGCATGAAGTGATATGAATGTCCAAAAAAATATTGGAAGCAGAAACTCTACAGATGGAAAATCTGTCTGTTACTCTCCAATATAATCTTCATCAAGATTTAATTTTAGGAAAGGAAGAAATTCAGAAGTTGATTGCCTGAGGGATAAAGCAGTGGTTCTGACAAAAGCCATTTAAACAAATACAGAAATTTGGTATTCCTTGGATCTATCAACCTCCACATGCACCTGAATGCCTATAGCAGAGACATTAGTAACAGCTCCACACTGAGTCTATTCATACATGGAAAAGGAATGTCAAGTTTAACTCATTTTCTGTACTGGAGCTGACATGGTAACTAATCCCTAGCACATGGGTACACTGCTGTACATAGCTAAGCTTGCCTGAACAAATACTTCACCAAAGAGCAACTACTCAGAGATTTCACTACCCACAGTTCAGTACATTCCTGTCTTCATTTCTCTTAAGATATCTGAGAGCTTAACCTCAAGTCAGCCATCCTTGGTAACATTCATTTCTTACTCACCAGCACCCCTTTCAAATAGAGTCCTACACTGACACCCTCTGTGGTAGGGTTAAATGCTTCCTGGCAATGTCATGCAGTACATTATATGCAAAGAAAATCCCATTATGCTTTCAGACACCTACTACCAGTTGGGTCTGCATGGTTACTGAAATATTTTCAAGAAGCCAGATGTTTTTGCTGTATCATTCTGGAGGATCTCTGTTGGGCCCTGGCCTGACTATACTTTTAGATTTGGAGTAAGAAAAGATCAATTCTTTTTTCTTTTATTCATCATCACCTAAGAATGACTTACAGTTAACAGGAGCACAGGCAGGTATGTGTTAGGCCTCTGCCCATTAGGAATACAATGCAGGTTGCTTCCCTGATCATGGAAATGTTCTCCAGTCAAGTCTTATGCTTAGCAGTTGCACAATGGCCTTTGAGTTAATCAGTATTCATTACACATGCAATGAAGAGCAGGGCTCCCAAACTCAACTTTAAAAGTTCTATATCTCATGAACAGACTTTAAAGTCTGGCAACCTCTTCTCTTCCTAAACTATCAGTAAGAAGTGATTGGGGTATGTTATCAAGAAAAAAACACTTAAGAGTCTTCTCTTGAACCTCCCCGGCTATTTCCCCCCCTTTCAGCTGTGACATTGACAGCCATTCCCTATGCTCTACAATAGTCCCACATCAGGGCCTCACAGCAGCTGCTCTGCCCCGTGTTTTTGGTCTCCACTCTCTATCAGCCTGCAGTGCTGCTTTGTGGTGTGCAGGACAGTCACCAACAACTGTGCCCAACCAAGTCCAAGTGGCATTTGCAGCCTCAACTATACAACCTGGCAAAACAAAAGGACCTTATATTATCTCCTCAAAGCATTTAAATAGATTCACAAGTAGAAGATCTGAAGCTCAAGATCATCATTCAAGCTTTGTGCAGGGGGAAGCTCTTGCACTGAACTGCAGGTTTTTGTGCCAAACTCCACTCTGTTGAAAGATATAGGCTGTCTGAAGTAAGGGGCTCATGGAGAGGATCAGAAAGAGCACACACACTCCTGCCTACATGTGAGCCAAAGAATCCATCTCTGCTACTTGAAACACCTGCCAGTGCATTATTTGTAAAGCACTTTGGTACCCTATCCCTAACTTAGTACTTCAGGCAAGAACCATTCCACAAAGCATGTGGCCACCTACTTCCCTATCATGGAAAAAGCTTGCAGTGGCTCATTCTTGTAAAGAGGTCCTTCCTGAATATTCTCTGTCTTTCTATATGTAAAATGTCTCTCTCAGTTGTCTCTCCCAGTAAGTAATAAACAGAATGTTTTATCACATGACAGGAAATAGCAGAAAAGAGCAGGGAAAAAAAATCCTGTATATAATGCAGTAACAAACATAAACATTCTGTATTGCTCCCTGACCTTTCACTTAATTTTGAATTGTAAACAGTTACTGATAGCAGGAAAGGGAGGAAGATAAGTATACACAATGAGAAACTTTTCTGCTTTATGAGTTTAGTTGCAAATCCCAAATCTTGATGCTTGAAAGTAACTTTTCTTCATAATCAATCTGGAATGTCTAAAAGTTCTGGGAAGTCTGTTCCCTGGCTTAATACTAAACTGAAATATGGTCCTTTGGTCTTTAACTAGGAACATCTGGTAGAAAACTCTACTGGTAAAAATTTACTAGCTAATAAAGACCATAATACATTTCCACAGTTATAGAGTTATGCATGTTTTATATAAAGGCATTCATGACACTACAAAGCACTCAACACTTAGAGCAAAGGCAAATATTATTTTGTAAGGCATGAAGGAAAGATACATCATTGCAATTTAAAATGAATTTTATGGCAATAAAGTAACATAGTTTTTCTTTTAAATACAGAGCCAAATTAAAATATAGCCAAAGCTAAACTGTCAAACTCCTTAAAGCAAGAGATCAGACAATTATGTCAAATATGTTTAATTTTTTTCAAAATAACTGATGGCAAAATAAAATATTTACATCATGTCATACTGTGTAAACATGTAACATCACTGTACAAAGAAATATACATGCAAAATAAAGCAAAAAATTTAACTAAAACAATAAAGGAAAATAATACACAAACATAATGATATGAAGTTGGTACGAATACACATCCAGTTTTGAAGTCAGTTGTTTTCTTTTAAAAAGTTTCTGTACAACTTTACAAAAAAACCAAAAAAAAAAAAACCAACAAAAAAAGAATAAATAGGATACAGTGGAAGCCACAAAGCTCAAAACTAACCCAAGCTAGGTTATGGCTTAACACTCATATATCTACTCTTGTGGGATGTCGGCTTGGTTTCCTTAAACATGGCATTTCACACAAACATAGATGACAACACACCCACATGAACTCAGTGATGCACAGAAAACCATCTCTGTCTTTTTAAATATCTCACGCTAATATTACCTCAACCTTAAAAACAGTTACTAAGACAATTACATTACATGTCCAATTCTCCTCATCTGACTGCTACTTTCCGAATGTATTCTTCACCAAAGACCACAAGATTAATTTGTTCATTTCACAGAAAGAAGTAAAAAAACAGATTTGAAAATTCTAAAAAGTAGTTAAGTATTGAGAATTGATTTGGGGAAGGTCAGACTTTGGCATTTTAAATATAATAATAAATTTTAAAAAGTGTCACTCTACTACTTAACCAGTTTGACATTTGGGATATGAATATCTCTCTCTCTCTTCAATTTTTTTCATTTTAACAATCCTTAAAACTGACTAGTCTTGACTAAATTCTATGCTAACCCTCATCTTAAACTAATAATGGCAGTGTGGTACAACACACCCGCCCGTGCCCACCCAGAGCCCCCAATCACACAAACAAAACCATAAAGCTCGCCGTACTAAGTATGTGCTTTTTCTATATATTTATTACAGTTACAACAGAGGTCCTCATAAATAGTTGCATAAAATGTTAAAGCCACAACATTGCACATGATATGAAAGAAAACGAAATCCCAAATGAGTGCATTTACAGTATTTCATCCTGCTGTATACTGCTCGACAATTGGGTCAGCAAGCTGGGCACCGACCTGAAGTTCTTTTCTGGGGGGACAGTGAGTACTGACCCAAACTGAAGACCCGCACAGTGGTATACCACCATTTAGGAAGGAGGGGGGAAAAAAGGATAAGAGGAGGGGGGAAAAAAAAAAAAATTACAGACCAAAGGCAGGTAACAGTCTATATACAAGTAAGGCCTACATTTTATCAGAGCAAAACAATTCATTCTATTTGTATGCAAAATCTTTTGAGGTTGGATGCACTTAAAAGCAGAGTCTGATCTCAGTGCACTGCTACGTGAGATACATACAGGCGAGGCAACTGGAAAGCTCTAGGACCAAGTGAAAACCAGATGTTATAAATGGAGGCCGTACCAATGGGCAGCCATTTTGGTGAGTCTTCTCCAGGCATGGTCTGATTTTTGTTTAACACCAGTGCTTTAAACATAGGCATTTCTTCCTTGAATAAATCTTGAAAACGGTAGCTAAGTTCACTTGCAAAATTCAACTCTTGTTTATTAAAAAAACTATTTTTTTTTTTGCAGAAACCTGAATAAAATACTGTTGCTGTATCGCTTGTGACTGCTTTTTGCAGAGTACAGTGCTATTGTCCTCCACCCCTGTGAAGTCTGCATCTCCAGTGCCCCGCGCCGCCCTGCGCGGGTCCCCGTGGAATGCATTTGCACACGAACATTCACTAGCAGCTGGTTGGCTTGGGGTCTGCTTTCCTCAAAATTCAAGTCAACAGCTGATTGGCAGAAGGAGTCTATCTCCAGTCTGATTGATTGGCAGGAGGAGTCCATCTCCAGTCTGATTGATTGGCAGGTGAAAGAGAATGAGAGAGAACTTCAAGCAAGGTCAAACTCTTGGCAAGAGCCTGCTCTGTAAGAAGTTTTTAATGCTACGGATGGGTCGAACATCATTCTGGTGTTTTCGCCGCTCAATGAACGAAGTCAGTCTGGATGTATCAATGCTGTCAGCACTTTTGCTATTCCCCAGCTGCAGCCATTGCTCCTGGAGGGCCAGTGCAGCCGAGGGACGCTTAGCTGGGTCATCCTGAAGTAGGAAGCATACAAAATCTTTGGCCTTCTGGCTAACTCCTTTGAAGTAGTCATCTGGGAAACTAAAGTCTAAGCGGCAAATATTCAGGCAAGTTTCCTCTACACTTTCATCCAGGAAAGGAGAGACGCCACTAAGAAGGACATAAGTGAGCACTCCAATGCTCCAAACATCTGAAGTGAGTGAAACAGGATTTCCAAGAATAATTTCAGGAGCTGCAAACTCTGGGTTTCCAAGTAACTGGTGGATATAATACGTGGTATTGAGCTGGACTGCATCTCCAAAGTCAGCCAGTTTTATTGTTGGCTTAGTGGAACTCTGGTCCACCAAAATATTTTCAGGCTAGAAAACATAAAACCAAAAGTTAAAATGTCTTTTTTAAAGTCAGTCTAACACACATTTAATGCTCCAACTTAACTGCTTCCCAGCCAGTGTGGTCAGCTCTAGAACATAAACAGCTGCACTCTGTAAGGATCACTGCAGAAGGCCAGCTCTGCAAAGCTCTGAGGCTGTCTCAACAAGACTTGCCCAGACCAACCTGCAGGTGGGTTCTTGCCTATTGCAACATAAAATGAATGTGCTTTAGCTGCTGGCACTGTATTTTTTGCATGAAATATAGTTCTGCCAGTTAATACTTCAGTTGTTCATGGCAGGAGCTTTACAAAGCCTCATAGGGACTGTGTTTCAAAACTTCACCTTAAGGAACAGCAATTACAAATAGAAAGTGAATAAAGCAACTGCTCCATTTGTTTTAAGACAGAGACAACAAAACCCTTGCACTTAAAGCCTGGAAGACTTTGTAGACATTTGCATGATGCTTTCAACAGAATCCAGCTTTATTTGACAACTCTTTCATGCTGTACAGATGGAAGACAAGCCCTCTTAAGAGACCATGGCAGCAGAAGATCCTGTTGGATGCACATGACTTCAAGAGAACTGTCCCATTATCGGTGAGCTGAAAGTGGAATAATTTCTACAGTTTTATTTCTAAAGCTAGTGCTGCTGTGGCTGTAATCTCTGCAAAATTAAAGCAACTTTTAAAAACTGTAACTAGTTTTTAATTAGTTCATCTGTATGTGAGACCAGAAAAAGTACTGGCGAACTCTGTATAGCACACTAAAAAAAATTTAATGGTATGAAGACCCAAAACTGGTTTTGCTTAGAAAACAAAGTACATGGAGGGAAGAGACTCAGGCTTTTTGTTTTTTCTCACCATGACTCCATATGGCTCAGGAGACCCTGCCTACAAAGATGACTTCTCAATGCTAAAATTATTATTCATATAGAGGTGGAAAAAAAAGTGTAAAAACTAAGTTTTTAATTAATATTTACATTAAGACAGTCTCACATAGTTTTGTTTTTTTTTTTACTAGAACGCATCAAACCCTTGTGGCTCAAGTAATACACAAAGGGAAGAACAAAGGCCCAAAGAGGCACCATTCATGTAGACATCACAGCCCTCAAAGTGCAAAGATGAGAAATATTTCTGCAGCAAAAGACGAAAAGCAGTGTCTTTCACAACAAATTCTATGTTTCTTGAGAAAGAAATGGACTTCTGCTGCAGGTTTATCAGAAAGTAAATAAATAAATTAATAAATACATAAATAATCAGTCAAAACTTCCTGTTAGCAATTATTTCCAGCAAAAAAAGCCACACAGGGCAAGTGAGCTATAAGGAAAAAGCTTAGGGAATTGAAAGTTTCTGCTTTTCTGGCTATGAGTGATCTAAAGCATTTGGGAATGGAGCCCCAAGCCATATCCTTCATGACTCAAAGCATTTCACAGTTCTATATACCCAGCTGCAAGTTTTCTAGAAGAGGGAGATTTTTATGCCTGGAACAATGCACACTGCCCAGAATCCCATAAACACCTCACCTTTAGGTCCAAATGTGCTATTCTGCAGTTATGAAGATACTGCACAGCTTCCAGAATCTCTCCCAGGTAGAGCCTGATCTTCCCTTCTGTGAGGTTTCCCCATCGCACGACATAGTCTAGAAGGCGACCCTGGTCAGCCCTGTTAGAATTACAAGGGTTGTATTTTGAATTAATCCATGCATCAGAACTGAAAAAAACCTTAAGAGGCAACAGACTACAGTAGTAACTGTAGTCTGTAGAGCTTACAAGACAGAGGACTAGGGTATGAAGAGGATATTTCACATCAAGCTATCAGATCACAACATTCTGCATTCACTTTTGCAGCCACTGGATACAGAAATACTGTTGAACCTTCACACTAAGATAATCATCCACATGTCAATCTAATATCTCTGTTTGTTCCCTTCTGAGTATTAAACTCAACATTTTAGTAACAGCATTAAAAAACTGCAGTATTTTACTTAAGTGCTTTCAAACTGCTATGAAATTTTAGAGCTCCTTGTTTATAAACTACCATAAGTGCCAATAAAGTCAGCTGTAAAATTGTTACAGATAATTTAGAGTCCACACACATTTCTAACACTAGTATGTAGTTGGTGGAGGTCTCAAAGGTGTCAAGAAGGCCAATGAGCTGGGGATGCTGGAGATTCTGCATGACTCCAAGTTCATGGGTAACCTGGTCTCGCTTCATCAACTTCTTATTCACAAACTTTGTGGCTACTGCTCGCTTGGTTCCCTTCTGGTCACACTTCTTGACGACAGAAAATCTGCCCCTGGAACACAACAACCATGGAAGGAAAGAATTAACCAAGAGAGAAAATAAGGACATACTTTTAATTGAAAGATATACCCTAAGAGATCTAATTTTAGATTTCTAATAAGTCACCCTTACAGAGAATGTTTTGGGCATGAGAATTTTCAGTGCATGCATCTACTACAAATTGTGTCTGTAGAAACTTCACAGAGATCTCTTATATCACACTTGCAACTTGTCAGAGTAATAACCAGCTTTCACAGGTCATCATTAAGTTGGACAACTGTATATTCTACATGACTTATTTTGCCCATTTTCAGACTTCTGTCTCCCGTTTTCAATCCCTAAATAAGAAGGTTTAGGAGAAGCAGAAGGTTTACAGAAGCAGTGTCAGTCACTGAAAGGCATGCTTAAAATATTAAATCCCTTCATCTATGATACCACTTCAGCCCAATTTCATTCTGCTTATGCAGTGCCATCTAGTGCTGGTAAAATTTTCGTTTCCTCACTTCTATTTAATCCAACAAATTTCTGGCCATTTAGGCTCATACATTAGGTATTTATCCAGGAAAATTTAATTTTTGAAAGAGAAGTCAGTATTTTTACACAGACAGCTTTGGAGATCAGCACACAGAACACACCTGCCAAGCTCAGCCACTTCACTATAGTGGGAATCAAAGTCGTCTTTCCAGATTACCATGATCCCATCACTTCCAGGACCTAAATCAACAACAAAAAAAAAAAAAAAGAGAAGGACAGTATGTCCAAGATTTAATATACTCAGATTCCTTGGCTATGAGGGGAAACACCCCATCTTATTAAACCCCTATAACACACAGGGTGGAAAGCAAGACAAACTGGATTACACACCAAGGCAGCCCAGCCAATGCAGTAGAACAAATTCTATAGTGGAAACAATTCAGGTTACAGTGGGAACTGTCTGTACAGGAATGAGTAACCTTAGCAAGCTGAGGAAAACAGTAGAGACATCTTACATTATATCTCATAATCCATAATAGACCTGCCACTGGAAAAAAAAGTGGCCAGGTAGTGTAACAGCTACCATAGAGAAAAGCTCTTATTTTTCAGAAAACACTAGTATAAAGACCAAAATTTCCCTTTCAGCCTCTTTTATATATTGTAACACACTCATCCAAGGGCTTAGCTACTGTCTGTATTGGGTCAGTGAGCAGGGAGTGCCTGAAATCACTACCTCACTAAGTTGTCAGGAAGGCACTTACTGCGGCTACCAATAGGTGGAGCTCAAAGAGGCACCACTGAAAATAAACACCCAAAAATTTCAGATGAGATATGGAAGGGACACATCTTTCACAGGCTGGTTTAAAACTCCAGGAAAATAGCAAAGCTCTTTGAAAAAAAGGGAAGAAAGACTATATTTTGAAGAGGTTTGGGAAAACTGTAAAAGTCCCCATATCAGCCGAGACACTTCATGTCTTGAGGTTTCTTATGTAAATCAATTTGAGATAAGCCACTGTGCTAAAATCTATGAATTAATTCTCACCAATGGAAATATATATGAGCCTCACAATACACTAAAGGACCCAGATAACATCAATTGTTATGAACTGCCTTGTAAGAAAATCTGTGATCCTGCTGTCTATATTTTCCTTATTTCCAAAAATGGAGAATTACGAAGACTTAGGAGAAGAATAAGAGAATGTAGGAAGACACACCAAAACTTATCAGTATGTCATCACACAGATGAAGTAAAAATATTTTTTCCCTTTGCTTGTCTGCCCCTAAAACACAGGTATTTTTTCATCTTTGCATGTTTCCTTTTCATTCCTCACAAACATTCATGTTGCCTTGCTTCAGATACTGAAATAGTTTAACTGTAGATCAATGATGCAAAGACAAGAACTAGCTGTACATTCTCCTAAACATTGTGGCTTTACAATTCAAGCAAAGGAGAAAAACAAATTACAAAGTAATGCTACTCTTTTCTTATCTGTACACTTCAGAAATTATGTTAGCATTGTAACATTCATAGAGACTAAACTGAGAATGCTGATGATAAAGTATGATTTTATCAGTGTGTTTGGACTAGTACTGGCAAAGCGAATGCATGCTGACAGTACTGTGGAGTGTATCACCCTCTAATCAGTTACATCCTAAAACTGCATCTATTCCTGCTGAAACAGGCAATAAGCCACAGGTAAAAAGGCTCGTTATCAATACTCAGTTAACAAAGGGGGGGCCCAGGCACTTGGACTGTGAGGAGGCTTTAGAAGCAGACAGACTGGCCTACCTAAAACTCGTAGACTGGCGGAGGATGAAACCGAACCCATGTCGTTTGCAGCTATGCACGTGTAGATGCCATCGTCTTCCGCAGTGACGCCGATGATTCTCAGCGACGCCTCTCCCAAGTCACTGCCAAACACAACAGCAGCTGTTAACCTTACAGAAACTGCACACACCTTCAGCTATGAAAATCAGACAAACTTAGGCTGACATTGTTTATACTTCCTATTTTCCAGCCCTTATCTCTCTCTGGATGAACATTACTAACCCTGTCCTGCCGTAACAGAAGCATCCACCAGAACGGAGCACTTTGTGTTCATCCAGTATCTTGGAAAATCCTATAGATTATTAGAAAAACATGCTGATTGACAGTCTGTCTCACCATGTCTCAGGCTCTACTGCTTTCCCTGTTTCTTCCTGATTCCTTTACCTACTTCAAGTTTTTGGAAGCCATATCAAGACAAATATCCACCTCTGTTCCTTCTGAAAGGTTTGTTTCCATGTGTGACTCCCAGGATGTGTTCAGCTGATCAACCATTTGTGATTTTAGACCATTCACCCCCTGTAAGAGAGGGCTTGCCCTTCAACACAAAGGCACACTTCACAGCTCTGGAGACCTCAGACTCTGGGAGAATGAGGACGGAAGGAAACTAGAAAGGACTTAAATTTACTCTCTGCTCCCAGGCAGCGACAGCATTGAGCTAGGTAATACCAGAGCAGAAAGACTGCAGGCTCCTCCTCAATCTTTCTCACTGATCAACCACCCTTTTTGTTTGATGGTTTGTCTTTAAACGTCTGCTTAGATTTTCCTCTGTGCAATAAATTTCTACTCAAAAGTACTCTTTTGACTATATGCCATGGACATGAACAACAGATAATTTAATTTGCTAGCCTTTTACAAATGTGAATATTTGGCAAGTCCTCCCTACACTTTTTTAAGTTTTTGGGCTCAATCCAATCCTAATGTTTTTTCACAATAATGCATATTTTCAAGATCTCCTATCATACTTATTGCTTTCCTTTGGATTCATCTCAGCTGCTAAAAGTCATTTTACTGACTGACCCAAAATCTATTTGCAATGGTCTTCATCACACAATTTCATGGGGAAAAAAGAAGGTAAATTTTAGGAATATAGGAAGATGATACCCTTCCCCAGCTCAAAGAACATATCAGGGTTATTTCTAAAAATCAGTCAGCCACAGCCAACATGATTTTCTGGATATAATTCTGTAATGAGTAACAGTCAATTAAACCTAGCAAATTTAACTCTTACACATCTCACAAAAGCCCTGGATGCAGTAGAAAAGCTGCCACACTGCCATTATCTTCCCATTAAATACAAACAAAAAACCCAATGAAAAGAAAAAGCAGGAGCAGCAGGAAGTAAAGAACAGTATAACACGCCATCAAGTCTTCACAAAAGAGCCCTTCATTCTGAATTAAGAGTATAATTCATAAATAAGACATTTCTCCACACTCAAGTTACTCATTAAACTACATTTTCTGTATATAAAAGACACTTTTTCAGAAAAAATAATCCTTTTTTAAATGCAGCTTTCCATTCCAAAATAACAATTTCTCCTGAAAAATTTCTACTGGTGTTTGAGTTACCAGTTACTCTGTTATGTTCTATCATAGTAAAGCTAAAGACAGAAGTGTTAATATTCATGCTTCAACGAAGAAGAGTGATATTGTCAATCAGTAGGAAGCAGAGGCTTCTTTGAAAAACATTGTAGTGTAATCTGAAAGCCACTAATGGAAATAAGGGACTGGCAGGATCTGTCACATTACTGACATGGACCTCATGGATCTCAAGGACCAGGTCAGTGTGACAGAATCACAACGGCTTCTGCAACAGATAATCAGAAAGAGCAGATTCATTTTATTTTGCTTTTAAAAATCAACTGATTATAACATTTTGTTACTCTAGCCATATACAGAAGTTACACAACATTTCTGGAAAATCTCAGTGGTGACATATTTCTGTCTGGGAGCAACCCTATCCTCATGCCTCAAAGCCAAACTCTGTTTTGCATCAGGGGTGCAAATTAAAAACGTAACAGTTTCAGCAGGTCCTGTTGAACATGACACGAATTACCTGTACGAGATGCTGTGATGACCGTCATTGCTCAGTGTATTATGATCAGGACCTTTCCAAGTAACTGAAGCCTTGGGGCGACCACAGACTTTACACCTAAGCACGATGGTCTCTCCTGTCTCACATGTTACCTCACTCAATGGAATTATAAACTCTGGGGGAACTGGAAAAAGAGAATTAATGGCATTAGGTAAACTGAAGCAAACACATTTAATTTCTATTTCTTACAGTTTTCTATCAGACAAAGTAGTACTTTAAATGCCTAAGGTGTATGTATCCCCGGCCCTTGGAGCACATCCATGGTTAGGCCCCTTGCTGGGGCTCCAGAGCTACTGAATTTTTCTCTACATGAACTTGGACACAGCACTATTGCTGTGCCACAGATAACCCTGAAGCCTACCATGGTGAGCCAAACATCCAGTTTGTGGCAAGTGAGGAAAG
Source organism: Thryothorus ludovicianus (assembly GCA_013397245.1). NCBI lineage: Eukaryota > Metazoa > Chordata > Aves > Passeriformes > Certhiidae > Thryothorus > Thryothorus ludovicianus. The sequence continues at coordinate 230,311 of VZTB01005040.1, forward strand.
TCTACACTGAAAAGTATTTAAGGATGTGCTCAGCTAGGCTATCTTTATATCCAGCCAAGTTTGCAAAAGAGAACACAAACATTTCATCCAATGAAGCACCGTAATGCTATCCCTTTTACGCAGGTGAAACTCAAAAAGTTTGTTGCTGTCTATTAAGCTAAAATCTCAGTTTGGCTCTGGTCCCAACGGGCCACTATCTTTGTCCTGATCTGCCTCTGCACTGGAGAGGTCCTGAATGTTGCCTATGGTGCAAGATTGAAAATAAAGCAGCTCCAACTCCTGGCCTTGTTACTCTGCAAATTCAGCAAGGCCCCACTTCCATACGGAACACATGATATAGTCCTCGTGTTTTATGCTGTTTTGGATTTGTGAACAAAAAGTGTTTATAGAATTTTAAAAAAGAAATATGACATATTTCATTCTACCTTATCTAAAAAGAGCCTATATAAATTTTGTAGAAAGTACTCAGTTCCTGACATAATTCTTATTAAGCAAATATTTTAATCAAATTTATTGACTGAGACTTTTAAAAATTAAAGCAACTTACCATCATAAATATAATTGGGGTTGAGAAGCTGGAAAGGAGAAATTAAAGAATTAATGTCCTGATAATCTCATAAGAACCTAAAGAATGGTAGAAAATCAAGCACAGAGATAGATCAAAACTCACCCACAAAATTCAAAAAACACCCGAATACCACAATTTCTGCACAACTCTATTCTTTTTGCAGTATCTCTCTTTTTTTTTTGTATGATGCTTTCAGGTTCAAAGGTTATAACCTCCTGTTTTCAGATTTGGCAAAAACTGTCCACTAAAGTCACGGCTGCCTTTGATTCCTTCCTGTAAGGTTCTGACAGAAGCTACTTTTAAAGAAATCCCAACCTAGCTTCTTTTGGAAACCATATCTTTGAACACTTACTTTTACAGAAACCTTGTTGGCAAGTCCTTCTCGGGATTTGCGATAACCATTTTCTAGCTTGCCTTCCCTTTTGCCGTCTTTATCTTTTTTCTCAGATTTCTTCCTTAGTCGGAGTGCTGTGTGCCAAGACGTTGACTTCCTGAATGCAGAACATGAAACCCTGATCAATTATTTTCAACGTCCTGTTATATCCTAGACTGTCTACTTTTGTGTGGAATTGGAAAAGTATGCCAAAATGTTATTTCTATGTATTATAGTGTAGTAAAATGAAATGCATCAAGTATTCCATAAGGGATGCCACCTTTGGCTAAAACTGTGAACAAGCTAGTAACGTAGTATGAAGTTCAGTATTGAAATCATTGCTTGAATGGTAAATTTTCTATATAAAAATACAAACTGTCAATCAAACTGAGCAACAACCAGTATGAAACCCATACCACATGCAGCCTGACAAAAGCTTTACACAGAAGTCAAACTTTGAACTTTGATACAATTTTTTCCATTGCAGACAGTAATATTCAAAAGGTTTGTGGCTTAAAGCAGATAGCTAGGAAGTCGGAAATCTTGTTTTATTTGAACAAACATTCTCTGTTTCCCTAGACAAAGGTGTCTAGACTGGTAATTCAATCTATTAAATAAACAAGTTAAAACAAATAATTTGTGCTTTTAGATAAGGCATTCTTTTCCCAAAAGATTAGGCTATTGCAACTTTTTAATAAAGAATATGTGTTTCTGGGATCTTACTAGCTTGTATTTTGACATTTGCTAAGGGACATCTCCAGCACTCACTTTGCTTGTTGTTCATTTATTTCTCATTTATTTTATGATCAACATCAACTTCTGGCCTTGAAGGTTCAAAGCCTTCTCTAAATTGGAAGTTTTCTTCCTTCCTCCCCTTCCACGCACACCCAGGCACTCACTTGATGGTTCCATCAGGGTTGTCCATGATGATTGCACTGGTATGCCCCAAGACATAGCCGGGAATCCAGCCCTCGGCTGCGGGGCACTGATCGGTGGCGGCTCTGAACACCAAAAACATGTTCTGTTGGTTGCTGGCTAAAATCTGCACGACCTCTCCTTGGTAGACATTTATCTCATCCTCCTTCACTGCCGTGTAATCGTGTGTCACCAGCATGGTGGAGATATTGCTACTGCTGCTACTTTCACTCTGCAAGTGTCAATCAGAAGCAGAGAGAGCAGGGGGGAAAAAAGAGAATCAAGTTTAAAACTCATGAAAAAGACAGGCTGTTCTTGGCCTGCTACATTACCTACCTAATCCACTTGGTTTAAACTGTAGTCAAAGAAAAGAACCATGTTTTCTCTTTTAAAGCTGCCTGTGTCTGTTGTGCATTAGTCTGATATTTGAACATCTTCATGTACTGCTGCTGCATAAATTTATTCCCAATGCAGTTACTCAGTATAATTTCCTTTAACTAGGAATCAGTTTATTCATAAATCTCAACTTGTCTTTCTTTCAAACTCAGACACTGAAACTTGCATCTTCATCAGGCATCAAAACTACAGTACAAGCATGTAAGACAGTTTTTTATGGTCTTGTAAGTTCAGTTTCAAAATCATAGTCATTAGCTCATAATCACTGGAAACTCCAAAAATGAAAAACACATGTAGTCTTTCCTAGCACTACCTGTCAGATATCAGACATCAGCCTTCAGAACACAAAACATGACAAGCTACAAAAGAACAAAATAGGGTTTTGACAGCATCTCTCAAAACCACAAGACTTATCTCTGGTTACATCTGTATGATCAGGTTTACTCCTTTAAATGCAGATGATGAAATAAATAACTGAAATAAGAAATTATTAATGTGATGGTCAAAATAGACCCACTAAACTGTAAGAATCCCTTCTAATTGATTAGTGACTAAGATAGCTGAGTGTTGTTAGCTGTTTACCCTACACTTTCAGCTACTGTTCATTATTTTGTTCATTTCCCCAGCAAACATTTGTGGAAAGTTAATTATGGCTGAGAAGGTGTACATTCAAAACTGTATTACTTTCAGAACAAAAAGCCTTCTCCTGACCATGAACCTATTGGAAATTATTATTTTTTATTAGTAATTGCCCATTTGCATCTACTCCTTATATGAGGTTTAATAAATGGAAGTGTGAAAACTATTATCAGATTACACAACCTACTCCCTCAGTAATTATTTCTTTCTTGAAACAAGTTAAAATCAAGGTGACTGGCCTATTAATGATGTGGCATGAACTCTGTGTGTGTATTTGTCTGTCTTTTGTCTCTGCTCTTACTTCAAACTGTTTCAGGTCACTCAGTGCCAGTGAGGGCTCACTATGGCTCAGTAGAAGCTGAGCTGAAGAAGGAAATGAGTACTCATGTCCTGGGTACTCCTACCGCTTATAGAGAAGAACCACATTAGTACCACTCAAGTGCTAGCAGCCAGTGGAAAGCCTGGCATACAGGATTAGAACAGCACCTTTTTTTTTTTTTTTAAACTGTCAAATATTTCTCAAATATTTTGGAGATGCAGCAGGGGTCAGTTGACAGCATGGTGCACTGGGAGCCCCATGTGTTCTCTTGCAATCTGCTAAAGGCCTTGAACAAGTCACTCCATCTCTCTGTGCCTGTGCTTCCCTGGGGACTCTGGCTGGGAAACCAAGACATTTGGAATGAACACTCTCAGATTACTAATTCATAGCATGTTTAATACCCTGATGCTTGGAGTGCCAGTGACTCTGTACATTTTATTCCAGTTGGACTGTAATATTCAACTGAGTGACTCAAATTTTTGCCATATTAGAATGATGAAGCATATGTTACCTCCAAGAGAAAGTTCTCATTGTGGATTGTAACTCTACTGAAGGATATTTACATTAATATCAGATGCTTTATTTCCAGTGGGAGAACTCATTTTTTCTAATTTAGAGGATGGCCTGTATGTCCTTTTGCATTAGTAAGTCCTTTCTATGATTCAGGCCAACTGGGAACAGCTGAACCAAAGAAATTAAATCTCATTTTCAGTCATTATTTAAATTAGGATGACAACTTGCTACATTCTTTTACCTAGATGAAAACCATCTCTGTTCAGAAAAAACAGCTTTTGTTGACTCCTCCTATTAGACTTACAGGGAAAGATGAAGGGAAGTTGCAATATCAACCTAAGCCTCAAACCTTGCCCCACACACTATTCCTGAACATACTGTTTCTTAGCATGCAGAAGAATTTGTGTAACTGCAAGACTGACCTTTCTATAACATAACATTTATTTCTGACATTTAAGTCTTGAAGGATCATAACAAACTCTGAATATTTCTTGTGTTTAACAGGGACGGTTAAATCTGTTAAATAAACAACTGTCTGGTAACTACTAAGTGACAAATGTTCTTGAGAATGTGTTTATACCAGAATTCATTCTCACCACTTTTCTTTTGCCTTCCAAGGAAGTAATTATTCTTGCACAGTAATGTTTTCTTACTGAAAGTACTTCTGGTCATCACTGACTTCAACTATGGGATTAGAGGAGGATCTACAAACAAAATACAAAAATATCCTCCCCTATTCCTCAACTAGCAAGACTTACTCCTTTTTCTTCTTAGAAGTAATTTTTCCTTAAGTAATCAACCATAGCCATATGTGCATGTAAATATACATACACAAATGGCTAAATTAAAATAAACTTTCACGACCCATCTTCTCAAACTTGTTCAATGTGGTATGAAATCCTGATGATTGGTGTAGAAATGAGATTATAAATGAGGACTTATGGCCCATTCTCAATCACCAAATAAAAAGTCCTATAGCTGTGAACATACAGCTGTGAAGCAGAAGGCATGCATCCCAACATTACGTTTTACAGTGAGATAAAAACAAGCAATGGTGTCTTTGCTGAGATAGTATCAAAATCCAAATGTTTTGAAAACTTGGTGCCATCCCATCTTTCCCTTTCACTTTTTTTAATGTGACAACCTGAATTAGTATTATGCAAGTACCACCATCTTGATTCACATACTATGAAGTAAATGCAAAATACTCAAATTACCCCAGATTTTGCATTACATTACATCACATCACATTTTGCTAGACTGAAGATAAACACAAGACAGAGCTAAATCAAATAAAAAGCTGAAGGAAGATCAAGATAAAAATACAAAACATGCAAAGCATAATTTTTTTCCTTCTGAAGCTATTATAAAAGTAAGTGTAAGAACTAAGAAAGCTTTGTGTGTTAAACAGTTCTATAAAGAAACATGCATTTAAAAAAGGTCCAGCAAGTTAGGTGATTTGCAAAACTGGTATTGCATACCATTTGTGAGAGAGTAGAAAAACAAACATTCATGAACACAATGCTTAGTGAGAGAAAAATCAAATGTGAGTTTAAAAAGAAAGGCACCATAACCTGCCTACCACATCCATGGCAAATGTCTCAATATTTTTGCTTTATATTTGCACATGCCCTCGTGATTGCTGTGTTGCTTTCCTGGTGGATTTTATTAGAGATAACGTAGATTCTGTTGATAGCCCAGATTTCTGCACAAACACACCAAGTGCACACTAAGAGGCTGAATCTCCAGAAAACTGAAACCAGTTCTTCTTACAAAAGAGAAAAGACAAGTGGAGCAGGTAATCGTTTTGGTTGCAGGAGAAGTAGGTTTATTGTCACTAGGTTTTGTTGGCCTATTTTGAGTGGATTGCAGAAAGCCTCCTTGATCAAACACAGGATTTAAAAAGAGATTGATGTACAACAACTAAGGCTGAAAGGGGAGGTGGGAAAAAATAAATTAATAAAAAAATAAAAATCAAGCAGCCCAGGGAACGTAGATGTCTCCAGAAGTTAAAATTCAACAGGACAATGGCGGCTAATTTGTGCATGAAAGGGAAAAAAGCCCCAAGGCAGTCTGCCAAAATCCTGAAGTCAGATTTAAGTGCTGGCGCAATGCATACCCCAAGGTGCTCTGGCTGCCACGCTTCAGCATGTTAATTATGTGCCTTCAAATTAGAGACGAGAAAAGCAAGGACAGCGAGTTAGTAGGTATCAGCCTAGTGATCTATATTTTCAGCAGAGGCAGAAATCGCATCTAATGTTAGCAGTTGCTTTTGTGTCTGTATACATAGCCATGTTCACATGTATACACACACACAGGTAGACACTCTCGGTTTTTTAATGCGCAGAAGGTACCGGAACAGTTGATTATTTCAGGGCAGTACAGCACCGGAGAGCCAGAAGTTAGTACGGAGAAGGATGGCAACGCACAGAAAAGGAGCATGGAAGGTTTTAGAAGAGCTCGCAGGACAGAGGTGCTCCGCTCTTACCCCATTACTCTGGGTGGAGTGAACTGACTGCTCGCTGGTCGAGGAGCATGTGCTCATGCGGTCTGTGTCCTTGCTGTGTGAAGAGTGGCGGTGGACCTGCCGCTGCAGGGAGTCACTGTCCCCAGGGAAAGTGAAGGAGCCAGGGCGGCTGGCAGGGGATGCTGGGATGGAGCTCCAAAAGGAGCCCTTCTGCATGGGGCTGCTGGGTGGAAAGGTTTCCTTGCCAAAAGGAGAAGGGAAACTTGTGGACAGAGGAGAGTTCATTGGAGAGATGGCTCCTGGCCTTGGCTTCCCAAGCGTCAGTGATCCTATGCTGTTTCTTGTTCGACTGTCCTCTGAGATTCCACGTGAGTCTTTCTGGGCTCCATCAGCTGAGCCAGAAATGTTTCCTGCTGTCTTCCTGGGACTTTCCATAACTTTCATCTTGGGAATCTGTTCAGCTTCTCTCTGAGGACCATCCGGCTCACTGGGAGGGTGCCTGTCTGGCTGGCTCAGGCCAGTTTCTAAGGAGGTGTTGTAGTGTGGCAGGGAGTGATTGTGAATGGACATACCTGACATCTTGTCTGCCTCTGCTTGGGCCGAGGCTGCAGAGGAGACCAGGACTGGGGAATGGTGTCTGACAGGCTGGGGGATCCGGGATGGCCGGCTACGGCTGGAGCTGGGGATGCCACTACAGCTGCTGGGGCCGCTGCTGTTAGCGCCGCTGCTCCCGCCGCCGCCTCCACCACTGCTGTGGTTCCTCTGGTACTCGATCGGGGACGTCAAGGCTGCAGCGGGGGCGGGGGGGAAGGCGGTCAGGGGAAAGGGGGCAGGAAAGGCAACAGGAACAGTTTAAAACAGACATGTCTACTGGCAAAAAGGGGAGTGCTGCTCAAATAAATTTCCTTAGCAGTGGAAAGATGCGACAGACTTCAAGTCACTTTTCTTTATCTAGCCTTCGTGACCTGCTGTACCTACCTATACTAAAGATTAAAAATCTGAAACTAAGAAGAAATGTTTCCCTCTAGAATCACAGTTGTCAGTCAGCAACCAAGTTGGGGAAAAACATGTGTGACTCCACATTCTCTGCTTGTTGTTACTCATTACAACTGTTTAAGAAAATCTTGGTTGGGACAATAGCCGACAGGTATAAAAGTAGAGCAAGAACCTTCTAGTGTCACAGAGGATAACACCACATTCTACTTTTCTTCTGCAGAATCTGAATGTTGTTGGCACAGTAAGATGCGACAACAGTGGCCACCAAAATAATAAAAGCAAAACATATTCTGAATAGATGCTTAAAATTCCGCTTGGGTTTAGCCTTTAAAGGCTTGCAGTTGCTTAAAAGGGGTACACAAGCTCTCAACGGATGGCACCTATCTTGATTCACTCCTACAAAACATTTGGAAAATTTCACCAAGAGAACACCATGTAAATTCAGACTACCACTCTTATAATAAATGCAAGCATCTGTTCTGAAGCAGAGATGCGGCACATATCCCCCAACTGTTCTGTATTAGCTCAGTAAGAAGGCAACTTGCAAAACATTTCAAAGCCAAGAAAAAAAGAGATGAGAGAAAAGTCATCCAATTACAAACTTTCAGGAAAAGAAAATAATTTACCATTTAAAAAGTTGCGCTGGTTTTCCAAAATTTGGTTAATTTCATGGATCCATAACTGGCGGACTCCCGGACTGGCAGAATGCAAAATAAAGGTCTCCGTGACATCGCCCGTTCTTGATGTTAGTGCAAATTTACATGGATCGCTGTCCACATTTTCCTCCAGGGAAAGGCAACTCACCTTCATGAAAAAAGAATAACATGTATTTTATGGGAAACATACCTTTAAAGTCTCTTTCTTACGAGTTTAGAGTCAGATCTTCAAATTATAACCACTCGTTCCTTTACTAAAATAATACCATGGAATCACGTTACTTAATCCCAGTAAAGTAAGAATTAGTGTACAGCTTACTGACACACTGTGCCTGAACAATCTCCAGCAGGTCAGCAGGCTGAGTGTTCTCCATCCCTCACTTTCCTTTCAGATTTGTTAAAATGCTGAGCCTGCTATGGAGCTCTCTCCACCACTGGCCCCCACCAAAGGCTTCAGCTGCGGATACAGCAATGCCTTGGACCTGGCTGTTCAGCCAGAGCTAAAAACAGCAAGTTCAGCTGGCAGGCAGAGCACCAAGGTGAATTAGGGCAAGCAGGGTCCACCCAAAACACTTCATGATGGCTGCTCAGCCCTAATATAAGGTTTTTTCAGGAAAAGTTAGAAGTGGGGAAACTTCTTTTGTTTGAGGAAGAGCTGACATATCTAAGAAGGTTGCACTACTTAGAAATGTTATCTACATATTTGGGTATTGGAAAGGATACAAAAAGAGTTACTATCTCTACTTGCAATGACTTTGCAATGTGGTGTACACACAGCACAGAGATGAAAATTAAACTTTACGAATACTTGTCCAGCACTTTGTGCCAGAACACCTGCTTTGATATGCTTCACACAGGAAGCATCAGAGCACTGGGATCCAAAAATCTCCATTTAACATTGAAGTGAGAGCAAATTTGGTAGGAAGTAATTTCAGGAGATGAACTGACACCTCTTTGTGCTCTAGGACTGCACATCTAGATGTCACTAGTGACTGCCCACAGAATGAGAAACTGTTACCTTAGCAGAGTTTGTGCAGGGGACACAAGAGACTCACACACAAGAGTTACCTTGATACTGTTTTTAAACAAGAATCCGGGCATGGAGAAACCTTTCTTTTTATCTAGCAGCTCACTGAAAATGACAATCTGCTCAAACAGGAAGACCCGTCTCTCCTTGCAGCGTGGCAGAAGTCCTGCATCCTGGTCTGTAACCAAGAATGTGTCCTGGAGCAGGAGCTTACCCTGGGCTACAATTTTACCCTAAACACAGAGGCAAGAAAAAACACATTTAGTGAAGTTCTTTGTTTCTTTCCCCAATCAACCTTTTTAAGTATGTGTTCATGACAAATAGCTTTGTGTATTTCCCACCTTCCAGCTGCCATTGACCATTATATATTCACTTCTCCTCCTATACACAAAACACTCTTGTGCTCTTTCTCAAATAAACCTCCAAACATCAAAAAACCAAACCAAAACAAACTAATAAAACTGACCAAGCCCCAAAAATCTACTCCACCATTTCAATTCTTACTGCACTTTGAGGATTGGAACACTAAGGCTTTAATTCCTCTATTCTGAATAACTCCAACAGTTACTTGTATGTTCTTCCAGGGTGCTGAATAGGGACAGAATTGAAGTTCATGTCTGCATCACAGAACATCAAGAGCTTTGCAAGTAGAACATGTAACTGTGGCCTGGCTCATGCATCCTGCTTCAGTAGCCAATTTCCATCTCTTCTATCCTTGGCAAAACAAGGAGGACTACAGTTGCCTCAAGTACATGATTCACTTTAGTGACTCCTTTGTCTACACTACTGTGGTCAGGTCTGCTCACCTGCTGATAACTGACTATTTCACTACTTTTCAAGCCTTTAGCCAACAAGGGAACTGTAGTAAAACTGGCCCTTGATTTTGCAGAGGGGCTTACCTAGTGTGAAGGACACAGCAGGTAATTTTTCCCAGGAAGAAGTCCGTGGTAGGGCTAAGACTTGATCTTTCATTTACTGCTTTTTTGCACCAGCTAACCAGACAGTGAGGAAACACTACACATTTCTTCCCACAACAGTAACGATTAATTTCTAGAGAACCTGAAAAAATCTCCAAGCAAAACTCCAGCCAACTTACATCAAATCCTTGCAGGCGGCCAACATTCATCATGTCATTACACCGTTTTGGTACTATACACATGACCTCTACAGCTTTCTGTTCAAGACAAATAAAAAGTCAAAGCTTTATTTTCCAAATGAGTTAGCAGCATAAAATTTTATTTCATTTGATATGGTTGCTTTAGAATAGAAATGCAAGAAAGAAACACTTATAATCAGTTTCTCAGGAAGATCAGAAAAGGAAAGTGACTCTGCCAAAACAAGAGAAGTTCAGAGTTAAAAGAATTCATATCACTAAGACAAAATGTCTCAAGTACCTCTAGTTCTGTTGTGTCAAGATTAGCTTTTTTAGAATACTTGAGGAAGTCCTGAAAAAGAAAAAAAAAAAATAAATCAAGTAGTATTGCTTTTCTCATTAATCACCAACAAGAAATCTTAGAAAATCTGAATTTGATATCCTCTTTCAGAGTATGACAGACTGCAGAAGACAATCATTTGGATTTAGCTCATACAAAAACATATGCTAAGGCAATAACCTCTCTGCTACAAAGAGTGGCTCTTCAGTAAACACTTATGTGATATTTAAATGATTGCAGGTGTAGCTGGAGAAGCTATGATGAGTCCCAACAACTTGTATCATATTTACATCTGGAAAGAGCTACGGGTTCCTTCTCCTTTTCCTATGACACTGGTACAAATTTTAGACATTTCCATGGCTTAAATGGTTGTTTTTTAACTGTTAAAAAGAAAAAACAAATTTCTGCCCAAGCCATCTACTGCAATTTTTATAACTATCTAAATGTGCTCAGAAGATAGTTAAATAGTATGGCTTACAAATCTGGGTTCTGTTAGGGAAAGGGGTGGAAAACCATCAGCATTAATTAAAATAAAAACCTATCAGTTAACACATGTATAACATATCTATTAACACAACTCCTTCATCTCAACATCACTTTACCTTTAGTAACAGCTGGTATTTCATAATTCTCTGCACAGGTTTTATTAGCAAGTCCGTGAGCTGAAGTCTGTGGCCCAGGCGTTGCTTTAGATCCTGAGAGTTGTAAAAACAAACATTTTCTTTGTTCAGTTATAAAGACCTTAGTTTTGTTGAGTTACAAACACAGCATACATACCAGTATATGGAGATAAATATATATATAAACAAGGATATATCAGTATTAATTGTTATCCCCCCAGAAACTGGCAAAAGTCAGAATAGAATCTAATCTTCAGCAAAAGCTGAAGCCCTTCCCCTTATCACCCTTGCTCCCAAGGTTTTCCCGTCTGCAAGCACCTTTCATCTCTTTCTTGACAAGGCTTCAGAGTGAAATGTAATTTTTCACTCACAGGTTGTATACAGCTTATTTTCAACAGTGATCTCTGCTTATCCAGAATTGCCATTCTATGTAAAATGCACTGGTAACTGTCTGGGCTAAGGCTACTAAGGATAAAACTCTACTGATTAATTAATGTCTTATACCTAACTTTTAGTTTTCATCTCTAGGGGTCTGTATCAGATTTGAGAAATCAGAACAGAAATGGCAAGAAATTGTAATTTAAAACATTAATAACAATATATGTTACATTTTTTTGGCTGTTTTCTTTTTTTTTCTGGTTTGATCGTGAGATTTGATAATCCTTCACCTCATATATTCTCTCTCATGAACTTACCTCAAAAAATGTATCAATGTATTCTGAGACAATGTGCTCAGACTTTGGTTTGTTTTGGCAGTAAACTATGTACATGTGCAACCTTCTCTCCTAGAGGAACAAAGACACAAAATGACACATCATTATCAAGGAAAATTTATATGATGCCAGATTGAAATAGAGCGTTATTTTAAGAAGTACAGCAGTTCCAGTGTATGAGCTTAAAAAGATCCCTTTAAGGAAAAGAAGCAGTTACATATGCAGAAATTACCAATCTGAAAATACATTTATTTGAGAATATCATTATGATTTTAGAAAGGCAGCACAAGTGAAAAAAATTCCCACAGCTATAAATCCTCCTGAATGACAGGTGTTCAGAGATGATAGCTCAGTACGTCTCACAATAAAGTTAAGCATGAAAATGATTATACATTTCTTTTAGCAAGAGTCATGGAAGGTTTGACAAGATGACCCCACAGTGATCCCTTCCAACCTTAACCATTCTGTGATTCTGTAATGGAGACTTAAATATATAGTATTTTTAAATTCTTTTTTAATAATCTGATTATTATTGAAATTTATTAGAATAATTATCTCCTCCTGTTTACATGTGCAGAACAGTAAGGAGAAAACTTTCTTTTATTTAGTATTGGCTGTCCTACTGGAGTTTGGGTGGTGATGAAGTCTGGAAATGGAGGCACTAGCATTTTTAAACTCTGATTCTTTATCTTGTGCATGTGCCTTTAACACTAAAGCAACAGAAAAAGAGAGGAGGAAATAACTTCTGTTTTTAAGATTTATTCCTGATTACTGACATTGCTGGTTAAGAAGTACAGACATACCTAATCCAAAATCTTTCCTATGACTTTGCTAGGATTTGTTTGCTAATAGAGGTTTTGCTTCCCAGAGACTTACAGAGTACTGACCAGTGAAGATGAATGGTAAGAAAAAATAAGATGGAGATTGGAAAGGACACAGATTAAGAACAGGAACTGAATCATTGTGTTCTAGCTGATAGGGTTTTGTTAGAGGATGCTGTAACAGGATTACAGCTTGCCTTTCCATCTGGAGTGGTAAAGGTGCTTTTCAAAGACAATCCAATTACAAGTAATACCAGGAAAAACTAAAATAGCAATCAGAAACAGGGAGAGCTATTTCCTTCAGGTTTCCCACTATGCCAGCAACAAATTCTTAGAAGGTGGAAGGATACAGAACTAGAACACTCTCAAACTGGAAGAAGAGTGAGCCTCTTTCCAGTTTTTATTCCTTATATTCCATACTATCGCATGGATACCTGGGATTAGAAGGCAGGTATCATAGGAAATATCGATTCCCTTGAACTGAAGTGTCACTGAATAGAGAAATGGTGTGCATATTCATGTTCCCTCTCCACAGGAAGGTACTGGGGACAATGACTAGAGCATTTACTTCTTCTATTTATAAGATCTTTAAAGCTATCTCTCCACCTCTTACAGATGAAGAACGTTGTACAGCACTTTCTTAACTTTGTTGTACTTAATAGTCAAACATGTCGGTCAGTAGCAGTGATAGGGTTTGCCAAAAAAGACATTTGTACTTACATGTTTAACAAACAGGGATCCCAGCTTTTCTGGATCTTCAAGGCACTTCTCCAACTCTCCTAAAAAGAAGCTGAACATAAACAGAATAAACACTTTTCTTTTTCTGACAGCACACATTATAGCAACAGATAATTGCAAGGCAAAGTGGTCTTACTGCAAGGCAAGACACTTCTGTGTCCCCTATCAGCAGCACTGGATATTCATGTATGTCAAAACTAACAACAGTAACAGCGTAATATTTCAATGTATCTTTTTAAAAGGACATGCTGAATACATGCCAAGATAAAAAAAACCCCTGGCATTCACTAATAAAATTATTAAATTTCATATATATTGATTGAAAGCGTTCCCCTTCCTAGTGTGAATGCTTGAGATGTAATACTGCCATGCTAACCACCCTTAATAAATTCTTTGGACTTGTATTGTTAGAGAGAAAGCAACGGACAAAGTTCTATCCAATTTCTGTTCAATTATTAGAGATCCTCAGTTGAAGTACTTGCCATATATATACACACACACATCCTTCTTTAAAGCAAATCTTCACACCAACATTTGTAAGCTGAAGTTACATTTTCTACAGCTCAAAGCACATAACCAACTGCATTTACTTTGTATCTGAGTATCTGATGAAAGAATTCCTAATATCAGTCTAATATTTTTTAGGTCCAATACGTACTCTCTGTGCCAGTCATAAATCTGGTGAATGTTTCCAAACACAATCTTGTCTTTGCCTTTCATATCATCAGGTACACCATCTTCCTTCATAAGTGCCATATAACCCTGCAACAATCCAAGTGAATTCACTGTGAACATTCTTACTTTTAAAAAAAAGCAAGTTGTCTTTTAATCCCCCTTTTCCCAGAAGATGTCCAATGGCAACAATTGCTTGGGACACAAAGCCAAATCAGAAAACTGTTCTGTAGCACAGCATAACATAAAGTGCACACACAAAGTATCACAAATTGAGGTGAGGTTGTCTACACAACAACTCTGGGAAAATGAATTCACTCTGTCAAATTAAGTGAATGGGCTCAAAGCATGAAGGAAACTTCAACAGCTCTTCTCCTTACTGCCTGAAGGAGCTGCAATGCCTTGCCAAGTGGGGCTGATCCTGAGTAAATGCCAGAGCCACTATAAGTGGTTTCTGTGCTGCTTTGCTCTGTGTCTCTTACTTCACTCACACTAACCCCACACCTAAGTGCACTGAAGGGACTGCACTCTATGAAAGTGTGCAGTCTGAGCAAACGATGCACAAAAAAAATTAAAAATCAATTCTTTTAGCAAGAATTCTCACAGCAATAAATTTCCTCTTACACTTTCCTATAGTCCCATCTTAGTTTTGCTGTCTACACAGCTGTCTCACTGAGCAATTCTACCATAAAGTTAGACCGGGAGATTTTTAAATTTTGTAATATTTATGCAAATCTATTCCTTCCCTCTTCCCCCCAGTAGTTCTATTCCTAAATAACAAGGTCTGGTTTTGGTTTGACAAGTGTGTGTTTTGATGTCCAGCATTTTCACCAGAAATTATGCCACTATTTACAAAATACATCTATTCACAGACTCCTAATGAACCCTTTATAAGCTGTAGAAACACTATCACAATGCTGATCTTCTTTTCCCTCTCTGCCGCCAAAAAAAGTTTAAGAATTAAACTTTATTAGGCTAAAATTCACTGTCATGCTTAAGCTTTCTACTCTTCCAAATGCCTTTTGCTGGTAGCTGAAGACTGAGGGGAGATGTTATCTCATTTTACAGCAGGGGAAGCTAGGGAGTCTAAGAGAAGCCTAGCGGTAGGAGAGGCAGGAGGACTTTCAAATCTTGGATAGCTGCTCTGTATGCTGAGGTACAATACTTTTTATTTTTTTTAGATTTAGATGTGCTAAATAAACCCACTATTTACTAGGATAACATTAGGCCAGAGGTAGTGATTTTTAAACATAGACAAAGAACTACACTCCTTAAAAGAACAAGGTGAACACAGTAACAGTAAAAAAAGGAGTAAAATCCGATGTAGTATTTTAACACATTAAAAGCTTACAGGAGGGAAAACTCAGAATGTAAACTTTCACATTTATAGTCTCTTCCTGTGTTCTGTTTTGAAAAACATAGCGAGGTTCAAGCTGCATATCTGGTTAGTAACACATATTAAAAAAAAAAAAAAATCAAGAGAATTAAAAACATCATACCTCAACCACATAGCCCAGATCTCGCACATAATCTCGCTCTGTCTCCACTAATTCCTGTAAGACATAGCTAGGGTGGAAGGAAAAAGGTGAACAAATATTAAAAAATGAAACAGATTTTTCAAAAGGGTTAATGGCATACAACTTTTTCAACATTTGCAGTCACATATGTTTGATAGACAGAACTGAAATGAAAGTATTAATGTGCATTGGTTCTTAGCAAGACACTGCATTGACTTTGACTTTGAAACTTGACAAGGCTTGCTTCTGTTTATCCAAAGTCAGATGTTTTCTTAAACATGACATTAAAATTAAACATTTAACTATTGTTTAAAATAAAGTCTCTGGTCTGGAGACTCGTAGCTATATGGGCGGTTATTTCTACACACAAGTTTAAAAAATTTGAATCCAGGCATGTTTTTTTCCTACCATGGTAACAGTTTACTACTACGTAGAGAAATTAAGCATGGGTAGGAATAGAACGAGGGGAATGACTGTTTTTTTCAAGTCTAACAGACTTTTGGACATTTAAAGATCAGCATCTTCCTAAATAAGAGTGACATGCAGCAGAAGTCAAACGCAGGTATGACTAGAATTAAAAATCATAGATTGAATCTCACAGAGAAATGTGACCACATGCTTGACATCTAATACAAGTACTCCCACTGTCAGATGAACAGCTTCTGCTGTCAGTTCAAAATAGGCATTGTAAAAAAAAAAAAAAGAAAAATTGTAAAAAATTGGTCTTACTGTCGTCTTTTTAAGGAGCTGGATTTCCTTTCCTCCATCTCATCTATGGGTGACGAGGAGGATAGAAGGGAGTTATCTGAAGGGTTGAAGGACGGACTGCTGCTGTCACCTTGATCTACCAACAAGGAACTTGGACGGTCCTCCAGAGCCTGAGAAGGCATTCAAGACAGTCAGCAGCAATGATTTATTTCTCCTTTATTCACAAGACTCATTACAAGCTGCTGTATATAGCAATCTATGGGAGATCAATTACTTTAATGTATCTTGGCAAAGCAAGACACAAGCCCCCAGGAAACGAGGCAGCAACATGGCTTTCCATGATAGCTGAGCCTTTGAAGCACATTTGAGAAGCATATTTGAGATGACAGTCTTCCCTTCACAGGAAAATAAAGGAGCTACACTGGTTTGAGCAGCAATGGCTAAAAGTCAGGCTCTCCTGGTCAGGGTGCAAGTACTTCTATGGTGGGAACAATATAAATGTATCCTCATGTCCAGAGATTAAATTATATTTGTCATATTTGACTTCTGGCATGTACAAGTTACTTTCAACAATAAATAGGACATCTTTAAAGGAGATTTTTATGATGTTATATTTTTAACTCAAGAGAAGTGGCGCACTCTGTCAGACATTTTGGCCATCTTAATAACTAGACAAAATAGTATCCCAGTGAAGAAAATAATGATTTCTACACTGCCAACGTTGTTTTTGAGCTTATTCAGATCCTAGAAAAGAGTCCCTGTATCCTCTTCCAGATACACTATCTCCCTTGCATGGACTCCACAAGCTTCTGTTTGCATAAAATATGAAGAAGCAATAGGAGGAAATAATATGAACATCTTCTATGAAGTATTCATCATATTTCTTTGATTCAAGCCCATAATCTTGGATCAAGCTACAGCTATGTATCACATTATCCTGGCATGTGATATAGCCTTACTGCAAGACACATTTACTTCACCAGGGTGGGGTTCAGCTGTAATCTTTTTTCTTTCCCTACAAAAAGTAAAAACCAATAATGATATAACTAGCCCAAAACCCAGGGGAAAGCTGAACCTTGGCTAAAACTCTGAAATGAGAACATCTCCCCCAAGGGCTATATGCATGGATCATTAAGTCATATCCACTGGTAGGCAGCCTGAAAGACACATGGACTACCCAACTTTCCACTTACAAGACTGTTGAATTTTCCCATAGATTACTTTTTCTGGTGTAAGAGAAGTAAAAAGCAAAGTAAATACACAAGAGTGTACAGTAACTATTTTATGCGATAATGTACTTTACTCTGAATGCGAGAATAGAAAATAAAATTTCTAGTTCTGAAAGTCAAAGCTGCTTCAGTTTAGAATGAACCTGGAAAATATCAACCTCTGATAACATGGGGCTGCCACGCTGCAATTCTTGGCAGTTTACACAAGGGCATTTCCTATTACGCCCAAGAGGGACTCTGCTGCAAAAGTTGTATTTAAAGGTTTTGAGGAAATTTAGAATTGCTGAGGGACTTCTTGAGACCATATAGTCTTTTTCCCAGACTGGGTCAAGCTGGATTTTGACTACAGAGGGCCTTCTTGGAATTATGCATATAATGAGAATCTTCAGAAACATGAAAACTTTAAAACATAGCAATGACAATCTTCAGAAACATGGAAAAAGTAAAACATAGGAACCTAAAAAGCTGACACAAATTCCTCCTACTTAATTTGTTAGTAAGGATTGAGGCACTAACATGCAAAATGATCCCTTTACTTTTTTACATGTTTGTTCATTATCACGTTGCTTAAAGAGCAACTAGGTAACATACATATTTCTGTTATTAGAAAAATAATATTGTTTTACCACTAACTTCATAAGATTTTCAACAAATTTAGTTTCAGTTTAGTTTCTATTAGTCTAAAATCCTGGATCTTTGCATTTATTCTGCTAATAGGACGTTTTATTTTGACTAACTTAGTAAATACTTAGTAAAGTATCTCCTCTTTTCCTCTTATTTACTGCTTTTTGCTCCTCTACATTGCCATTTACCTATTCAGTAAATGCTTTTACAAAACAGCGTGTACAAAATGACCCCATACATCAACCCCAGACAGTGACTTCTGAATTAAGACAGTAAATTTTAGGGGTCAGTGTAAAAACATGCAGGTTTTCTTTGAATAGGAAGCTAGGACTTGCAGACACAACTCCTTTAGCCACATGCACCTGCTGGTGGGTCTCACCATTTTACTTTTGACGAGCTCTTCGATTGCACTGACGAGCTCTGCAGCGCTGGGCGTCTCGGAGCTGGTCGGCCGCACCAACAGGCGGGAAGATGTCTGTGCAATGACACAAAGGAAGGAGAACCCCAGAGTTAGCCCAGAACTCACTCAAGGATCAAGAGACTTCCTTCACTTCTCTGTCAGACAAAGGTACCTGACGGGTACTGTCAGTGTCAAGTAACGCTAAGATCGTCCCTTCCAACTTGAGCAGCTGGAGTTGGAAGTTTCAAGTAAACCCCATAGAAGTTAAATGCTGGGATAAAAATTCCTGTTCCTACATGCAATAGAAGTCGAGGAAATAAAATTGCTGATAATTCCTGGCAAATAGCTATGAAAATTGCCTGAGCTGACCCAAAGAACAACAGTTTGTTAACCTATTTTATTGCCGCTTAAATGAAGCAACAACTGCAGAACACTAACCAGAAATCAAGAAGACTTGAAATAAAGGAGGAAGCATTATTATGTTAAGAAAAAGTACACCAATAACTCAGGGGCATTTACTTTTCTAAAAGAGCTGGAGTATATTGCCTAGATTCAGATGGGAAATTGAGCTCACCATTCCTTGTGCCATCCATTTTTCCCAATGGTATGTGTAGAGCACAGAAGATCTCTGGCCTCATAAGCTATAAAATGCCAGTTTATAGATACAACTGAAGGTAAAAGGTGTTCACAGTAAAGGATTCTGGGAGAAGGCCATTAAACTCAGCCTCAGTAATTTGCAAACAAGAGCTGTTTGCATATTACATTTATCATTTAGTAACTGGAAAGTGGAAACAGGGTGTAATATGAACTGTACTTCATATTACAAACAGCATAGTGAACATCATGCAGCACAGGGCAAGCTGTCCTGCAAACATTTCCAACAAACTGGACACAGAAACGGCACAAATAAAGACTCAAGACAAGAGGTTCTGCTCAAATCAAGCGGGTGTAGCAAGACTCCCCATATGTAAACACACACACAAAAAAAAAAGAATATACAGATTTTAGGTAGTTTGCCTTGTATTTGCCTTATTTGGAAAGGAAAACAGGGGCTGGGTAAGCAAAGGAAATACGGGTAACTTTAAACAGAAAGATACGGGAACTGAGCCAAAGCAGAGACAGAACACAAGTCAACATAATGCTGCATCAGAGTTTACAAAAAGAGAAAACAAAAAGCGAAAATAATTAGTTTCATATTAACACAACTGATCTTGAAACTTTTAATACTGTTTATCCAAAAATTAAATGCAAACAACTTATAAACTGCCACCAAATGCAAATCCATGACGTGCGCAATGATTCTGCTGAATGAAAGAGTGCATATAGTGTGCAGATGAGGTCTTAGGGGAGAAAATGGTTGTTATTTAGTGCTATCAAACAAGTTAGCATGGCCTAACACATGATGCTGCATGCACACCAAAAACTGAGCAATCCCACACAAGCTGGCTTGTCTTTTAGGCTATTTATGTTCTCCTGACATCTGACTGTTGACCAGGTTTTCCACAGCTGTGCCTGTATATGGGTTTTCACTCAGGATGCAGAGCTCAGCTTAGTCTTAAAAAACACTGTCAGTGCTGAAATCAGGTTCTGGTTATGGTCTCCTTTACTGCTTTGTTGGGGTATGTGGGATGTGAGGTATAACTTCAGAATTGTGATTTCCAGTGCCTGTGGTTATATCACATACTATCTAAAAAAGAAGGAGCTGCAAAGATAAAACTCCTTGCTGACTTTCCTGATGATGTACTCTGAGAGCAGAATATATCCCTTGCCCAGAAAAGAAGGGAAACCTGGAGGGTGCAACTGAGCTCACACAGGTATGAGATGCTGCTAGGGGCCCACAGTAGGCTGGGAAGGGAAGGAGAAAACAACAAACAGGGAATTTCCAGCACTGAGCAGGAGCTCTGGAGAGGAAGAAATGTTTGCAGGGAGGCAGAGATGAATGCCAAATCTCTGAGGTCACAGAAAGGAGGAGACATTCCTTGGGATCAGAGTAGCTGAGCAACCCAAGAAACCACCCAGCATGGCAGGAATGTGAAGGAGGACTCCACCCAGAAGACAGACAACTGGGAACTTGTTTGCAAGCTTTTTATTAATCAGTAACTCTATCAATATTGCCAACTACCTTCTCCTGGGTAAACCTTTGCTCTGGCTTCTCACTTCTGTGTTGCAGTTTACTTCCATTTACTTCAGGTGGTAAAAGCTGGTGGTGTGTGGACTCCAGGGAGGCACACACAACCTCCCAGGATGCCCCATGAGGGGACCTTCTGCCTCCCACCATGAAGGACAAATATTGCATAATAACACATTGCAGAAGAATCACTATTTACATGCTTTGAAAAATTATGGTGTAATATTAACTTTACCAAGTTTTCGCTTCTCTGAAGTCTTCTCTAAATGTAGTTTCAGCTAGTTTAAAAACTATCCCAACATGTTTTTACTGAAGTGGGTGCATGTTAACCTTTTAAGAAGTTGTGCTGGTTTTGGCTGGGGTAGTTAATTTTCTTCACAGTGGCTGGTATGGGGAAGCATTTTGGATTTGTACTAAAAAAAGTAGATAATGTAGAGATGTTTTTGTTATTGCTGTGCAGGGCTTGCACACAGCCAAGGCTTTTTCTGCTTTTTTGTTCTGCCCTGCTGGTGAGGAAGCTGGGGGCACTTGGGAGACTAGGAGGAGACACAGCCAGAACAAGTGACCCAAAGTGCCCAAAGGGATATTCCAGACCATGTGACATCATGGGCAGTGTGTAAAGTGAAGGGAAGGAGGAGGAAGAAGGGACATTTGAAGTGATGGCATTTTTCTTTCCGTTACTGTTACACCTGATGGAGTCCTGCTCTCCTGGAGATAGCTGAACACCTGTCCCCCCACGGGAAGGAGTAAATGAATTTCTTGTTTTGCTTTGCTTGTGTGCATGGTTTCTGCTTAATCTCAATCCACATGTTTTCTATCTTTTACTCGACCCATTCTCTCCCTGATCCCACTAGAGGGGGAGTAAGCAAGCAGCTAGGTGGTACTTGGTGGCTGGCTGGGTTCAAACCACAACAGCAGTGAAAACAAAATTACTGGAGATGGAGAGCTATTTAAAGAGTCTTTAGTGTGGTACAGGTCTGACTTTGCACCAGAAATACACAAGTAAGAAGACACTAGCTTACAAGCATATCCCTTCACATAAGTGTTCTTGATATGTAAAGAATTCTGCAATGAAATTAATTTTTCTGTGAAGTTGTTATAGTATTTGTATTTCAATTGTTTTCTGTCACTGAAGGAACATGCAAACACGGCAGCTCATCAGCAAGAGCTTAGAAGTATTTTCACCAACGTTATTTTCACCTTATTTCTAAATCTAAAACTGAGATTATTCTAGCAAGAAAACATTCTCTCAGCTCCAAAGGCTGGCCTATTTTTGCTTGTTTTGTTTCAGGAATATTTCCCAATGTATTAACTCTTCAACTTGGATGTTACACTTCGTCAATTGAGAAAACACGTAGGCATTGAATACACAGAGACCATAAGAACCAGCCATTTTGATACTACAAACAACAGCTTCAGGGTTGAGTGAGATTCCCACTGAAAGGCAGTGTTTTTAAAAGAAAAAAAAAAAAAGGAAAAATAAATAAGACCTACTAAAGTTATGAGAAAATATCTGCACCACTGAGAACAGAGAGCAAGCAATCATGAAATTCACTAACAACATACAGTGCAGTAGATTACAAAGGTTAAAAATTTTAAGGAGCAAAATGGCAAGAAAATAATAATAATGAGCATATTTGCTGCACAGGTCTAGATTGTTTCCATTTTAAACCATTCTATTCCAAACTTGATACTTGTCCCTTAAATGTTTGATATAGGTTCAAAAAATTGAAATAAACTCTCAATGTATGAACATCATAATGTTAAAGCAAAAGAGATCACATGCAGTTACTACCTACATCCAAAGTTTATTACCAGTGCAAAATTTTAACCTTCAATTTTAATGTGCCTTTTTTGGTGAAAAAGATGGATTATGGTTTTGGCTGGGACAGAGTTAAATTTCTTCCCAGTAGTTGGTATGGGGCCATGTTTTGGATTTGTGCTGGAAGCAGTGTTGATAACTCAGGGTGTTTTAGCTATTGCTGAGCAGAGCTCACATAGCACCAAGGCCTTTATTGTTTCTCACCCCAGCAGCAATGAGAATGGAGGGGCACAAAAAGCTGGGAGGGGACACAGCCAGGACAGCTGACCCCAACTGACCACAGGGATATTCCAGACCATATGGCATCGTCCTCAGCATACAAAGCTGAGGGGAAGAAAAAGGAATGGGGGGACATTTGGAACAATGGCATTTATCTTCCCAAGTCACTGCTACATATGATGGAGCCCTGCTTTCCTGGGGATGGCTGAACACCTGCCTGCCCACGGGAAATGCTGACTGAACTCCTTGTTTTGCCTTGCTCGTGTGCATGGCTTTTACTTTATGTATTACACTGTCTTTATTTCAACCCAAGAGTTTTTTCACTCTTGCCCTTCTGATTCTCACAGGGACAATGAAATAGGACTGTGTGGCTCTGCTGCTGGCTAGGGTTAAATCACAACAATTATTACCTTTATTTGTTAATTCCTTTCTCTTAGGCAACCCCTCCTTCTCTCCCTCTGTCTCCCCCCCTCCCCAAAAAAAAACCCAGCAAAACCCAAGAATAAAAAAAGGTATGATTATAAAACAATTAGACTGTAATCACTAAATGTGGCATCAGCCAAAGTGATGTAAATCATCCTGTGAGCACACAAAGCAGTCCACTCCACTTTAAAGTGCTAGCAGAAAAATTTCTACACTTGTGCTTTCAAAATAGAGAAGGATTAAATTCATGCTCTTGTCACAGAACACCCTTTTAAAGTTGTCTAGAGAGCAAAAGTGATTACTGCTGTCTACCACAAAGTTGTATGATGTACACTTTCGAGACCTTTGGAAGCAGAAGGAAAATTTGTGTGAACAGAGGTTATCTCATCACGTGAAGTCACCCCCACATCCTGCTCCTACCTTGTCATCCTGCGAGTCGGGCTGGAGCAGACTGTGCTGCTGAATTGCCATGGGAGGAGGAAGCGGCACAGCATCTGCTCCCTCCTCGCCTTCCTCCTCTCCACAGCTCTGCATGCCTGAAGAGGATGACTTGGACAGAGTGCCACTGCTCAGCCCCTCGTTCCGACCTCTCTGTAAACAACATCAAGATGTTGGAGCTCTGTTATCTCAACAGCATGAAGCTTGTTATCACACACTCTTTTCAAGTCTATTCTGTAGTTTCAGCCCTCTCCCAACAAGCTACTTCTACAAACACTCCTTAGCAGAAGGGGAAAATGCAGATGCCAAAGACACTTTTCAAAGTCTAGTAAAAGCAAAAGAATTCAAATACTAAGAAAAAGATATTCAGCTGAAATTTACTACAGGGAAGTGTTGTCAAAGCCATGCTGGCTTTTCAAGAGAAATCTGTATCTCGCTCTGTATCCCAGCAAGACTTCTAGAGGACATAAAATATCCCTATTACAACATGAAGTATTTTGTCAATTATCCTTTCTGTACTCCACAAGGAACTGACTTCAAGTAGCTACATGTACTGATCTCACAGGATAATTTATCTACCTTTACAGGAAGATAGCATAGATGGTTATTGTTTATTCCTGACTTTAAGGCACTGGTCTTAAATTTTTCCCTTCACTCTGCAGAATAACAGATACTGCCAAAACGATGTTACAACTGCAGCACAGAGGGTCTCTCTGTACAGACTGATATTCAAGGTCAGAAGCCAGTATTCATTCCTAACCAACATCTCTCAATTCATCATGCTGCCAAGTCTTTTGTCTTTTCTTTCCCTACACTTCCTGTGGAACTTCACTAGTGTTCCAAGTGCGTAGAAAAATATGTTGGGAGGAACAAAAAAAAAAAAAAAAGTGGCAATAAATAAAAAATTGGGCAACTGAGACTGCTTTTCTGTATGGTAAGTACCAAAACCAATAGTCAGAGTCAATCTAATAAAAGGGAATAACATGCATCCAGCTGTGCTCTTGGAAGCAGTAACATGACATTCAGCCTGAGCCATACATTTGTAACAGAGAATTCGGTTCTTCTCTGCACATAACTGGAGGCCAGCTTTGTTCATACATGAGTCCCAGACTTTGAAGGAGAGGCACACATTTGTGGGAAGAAGGGAAGCCCTCAGTACATGTCCTTCTTGGTAAAATTTGGGACAATTCACAATTTCCTGCTCTCCAATGAAAACTGCACATTAATTGACAAGTGGTAACTGGCCAGCATTGAAAAGCTGGTAATTTTTCTGTGTTCTGACTCTTATGCAAGGTGCAATTAGAGCTTTAAGCAGTTAAGCACCTCTCCCTACACTTTCCCTGATCCATCAACAAGAAAAGCAAAGAAAATACAAAATGATCTGGTTATTCCCAGACCTTGAAGCACCTTTACTTACAAAGCTACTTTCCTAATTAGCATAAGAGAGTAAAGCCAAAGGACAGCTTCTTATTCTCCCATTTCTCTTTTTAAATTACAAGCACTTCACAGAGCTTCACTAACACTCTCAGAGGGCATGAACTGTCCCTGGTGCAGGACTGACGCAGAGTACAGCAGTCAAGGATGAGCACAGGGCATGTAACACTTTGCTCCACTGCTGGACAGTCAGGTTGAGGAGACAACCTCCACCTGACAACATTTGGTTCCTTGAAAAGCATAAACACAGGTCTCGGGAGGCTGCCTTGAGCGCTCACCTCTTCGACAGTTTCATCTTGTGGGGTGGCGGCGCTGTCGTCGGAGTCCTTCTGAGAGCCCGCGTCGGCGCTTTTACGGACCTCTCTGCTTTTCTTGTGCTTGTGGGCCAGCTTCTTGACGTGCCCGTCTGCTTTCCCACTGCTCAGGCGCCTCACAGGACTGGTGAGCCATTTCCTCAAGGTGTTGCCAGGGCGCTTGGGGCCCGGGGAGCTCTGAGCACCGATCATGTGGGGCTGAAGTGACGTTACGGAAGCGGGAGGACTGGCATCATTGCTGGAGACTGAAAGGGAGTCTGGAAAAAAGAACAAGGGAGCACTTAAAGGCTGAAGCACTGACAAGTGAGAAACAAGGCACATGGATGTATGGAAAAACAGATCTGGAAGCGAATTTATGGACAAATCAATGAGATTTTTTTGAGGTAACCTGGCCTTTAATGACATCTCAACTATCGGTGCTCGTGCTGCACATTGCTGTCCACACATAAGCACCACTGATGTGTTTAGAACAGTCAAGCTTCATTAAGTCATTCTTGCCTCAACTACAATTCCTACTTCCCACTGCTGACACTTATTTGATAGTGAATTATACTTTCCATATGTCATGTAGCTTTATGGAAGGATGTGCTTGTTTTATCTTTTAATGTTTACCGCTTTGAGCAAAGACATGAAGGGTAAAAATAATTGCCTCAATGAGATAAGCAAATCATTTTTCAAACACTAAATTTAATTACAAATGCTCCAATTACTTTCGTTATTTATATATTTCCCTTACCCTTGGGATAAAGGGAAGAAGAAATCAGAAGACAGTTACATGTCTGTCTTTAGCTGAAATGTTCTCTGAGTTTTGGCTTTGTTTTGTTTGTTTCTTAAAAAGGCACAAAGCAATGTTTAAAAGCCCACTTGCTGAAATCTCAGGATCAGCAGTAGTTCTCAGCATGACACGCCTGAAGTACTGTAAGGAAACAAAGGATATGCTTTTCTCAAGCCATAGTTAAATGTGCATGAGGTCAAAAACACTTTCCCACCAAGGTTCCTGTCACTTGACCAGGACTGTATGCTTATGATGACCACCCACTGGTTAGCTATTGTGAGACTAGATTTCTTTTTTTCCCCCATGCAGCACAATGCTGCTTCCCCCTGCAATTCTCTTTTCCTAAAAATACATTTCTTTTTGGGGTTGTGTGTGTGTGAATTTGGGGGCCTGGAAACATTCTTGTAACACCGCTCTTATAAATATTGTCTACCACTAGTCTATTAGCAAGACTATCCTAGGTCGTTTAATACGTTGGGTTTTTTCTTCCCTGTATGCATTTTTCCAGACAGATAGTTTACATAATGATGACATGAATAATGTTTTGTTGAATGTTTCTACTGCTAGGAGTTAAATGCAGTGCTTGTGCTCCTTCTTGAAGCTTGACACAGATGTTCAGGTCACCTCTTCTGGCAGCTTTTCCCTAAAAGGTGTATTGCCACTTTGACCAGAAATAGTTTGTATTTTGTGGAATAATATGGTCACACTGATGTAGCAATACACTTCATCATAAACATCCAAATGCTTGGATCCACACACAAATATGTGAGGCTGTTCCATATCCATGGAGCTCTAAGTGTAAATGATGGTTTTGAATGGAGATCGGGAAAGAGACATAAAATGTAGATATAAAAAGTTAGGACTTTTTATTTTTCCTTCATGTTCAAGCTGTTTTATAAAGGGCACCCTTTCTTTGGAATCCAAAATGTGATCTATCATGCTGTTTATGAAAATGGTTTTCTGTTCCAGTAAAACCCATGGCATTCCACCATTAAGATACATCAGCTTTGATGCCAAGAACATTTTTAGCTTATACTGTATGAACACATACATAATAGTTGCTGTTAACCACCACTTTCATCATGCTTCCACGAAGCTGAAGATAAACAAACTTTACAAACTTTCAGTCTAACAAACTAGCTGCTAACTCTTTAAATCAAGTTACATCTGCAGAATGATAATTTTGCAGCAATAACTGTTCCAGCAATAACTGTTGTGTGCATAGGCTAGGAGAGTTCACATGGTGCCATTAACCTGGCTTCAAGGCTTTAAGTAATGGGTATTAGCAAAAAGGCAGATGCAGACAAACACTAGTCGTCTTTGTCTCTAAACCTTGGGAGAGTAGTGCTAAGAATTGCTACATTATTTCCTTGTTGAAGTGGAAAACATAAGGAAGAAATTAATTATCTCTAACAATGGTTTTCAACTTGCAATCTGAGTATCTCTCAAGGCACTGGGATTACTGCTTTAGGGTTCTCAGCACATATGCAAGGAAAGCAAGCCTACTAGCCATCAGCATCCACATCATGACAGATTTTTGATTTTATTAAAAAAACCCAGATCTGCTTATTAAAAAAATTCCAAACAAAACTTGCAACCATCTGCAAGCTCTCCACAGGAATCCAAACAATCTCCGATTAAACTTCTGTAAGAATTTAGTTTGACTGCTCTTTCAACAAACTTATCTTTACCTTTACTGAATCATGGAGTTTAATTATTATCAGATGCCTAGTTTCAGAAATCACAGCAAACATCAGCTGATGGGTATTTCAATAAATAACCTTCAGCTACTCTGCTAGAAGACTATAGAATATGAGAAAACAGTCGTGGTGTTCTTGTAAGTAGGTTTCTTAAAGCACAAACTAAATGACTTGTTTCCAAAACTCCTAAGCTAGAAGATGTTATAACTACTCAGCCAAATTTTCCTTTCATTTGTATACAGTTTTCATCTCAGTAACAGTTCAAACAAGGTTCCTTCCACACAAATAAAATAGAGAACATTGACTCGTTTACATAAGAAGAAAAAATTAGACCTTTGCAGAAGTTCACCATGTACTGTTTGTATTTTCATATCTATTGCATTTCTTTCCTTTGCAATTATTCCTTTCTAACAAAAAAGCAGCATGGTGGTGAAGTGTAACTGATTGCATAGGATTGGCTTTTACATAAACATGCCTATTCCTAAGCATGTAACATACCTCCAGTTAATAAATCCCTTCTTTTTATAAAGTATGTTCCACCTCCTCAGATTTTCACACATTCTTTTGACAAGCTACACTTAGCAACTACCGAATTTCTTATAAAACTAAGCAGAACAGGACAGATGCCCTGAAACTGTGGAAGGCAAGTATTTTTGTCTGACTGTACTTCTGTTGTAGCATTCCTAACTCTTAACCCGAGTCAGCCGAGAGTTTGTGGGCAGCAGGAGGGAAAGAGCACAGAGAAATACGAACACTCTGCTCAAGCAGAGGGGATCTAAGAGACAAAACAATGTAAACCAGACATGTTCTACAGCACATACTTC
Organism: Thryothorus ludovicianus; assembly: GCA_013397245.1. Lineage (NCBI taxonomy): Eukaryota > Metazoa > Chordata > Aves > Passeriformes > Certhiidae > Thryothorus > Thryothorus ludovicianus. The sequence continues at coordinate 258,732 of VZTB01005040.1, forward strand.
AGCCATATCCTCCCACACAACATTAGTTTTCATTTGGCATGCAGCATGTAACTGCTTCTTATCTTCCCTGCTGCATGACTTAATACGAAATCCTTACTGAAATATTATTAGGGCTTCAGGGAATCACAAAAGTTGACATCGCGTAAGTAGTACACTGAAATGACAGCACTGTTCCACTTTGCTCTTTGGAGCTTGAAATCACTGAGAGAGAAGGAAAATCACAAAGGTTGGGGACCTTTGGAGATCAGCTAGACCATACCCACTGCAGGGTGTACAGGGTTGCATTCAGGCACGTTTTAAGTATCTCCTGAGAAGGAGACTCCACAACTTTCCAGGGCAGACTGTTTCAGTGCTCTGCCAGCTTCACAGTAAAGCAGCTCTTCCTCATATTCAGATGGACCTTCTTATGTTTCAATTTGCACCCTTTGTCCTGTCACTGGACACCAAAAAGAGCCTGGCTCCATCTTCCTGAAACCCATCCTTAAGATACTTGGATGCATTGATAACACCTCTTTTTAAAATACATAAAAATACCTCATTGCTATAAAAGCATCAGCCTAAAAATAAAATTTTATTAAATAGGGCATTAGAAAATAGAGATTTAAAATCATCAGGGTTAATCTCAAAAGAATATCAGCCCACTGGGCTTCTTCAGAGATCAGATCTGACTTTTTGCCCTGCCTTAAATTTGCAGAAAACATCTCTAAAACCTCATAGCTAACACTCACTAGAAATATTCCATGTCAGCATTTTCCCAGTGAGACCCTTGACCATCTATTTTCCCATCCCATCCCAGTCAACAGGCATCCAGATTTTTCACTTACTTACTCCCATCTGTTTCCTCAGGACCCCAGTGACAATACTAGAGCACAGCCACGTACAAAACCTGGGTGCCCGTGTTCGTGTATTTCTGTAGAGGCATTGCCAGATCGAAGCATTAGGGAATATCAATATCCAACACAAGCATTTTTAAGAGCACAGAAAGACCTTTCACCTTCACTGTGAGAAGAGCCCCACAGGAGTTTCTAATTTCTCCCTGTCCCATCACTTTATATGACTTCTATCTATACAATTAGGGATACAGACTTGGTTTGATTGATTACCATGCTTGGGATTGTTTACACTAAATCGGCTTTGTTTCCTTTATGTCTACATAGAAAATTGTTTTTCTAGTGTTGCTCAAGAATATTTTTTCACTAAGACACACTAAGAGGAAAAAAGGAGTATTCAAAATTGAACTGAGAAAAATATGGAATTTTAAAACCAAAACAGATGGAATAAATTTGGGGTATGCTAACCCCAAATGTGTTTCAAGTACAGTAAACTTTCTAGTGAGAATCAGATTCTCTTTTAGAAAAAGATAAATGAAACAGATGGACATTTTGGAGAGAAGAAAAACCCAACACACATATAGTGGTCACATGCAGCAACACCATTCCAACCAGAAATCATCAAATTTAATAAAACCACTACTTATTCAAGTAGAGAGTTTTGCCATTCAATAAAGTACTTTAAAAAACCTAACGGATGGGCTTTGTTTTATAATTCATAGCCACAATATGAAAAGAAGGCATTTAACTGCCATTTCCCCGAAAGTAAAAACCACATATGTTGCTCTGGTAGTAAGGTCAGAGGGTTCACTCAGAGTCCATAAATATATTTTTGAAGCTAAAGGGCAGGCAGCATGGGTTCTGACCCCCTCAAACTAGAAGATAAAGTTACCTCCAACAAACAGGCAAATTTTTGAAATGGGAAGGGAAATGGGAATTCTCATTCTAGTCCCAGCTTTCTTAACACTAGAAACATGCACATCTGTGATTAATAAACTGCTTTTTTCCCTAAAAAATAAATCAGCCATGTAAAGCTAGTTGATGACTTGAAAGGCTCTGCTTCATATTAACTATTTCCATATTTCTGTTTTTTGAATTTTACTGCAAGGGGCTACAGAACCCCTGACTCCTTCACCTAGGGAATCAAAGTAAATCTGCCTCATGCTCTGCACTTCTAAACACAAAATGCTCCAAAAATCAAAAATATAAGAACATTTCACAGTCTCTGGACTGTGAAATGGTGATAGGGCAAAGACTGAAAAATGGAGCGTAGCAAACTTAGTAACCCTGACTGGCATGCCATTCTGCCACTGCAGATCTGCCATCCACTATGGACTTTAAAGAACATAAACTCAACCAACCAACCAACCAAAGCCCACAAAACTCGTCAGGAGACATTAACCAGCTGATCAATAAGATCTGCTTATCAGGTAGATAAGGAGTGTTTGGGGAAAAGAGCTGTTTGTGGGTACAAAACACAGAGAGCACAAATCTACGGAGATGCACTTTAAGGTTTAATATGCAAGGTGGAGTTGACAAGCACCTGACAAAAGTTCATAAAAGCCTGCCTGTATACACAGTGATCATTTGTTATTAGATGAGATGAAGAAGGTGTGAAAATAAAGAGTGCAAGGATTACTTTAGTCATGGACACATGAAGTTTCTGCCTGGGAACTGCTTTTGAGGTAAGAGGTCACCAATCTGCCATATACAAGACAATTCAGACAATTTTATATGTGTCAGGAATTTTACTTCTCTCCTGCTGGATATCCTCTGAATAATATCCTTGCTACCAATTTTTTTGCAAACCAGTACTGAAATGTACCTAGAAAGGCACTAGATGTGTTTCAACTTTTAGAAAGTCCTCATAACAGCAGTTGCTGTTTAAAGACAATGTATCCTAAGCATTATGAGGCTTGCAAATGAGGCATTTCCACCATGCACTTTGGGAAGCATGAATTTCGCTTGTGAGGTAGAGCAATATAACTTGCTTAAAATATATTTCCTTTTAAACTATTTTTTTTTTTTTTTTAAATCACAAATTAAAAAAGCTAGTACTCAATACATAGAAGGAAATCTCTCAATCATATTTGTGTCTGGAGTGGAACAAACAGAGCCTTCATCTCTAGTCAGCAAACTTTTCTTGTCATTTATTTCAAGGTATGCACTATGCCAAAATACCAGTTAGTAATTTTTTAGTATGTGAGTAGACAAAGAGTTCAACTCCTTAGCACATCTTCCCTGATTAATAAATTATCTGTATTAATTTTGACTGATAGAGGCACTAGTCCAGAGCACTTAGATTTACATGTATGCAATAATTAAGCCTTCCACATCATCAAAAGCTGATTATCTTAACATCAGATAGACTGGAATTCTAAGCTTGAGGCTAGACAGTCTTCAGCTTCTCTTCATGAGATACTAAATTGCCCAACAAGCAATTAAAAAAACCCCAACCCTGCCCCTGTCACCTTAACGGCTTCCAAAAGTCTTTCTAATATTCAGAAAAGTCATTCAACAGACTTACTTGCAACTGCACTAGAGAAAGAAATGAAGAAAACCTCTCAGTAACAGCAAAAAGAATAAACTGTTCATTTGAAGTGAAAAATGAGTGGCATATACCCTAGGACAGCCTGAAAGTTTTAACACACTTATATTATTGCTATGCTATCATTATTTTTTTCTTAATATCTTCTCCTGCCTTCCAATCCCATAAATTTTAAATCAAGTTTTTGTAAACCAAGGTTTTCCATTTGAGTTTTTAACTAGTTTTACATGCATTACAGGGTGTACACAGAGAGAGCTGCAAATACAACTGCTATCTGTGAGCTAAACACCATCAAAATTCAGATGGGAAAAAAACCTCCTCTTAGAACTGCTGGACAACTTTGCATCCACACTTGTGTTGTTGGTTTTTGGGGTTTTTAAGCAGGAAGAAGGTATGACGGTGTGCCAGAAAAAAAAAAAAACCAACCAAAAAACAGGTTAACAAAGTTGTTCTGTTTGTGCTCTTGGAATTCAGACTACAGGGAAATAAAACCTCAAATCTAAATCTTGTATACTTCTACAAGCACAAGGCAGCACTACAGAAAGGGAGAGTGGACTTTGTGTGGCATTTTATTCTTTGCAGTAAGTTGTTATTCTCTCCTATTTCTGGAGAGAAATACATTTTGTGTCACAAGTAGGAAGTATTAAGACTCAGACTGCTGAAGTTTAGTTTCACAGTTTGTGAAAACCACAAGCTTTTAATAGATTACATCTCAGCTTCCCTCTATGCAGCTTATATTTTAATAGGCAGTGTCTGGATTTCAGCTCTATTCTTTTGGCCACCTGTCTGTTCAGCTTTAAAGACAGCTACATCCACGTGCCTGGCAGGACACTCCAAGGACAGATTTATGTAATTTAGCACTGTTTCTCAGTCAAGTTCTCACTCTATGTCAGTGTACTGAGGCATCTTCTTTACAGATCAAAGCAAGTGGCCTGATTATTTTGATTGTCTCCCAATGGAAGGGAGGGTGCATTTCCCAAACCACTAACTGCACAGGAACTTGCATGCTTTTATATAAGAGATAATGAACAGAAACATGTTCTAACTTTGAGGCAAAGGTTTCTCCTTTTTGTGCACAACCTCCAGTGAGTTCCCTCTGGCCAACTGGGCAACCATCCAGTCACTTATCTCTTGCACTTCACCTGTGCCCCCCCTTACAGGACATCATTTTACACCAGTGTGAAGGAGCACAGCAGGTTTGCTCTGCAGGCCTACAAGATTTTCAGTGACAGATTTAAGTTATATACTAACAACTCCCTTCATAGGGCCTGACACATACCATGTAATGCAAGAAAATTAAGGCAACACCCTTCTTTCATTAAACAGTTGAGAAAGTCCTTCAGACTAAATAGTGAAAGAAAATCAGAGAAATACTGCTTTTCTATATTAGCAAGCATGTTTTCCCACAGAACCAATATATTTTCCCTATTTTGCTTTAAATACAGCAGCTTGTAAGACCAAATTTATCAAAGGTTCACAAAGACTCTACTACATTACTCTTTTTCAAAGCATAGGCATTTTTGAGCTTTACTACAGTGACAAATATTTTAAACTCTCTGCATATGCTATTTGAGCTAGATGCCTGGTATCAGGTATATATCCAACTATTACAGCATGACCGAAGTAGAAGATCCAATGATCTTCTGTCTCCAGAAGGACAGATGCAGCAGGAATGACTGTTCCAGGCCCTGGGCTGCTGCCTCCTCAGTACCCTGAGCTGAGAGGAGCTGTGTACAGCTGCTCTCGCCTGCTCCCCAGCACTGCTGCTGCTGCAGAGCTGAAGATCTCAGCACAGGAAGCTGTGGAGGGCACAAGACAGCTACTGAAGCAGTGGGAGCTGGCAGCACTCGCCCCCCTCCAACTGCTCCATGGCACAGCACTCCCTTTGACAAAACCAAGCAGCCACCCAGTGTGGAGAAATGAGGCATAGAATGGAAAAGAACGAAGCAGAAACTTTGGTCCTGGGCCTTGTGACACTAGACAGAGTTTAGCTGGCTGCTGACAATCCACTGGCCTCGTGCTTGCCACGTGCACCTCCCAAGAGCCATGCCAAGGGATGCCAGCAGCAAAAACAGAGCTCTGCTCGTGGCACAGAGCTGTATGTCACGCACTACGAATGGGAACCACTCCTGACAAGATTCGTGATGAGCAATTTCAGATTTTAATTGGGGCAACTGCACAATTAATTCTGCTCATCTGTTACTGAGCTGTAGGGGTTTTATCATCTGCTACTCTAATTTTTGCTGTAAATTTTCGCTCAGAAATGGATTAAAAAAACCTCCAGTCCTAGAAATACAGCTCTGAAACAGCCCAGCAGCTCATCTGATATGCTTTGTGCATCAGCCCAGAAAAGGAAGATTATGAACAGACATGAAACAAAAATGTCTGTATCGATACAGATAACAGAACAGCCAACCAAAAGGGGGTGGAAAAGGATGCATTCATCAAGCCCTCAGCTCTGCTGAAAGCAGAGAAAGCTGTGGAGGAAGGGAGGGAGAGAAGTAAGTCTGCAGAAATTGCACAAGGAATCATGATCTTAAATGTTATTTAAAGCAACACATGCCATGCTTCCCTGTGCAAAAGCTCAGCAATGCAGGGCATCCCAATGGAAGGAATTTATCCTATGCAGATTTTAAAACAGCCCCCACTACATCAAGGAAAAGGTTGTATACTGCTAAGATATTGCAAATGCAAGTTTCAACAAGTCTGATCTCCAAAGGAAATAGTGAGATGCAATTCTGCTCTACTATTGAAACAGAGAATATGCACACAGGCAGGGAGGAAATAAGCTTCTACCACTTTATGTAGTCAATACAAACAAGTTCCACAATTATAAAGGCAAAATCTGCATAAATGCTGAGCCAAAAGTATTTTTTCCTTTTTGTTCAGAAGTTTGAAAAAACTGGAGCAAGTATAACCTCTGCCACATATTTACAAATGCGTGACCTCTACAAAATGAAAGTAGATGCATTTTATTCTCTCTAAAATGCCTTAAAAATTCCGACAAATGAGAAAACCTCCAAAAATACTCTAGTAAAACCATCAGAATATATGGTGACTCAATAAACACTTTAAAATACAAAGGGTAGATACTATTAACAATTGCTAAGCATACCTTCAAGTGTACTAGTAAAGTTTATAAAGAAACAATACTCAGTGTTAGTATTAAGTTACAAAAACAAATGAACCTAAAGAAATAATGTCTTTATGAAATTTCATTTGTTTTAAACCCCTAAGTTATTAGACTACTTGTTACTAAAAAAAAATACTTGTTTCCTGTTCACCTACTGCAGCTACACATAAACCTAAACACACATATTAATCCAACAGCAATTTTAACAGTCTTTTTTTCTTTTCCTTCCATCCTCTTGATTCAAAGCAGAAGAGCTCATTAGAACAACTAGCAATTGTTTGGAGCCACAGCTTCAGCAACAGCTGTGCAAACACATCAATCTCAAGTTAGGAACTCTGCCATAAGCTCAATAATAATAATATACTCATACTGTTTAGCTTTGGGGCTATTACAGTAACTTTGGTCGTTTTCTCTTTCCAAATGTTATACTGCTGTAGTCCTCAAAAAATACATTGAGAAAGTAATTTAGGGAATTGGGAGCAAAGATGGAAATGCTAGAGTAGTGATGAAAATGGCTCCTCTAAAATTCCTATAGATAAAAAATGGTATTTCCTCCTTATCCAATTAATTGTCCTAGAGATTGAGACTCATTATACAATGATGTTTGCTCCTTACTCAATTAATTGAAATGCATTGTACAAACATTACTTTGCATTGTAAAATGTTGACCTTTTTGGTGCACACACTGTCTGGAGCCCTTGTGGCCATGGCACTGCCTTCAGCCTCCCCACTGTGCAATGAGCTGACTGTAGGTGATGACAGACAACTTCCTCCCAGGGCAACCCCACCTCGATACCCACACTACCAAGAGCAGACTTAGATTACAGTGATTAGAAACTGAACTGCTTTTATATTTTTTGTTTTCAGATGGCAATGTAACCTGAGCAATAATGAGAGCACATGTGATTTTAATAAAGGTCAGTCACACTGGAAATACAAGGGGTTTTTTAAACAGACTCACTGTCAAGGTTGACTAGCAGAGAGCAATTGTAAGTCATAATGCTATCTGCTGCAGAGATGCCTTTTCAAGATGAATGATTAGGAAAGAGGAAGACACTGCTCCAAAAATTCATCCATTTTGAATACAGACTGAGTTAAAAGGGGATAGATAACTCCTTGGAACAGAGTATTTTAAAACAAGTATTTTAAAACTATAAATTCACAGAAGATGTGACATTTTATCTCAGTGTGCAATTCAAATACACTGAATACTGAAAACAGAATCATTGCCAAGTTCGTTAACTCGACTGTTATTCAGGAATAACATATGTACTGCTGAATTTTCCTTGGCATGATCAAGTCCATACCATACACACACAGAAAGCTACATTTTGTTATGCAACTTTTCCATTGTTTTTTTTCCTTGAATTTTCCCAATAAAGCCTCAGAAGGAAGGTGATGCTGTGAACTGCCTTGTTCACCAAGTCATCTAAACTCCAGTTCCTCACATCATTCCCCAGCTCCCATCCATCTAATATTACCTAAGTGGACACAAGAAAATGATGTGATGTCCTAAAGTGGTTTGAAAGTAGGAAACAAAAGGAAAACAAATAGTTAAAAAAAAATCAAATTTCTCTTGAAAGGCAATTAAAAGACAATAAACCAAAATTCTAGTTACTTCCTTTAATTAGACACGAAGCGGAGGAAGGCAAGGAAATAATTTCTACAAAATTCTGTAATAATTTCTACAAAACAATAACTACTGCTTTTTAAAGTTATAGACTCAATTGTAAAACTAAATTTAGGGGCAAACTGGTAAAAACTAAGATACTTAACTATCTTCTATTAATTTTTCTATTGAAAAAAATAATTTCTTCGTTTCATGAAGTCCCCAGCATTTGCTACAGTGCCTCTACACAGCTGATCTCTATGAAAGTCTTCTGAGGGCAAGCTATTCCACATGATCTGTAAATTGGGTGTTGTCTTTTTGTAACCACTCACTCAAGAATATTGACTGGAGGTGTCCTGTCCCATGTTCAAATGCAAGGAAACAAAAAAAATAGGTTAAGTGGTTTAGCAAGCATACTTAACTATTATCCGTGAGGAAAGCCAAGCTTCACAGGGGAGGATTGTTAACGTTACTGATGTTGACTTTTCAAAGCAGTATGGAATATATTTATATGACTTAAATTCTGTTCCTCCCCTGTCAGCATAAGCCTAGATGAGGAAATTCAATGGATTGTTACAGCTGCTTGTAGCTCTGCTCAAAAGCAAATTATGAACATATTGTTCATTACTCACTTGCAGTGAGTACCTAGAGGAAACTCTCATTATGTAAGGTGATAGCCCATTCTTATGCTGCTGCTTCACTGAAGCAATTTATTTGAAAGAGGGCTGTAACACAGCAAGAGGGAAATTAAATTGAAATGTAAGTTGGAACATTTCTGCTTTGCTCAGTTTAAGTCCATCAATTCAATACAGACTTTTGACCATGATACAAAACCATATGCATCAGATGCTTACATATATGCATTCTCTGAGACAGCTGACAAAGGGGTAAAGACACAAATACATTTCTGTATGAAATCAAGCTTCACCCTTCTTTCCAAAGTTTTATTAATATTCCTTCTGGTCTCTCTCTGGGAAATTAAAAATCTCATGGTATAGACTGCTTGTTGTTCCATCATACTTTTGAAGAAAATTCTAGAAATTCTAGAAAGTATTTTGAATATGCTTCAGTAGCAATACACAAGAATACAGACATCTGAGCAAAATAAAAAATGCTTAATTATAAACACTTTCTTCTTAATATAGAAATGGAGTTACGAGTCCTTATTACATGAAGATTGTATTATAAACCCTACTACAGTTCCTTCCTTTTGCATCTTTAAAAGAAAGTCAAAACTGAGTAGCTGGTTTGAGAACAAGCTGAGGCTAAAGAATCATTTTGAACTACTCTGTTTTTATGCAGTACTTATACAGAGTGGAAGGTGCTGCAGTGGAGGAAACAGACTTTTAAGGATTAGAGGCAGAAGGCTGCCTGGGGTTAACTCCATACGCACCTCTGATCCACATTGCTGCTCAGTATTGGCTTGTTTCACAGAGCAGGTAACCCACCTGAGAGCTACAGAAATGGCCTTTCCAACAGACTCAAAGTCCAGTCCAATATATCCAAATTAAAGGAAAAAAAGTCAAGAGTAGCTCAGACAAAAATGCAGATAGCTGTGGACCTTATCTACTCATTCAGAGCTAAAAACCTGAGTCTCAAATCTTTAGATTCACAAGTAGGGATGGCTATTATGAAAGGACATCAGTATTTTTCTTGCATAAACTCCTACACCTCATAAAATTCTTCTGTTGTTGTTACTGTTTCTGCTGTTTGTGGTTTCTTAAGGGGGATCTTGGGGGGTGGAGGAGGGAATGGTGTAGCATTTTCTACAGGATCTACTCCTCCCAGGTCTGGCTATGTGACTGCTGGTGTCGATGCACAAGAAGCAGCTGGATCATACGTGCAAGCACAGGGTAAATAAACTAGCAGCACCTGACATGTAGCTCATTTTTTACTAACCCATGAAAGAGCACCTCCAGCTAACTCTCTGGCAAGTCCTGCAGCCTCATGATTTGGAAAAGCCAAGAACAAGTGAGTAAGGACACAGAGGTCAGGAAAGCAGCACCTTTGCATGTGTAACTTTATAGCTGCTATGTGAGCTCAGTTTAAGGAGGACTTTTGTTGCATGCTCTTTGTGGAAATAGAAAGGCACACACAGCACATATTTAACAGCTTCCATCTGTATTCCAAAAGAATAGACTTTCAAAGTGTATATGTGAATCTATGCCAATAATTACACCAACCCCTTAGTAATAACTGGACTCTCCCACTGCATCCTCTGAGTTCAGTCCTCAGAGATTCTTATCCTCTCTTGGACACCATTTGCTAACAATTACTTTACAGTAAAAGCATCCTGTTTTATGGATGAATTATTTCTGAGGCATGAGATATCATAAAATGTTATGAAAGAGGAAGAAAGAAAGATAGTTCGACTCACATACATTCTTTTAAGCGATCTACTGTACATATAGTAAACTTATTTCTTCAAATTCTCTATTCTCTCTCTACTCCTACAACCACCTTTCCTCCTTCAAAATCCAGCTCCCATATGGTTAATAACTTCAGGATAAATTTGTACATTTATTCCCTGGATTTTATCCATGAGATTTGCCTCTCAAATTTCCCAAGTGAAATATAGACTCACATAATCCTCTTAGGGACTAAAACACATACATGCTATTGTTTCTTCCAGCTCATAAGGTAACTGAAAAAATATGTTATTTTCAATATTCAGTTCCAAATTGAAACACTCTCTCCAGCCAGATAACCATAAACAACTTTCGTATTTATCTTGCCTCTCTTGTCTCATATGTAAAGCATTTTCAAGTTACAGAAATGGGTGGAATTACCAAGAGAATTGGTTTCCTCCTACCAACACCACTGCTTTCTCCAACTGATGTCAGATAAAGGCACAAATACAATACTTATGTATTAGGTTTAGTAGTTTCTTGCCAATTCATTACTCAAAGCCCTATTTTCTTTTTCCCTATATCTGAAAAAATTTTTCTTCTTTCAGGCTTGATGCATAAGTGGGGTAAAAACTCAGATCATTTAATTAAGCAGGAATACAAAATTATCAATTGTACATGTGTTCTAATATTTTAATGAAAAATGTACTGAACTTTGTAATTCCTTAAAAAAACCTTTAAGCAATGTCAAAGTCTTCTACTAACAAAATCATGCACTAGAGTACATTATGAATATTAAGCCTAAATCCCACATTACCATTTTTAAATTTTCAGTGACCAGTGATACTACAGATACACTTTTTACTTGTTCCAGTTGAAGAGATGGTACAGCTACAGTTATGCTGGGGTATGCGAGTAAGCTTTGTTCCCCTATTATGAAAGGCTACTGAGCCTCCTTACATGCATGGACATCTGTTTTTAAGACACAGAAAGGGAACAATGAAGAATGCTTGTGAAACCATGTAAGTTTGCCAAGCAAGACTTCACATGTGTCTACAATCTTAATTTATGGTCATAATGGAAAGCATCTCACTGATAGGAACTGACTACACCCAGCACTTCATAAAATGTGTTTTGTAAAAATTATTTGGAAGCAAACTAAGCACTGCAGCACCAAGAGTTTAAAAGTGAAGCATAGGGGCTACAGCAAAGACAGGAGAATGCAAAGCAACATGAAGGGAGAAGACTGCTGCTGTGCCATGAACAGACCTCCAGCAGACTAGGTAGTCATAGCTCTGGGTGAGCATTTGCTCTAAAATATCTTGCTGCAGAACATTCTGCCTATCAACTACTATTTATAATTGACTCCTTTCACTCCCACCTTCCTGCAAGAAGTACTGTAAACCTATACTTGTTTACTTCTAAAAATTGGAATAATTGCTGTTTAAGGAAACTATTGTGCAGCACTTGGGGGCTAGAGAGCAGCCTTCTGAGAACACAGCTCTATTGCTGGATCAGAGATGACAGCCTGCTAACATTAACTCCCACTGGCTGGAACTCCAACCCCATCACCTTTTGAGAAACTGCTGAGAGGTACAACCATCCACTGACACACGACCCTATCTTCAGAGGTCTCTGATAAGATTAATTCCTATTACATCCTTGATTTTATGTTTGCAAGCTTTCTACCATCCTCCGTCTCCTCTCATCCATCTGTAACGGCAGTTTGGATATTGTCAAATGGCACTGATTATAACTTGCCTTTTGCTGCTTTTTTTGAGGATATGCACACAGCAACAGGTACATAAGAAGGTATCCAAACAGTATCAACTGGTGCATTAACTCCAGACACTAAAGGTTAGCACTGTTTTGTCCTGGAGATATTTCCAGTGTTTCAACGCGTATCATACAAACTGGCTCAGGAACAATAGAGCAAATGCCAAGCACAAATAGTGTTTCCTTTTAAAAATTACAAAAGAGGAATAGGAGAAGACCCAAAAAGTACGAGTTCAACATGAACATGCTTACCCTTACCTCTGTGCTCCTCCAGTCGAGACTGAAAGAGCACAGCTTACCTCCATATTACATTTCAGAATCAATGCTGCCTCTAAATAAATTTCACAGTTCGATTCATTTCCCAACTGCCCTTTCTTTTCAAGTTCCAGTTCTCCAAAAGCATTACTTCTCAACAACAATTTAACAGAAGTGACACATACTGAATAATCTATGATTTGTTTGGTTTAGCAGCAACATTCTAAGAAAATTTCTGCTACTCTCTTAAAATACCACCATTAATAACATTTCACAGAGCAAAAGTTACCATTTCTCATTTCCCTAGCTCAACTAAAAATCCCCCATAAAGTAGCACATGCCTCTTACAAGCTTCTTCTGAAAGAGCTTACTGTACAGCATCTCAGTAGTTTACAGAGAAGACTAATTCCGTAACTGCTCCCTTTCCCATATAGGTCCTTTCTGTAATACTCTGTGTTTTCTATCTGGGGTCAAATCAGAAGGAAGAGAGTAGAGAAAGAGAGAGAGGAAGGAAAAAAAAGAAAAGCATCCTACTAAACTCCTGTGATTTGAAAACATCCCCCAAACGACCAACCAACCTGCCTCCCCTTTCCCATTGTATCTGTACTGCGCGCATTTGTACCTAAATCCAGGATCCAGTATTTACAGGCACTCGGCTGCCCGTTGCTGCAGCAGGTAGGATTTGCTGAGTGAAGAGATCCCAGAGTGTCAATCTGTTTAATCCTGTTCGGCATGGTGAGGAGGCAGCTGTTCTGATGCCCACAGCTTCCACACAACCTACTCGCCGGCAGCCTGCTCTGGGTTACAGCTTCAGCTGAAGGTGCTCACCCAGACAACCTTACAGGCAGTGCCATCAGAATGAGGAAGTCGTGGTTATCTTCTCAGGCTGCTTTAGACCCCTGCCTGCCGTCAGAGCAGCTCCTCTCTCCTAGGGATGCTCTCCTCTGACTCACTGTGCACAGTTCCAGCCTTTAAATTCACATGTGGGAATAGCCAGATGCAGCAGATTACACTCTACCGTAACTACCCTAATTGAGGCTCAGGGTGATCTTAAAAAATACAGCAAACCAGCAATTCTTCCCCTCAGCTTTCAGAAAAGATGCAGTCTAGTACCCCTACAAAGCTCTATAGTAACCAGAATGCACAAAATGAACCTTTAACATCTCTTTTATTTTACACTGCATGGTTAGCTTTTAATGCTTTAGCTAAAGGCATAAATAGAAAATAAGATGAATATTTTCCAGTCAGCTCAACCATGCAGTGCCTTCCCTGGAACTTCCAGTTTTCTTTGACAAACAACAGATTCTGTCCTTGCCTTCACCTTCTCTTGAGCCTTGTTTGTGATAATCAATCAATCAATCAATCAACCAACCAATCAAACCCCACAATACTAGAAAATCCACACCATTCAATAAATTAACTTAAGGTCTTGCCCTGGTAAACTACATTGCAGATCTGTTTCACCTCTGAGCTCATACTCTGTAAGATATATTTCTAGCTCATTAAGCTGTCTTCCTATTCAGTAAACTGAGACTGCATGTATTTTAGGTTTTGTACATGCATTCTTCACCTAACATGCCACAAAAGCATTTGTCTATAAATATTAAATTACATTTTAAATTTTTTTTTTGCTATGCAAATCTAGATAAGATATTTGGTTTCTTCCCCTGAACTCATTATCAGAAAATTTTAAAGGTGCTACATAAAGCTACATTCACTAGACAGATAAACAGCCAAAGCAAGAATAAAGTTTTTGTAAAAACTGAAAGTAAATTCTAATATTATCTGATCATTGGAAAAAAAAGCTCAAAAATGAGATTGAACAAACAAAACTATATACATCACAAACAGATAGAGAGGGCAAGAAGACAATAAAGCAGTGAAGGGGTTGTCAATGACAGTAGCACAAACAAATGCATGTAATGCAAGGATAAATAGGAATTTTAAGTGGAACTGAGAGTCTATAGGGTTCCAGAGTCAAAGCAAGCTTATGATTAGCATGTAACACAAGCTGGGTACACACACCTTATCCTGTCTGCAGTGTTGAAGAGTCATGGTCATCCTCCACCTGAGAATAATTTTTCGCTTTCTAAGAACAGCTAATCTAAATTCTGAATCAGTTTTTCCTTCATAGCCTCCTGCACTGAACCATTAATTCTCATTCTTGATCAATTTTCTTTTGACCCAAAACAACTTTCAAATGACACTGAATTCCTAAGGGTGGGGGTGTTGCGAGGGGGGCAGGCAAGGCAGAGGAAAAAAACCCTCTCTTTCTCAAGGATAACTGATCTTTTTAGTTTACCACCTACCGTGAGACTTCCACTGAGGCCAGTTTATCCATGGTGAAATAGAACATCTGAAAATCATTCTAGTTTCTACTTGAGTAAGAAAAAAAATAAATTAAACAATCTCTTTCTTTTACTCTGCAACCATTCCCAGGCACACTTAGCACACTCAAGAATGCCCAGCCATTCTTGTGGTAAAAGTCTCACACTTTAACCAACATCTAGTTAGACAGATTATCAATACAGCTTTGAAGTAGTGATTTCCACATGCAAGGAAACTTCTGACCAAAAGAGAGGAAAATTTATACAAAAATCTGTGTTTAGGTTGGTTTTATTTTTGCTTTTTAACTGCATGAATACTGCCCTTATAAAACCAATAATATATGCAGGAAGATATTATAAATGCTCTGGGAACCGCATCGTTTGCAGCTCGCTACTGCAAAAAGTTCTTCTGTCCCTACTGAAAGCAAACACTGTTATTTTTAGGTTTTGCTTTGACCCCTTCTCTTCCCAGAGAAAAATCTGACAAACAAATCAAGGTGGTGAAGGAGGGAGAATGATTGCATGGACTGTCTCAGAGTCATATTTCACAGGTTACACGGTTAAGAAGAAAGTATCATGGATACACAGCTGTCTTGGGAGACCCAGTTTATGTGAAATGTCATTGCTTCACAGCCACACTGGAGTGGAGTCAACAGATCCCACATGAATGTGGTGCAGAGCCACTGGGTGCATTAGGTAAGAATCTGGTTGAAAAACATCTCAATGCATATACTGAAACAATAGCTACAACTTGCTTATGGTCCAAGGCAGAGTGTTCAGACCTGCAAATTCTCTTGAGTGTAAGCAAAAGGTAGGTAACTTCTGTATCACAAAACCAACATTTAATTTAACAGGCAGGGACCATTATGCAGGACCGGAATCTGTCATCTCAGATCACACTTAAAACACCTCAAGATGTATTACAAGTCTCAGTTTCCAAGACAGGGACCTGTATCAATATGTGTAATTTTATGCCCAAACAGGCAGCCTATTAATGTCTTTCCATGGTTTACTTCAGGCTCTGCCACAAAGCTCTCTTTGTCCTTTAGCTCCATCCGGTTTTCTGTATTCCAGTGCCATATCCTGCATTAGCTACCCCTGTCTGCTAGACAGCTCTTCCTGCAACTTCTTGCATCAGCAGTTTTTTCTAGGAACCCATCCTTGGTAATAACAAACCAACCAGGTAATCTTAATTCTGCAGGCAGGAATATGTCTATATGGAAAATATCTCTAGGAAAAACCCAACTGGGTGCAGAGCACAAGCTCAACACAGAAGATGCTGGACTGCACAGGGTGTTGCATAGCAGCAGTGAGCTGCCCCTGCTTCATCTGCTGCTCAGTATTTGAGACTGCAGGCCATTAGGAAAACAAACTCTGATGAAATTAACTAAAAAAAAAGCTTATATATTGATGTGTGCCAGTTGACAGAAGTTGAAACAGTTCTGGCTTTTTATTTTTTTTGTAAGTAAAATTGTTTCATTTTCTGCCTCATCTACATAAAATTGAAATGAGTTTTCTTGGTTATACATTTTATATAATATCATTTAAAAGAAGTCAATAGTTACCTTCATTTCTGAAAGAAAAGTAGGTCCTTAGCAATTTAAGATATTTCTCAGTTACTTAGAACAGGGACAAAAGAAACGTCCAGGTGAAAATTTGTGTATTTCATAAAGATTTTCAAATTTCCGGCAAAAGAGCCCACTCATTTTTAAGACAGCATCTTGTAAGAAAGACTACATCCCAGTGATTAAACAAAGAAACCAAAAAGGAAAAACCCCAGCTAGAAAAGCACTCCCTGCACATCCCCAGCGGATCAGGTAGCACATACTTTGTGTGATAGACGCAGATGAGGCATCAGATGCCTGTATCTATTACTACAGTGAAGGAATGGGATCAACTTCCTGCAATTAATCTCCGACTGATGGATGCTGTCAGCCCCCCACAACCATTTCAAGGTATTAACATTTTGCCAGCTCACCCCAGCACAGATGTAACAGCTCACCAGTCTCTGCCATTGACAGTCAACAGATCAACTCATTACAGCTTCAGCTTCTCACAGGTACCAGCTCTGAACTGCAGCATCTGCACCCACCATTTGCCACTGTATTAACTTCCTTATGGAAGTGCTACCTCATGTGAGGCTTCTATTAATAGTCTTGCAGGAAAGAATGGAAACATTCATCCCTTCTTTCATTTAACAGGACAACTGGAGTTAAGCTGACTGCATTTCTCATACCCCTAAGATATTTGCATGATGATAGAAATATATAATAGAATTAGATAAAAAAAAAGATAAACAGCATTCCAACTTAGTCTTTGTAAGCCCCCATTACATTTTGCACTATCTTGGTGAAAACAAGCAGAACAAGAGTGGGAAGCTAATAAAATGCAGAAATTTCAAATTTAAATACCTATTCTGAGTTGCCTGAGAGCAAGAAGCTAAAGAGCCAACCTTTCTTCCTTAATATCTGTCTTGGCAGGGTGGGGAGGTGTCTGTATTTGAAAGATTATAGCATGAGAAAACACAGCTTCAATATTGTTCTCAAGCAAAACTAAATCTGTCCTCTCTGGCATCTTGCCCCTCATATTTCTGACATTCCATTTTAAAAAGTAATTAATAGATTTTGGAATCAGGTCTACAAAGTTATTTAAAAAATTCTTGTTCATCTTAAGAGCAAGATAACTGAATTCTTTATTCAGTTCTGCCAGCATCTAAATGTCCCAATTTCAAAACAATTTTTGAAGTGATCTATGAGACAAATGCTTGCATGATTTAGTATTGCACAGCTCTTATGATTTTGAGTCACGTTTCTACATATGGGAGAGAAAAGATTCAGACTTCCAAAACTGTGCTAGACCAAAGACCACCCAGACCTAGGAGCCAAGGTTAGATATAAATCCATAACTATTAAAATTCTTGAACTAAAAACACTGCACAAATCAATAGGAATTTTATTTACAATATTCATTTTGCATTAAAAAAAAAACCAGGCAGATTTTCCATACAAGTCCTATCTTCAGCAGCTTAGGCACTCTGCCCCACACCAGAATACTCCAACATAATCAAGAAATTGCAGACAACAAAACCACATCAATAAATAAATCTGAGGTTGAATCTTCAAAGGTGATCTCCCACACTACCATGAAAATTCTGAAAAGAGCCTAACTTTGCTTTTCCCTTTCTCTCAGCGTACAATGTGTGCACAGTTTAACTGCTTGGGGTACAGCTGCGCCCCTAGGATCTGGTTTCTTTAGCCCCTCACAAAGATCATCCTGTTCCCAAAAAATAGCCTTGCTGCTCCTCAGCCTCTCAGATAAATAACACTGCCAGTCTGCAAGGAACGGAATCATTACAACGCAGCTCTTTGCACTTAGCATTCAGAGTGTTGTTTCCTGTTCTTTACTACCCCTGCTGCCAGCTGCCAGAGACCCTTTAAACTCAATCAGTCAGAAACTGTATTGTGCAATGAATTGTGTGAACATCCTTAATTTGAGATTTCCAAGAGCTCCCTACAAAATACTGGTATTTTTCAACAACAACAAAACCCAAAACAAATAAAAAAACACAAACCTCCAACCAATAGCCACCTCCAACAAAACATACTGGCCATCTCACAAGCTGGCAAACCTGGGAGAAGTATTTTCTGATTGAGGGTAAAGTGATATTTCCGTCTGGGTGATTTATAGCCTTCCACTCTACATCTCGGGTAAAGCATTTGTCAAGAGCAACTGATATCAAGACACTGAAGAACTCAGCCTTTAATTAAAAATATTGGGAAATGAATCATGTATCCCAGTCACTCAGGCAAGGATCTAAACAAGTCCTTCCTGTCTCCAGCTTTGCAGAACATGTCCTAGCTGTTGCTCATGCCTACAGTAAGAAAGAATATCAAAAAGCACATGACACAGTAAATTCTCTCCCATCTTAATCATTTGGCTATTATTTACTTGAATTTTTAACTCTGTTCTGTGCTGTAGCCAAGGGATTGGAGTCTATACACCACTCCCAAGAAAAAAGAAGCATTTCAAAGAAATGGTGAGATGCTCAGTGTCCCTGGTCTTCTGTTTATCTGGAAAAGCTTTGGGAAAATTCTGACTCCTCAACGCAGTCACCACTGGAGCATGCCAAACCAACTTGAAGGATCCCAGCCACTGTCAGCAAAACCACAACAAACCAGCTTTAGATAATTCAAACAAAATCTTTTGGATGAGTGTAAGGAATTTTGTTTTACATATACTCAGTACTTAGCAAGGGGTGGGAGGGGAGGACTAGGCCATGAATTGTCTGTACTTTGGAGAAAACACAAAAAGTGTTTCAAGCAAGAAATGTTTGCTATCCTAATGAGACATTAAAGAAACACTCAATTTTTTATATTAATCTTATACAAGTCACTCTTCATCATCCATTTTTTCTTTATTTCCAGAAGAGGAAACAGCCTTTTGGCGTGAAAAAAAAAACCAACCTGATCAAAACAAGGTTTAATCTTCCAAATCAGTTTTAGCTACGCATACAGGAGGTTTGGATCCTTTTTAGCACAAATTTCTCCAGTAATTATCTCAACTAAAAATGCATGCAGTCAAAGACACAAGAGTATATTCATCAGAAGTGCTCAGAATACCAAATTGCTCTTGACTTAAAAGAAGAATGAAGAGTTCTACCAGGTCAAAACAGGTCATTAAAAACCCAAAACAACAAAAGCAAAACTTTTAAAATGAGACCCATACTCCCTGTAAGAAGTTCTGAGGCTGAAGCTCCATACAAATGCATCTGGATGAATTACTTCTTCCTGCTGCTTCTCTTATTCTACTCCTGCTAAGTTCAAACTGTAAAAATGCTATTTGGTTAGTTGCAAAGGTTTACTTCACTGCCCTCTCTCCTCCTTTTGCCTCTGCTCAGTACTGCTTACCACAGGTCCCTGTAACAGATCAGGTAAAGTGGCACAGCCCTCCTGGGAGGGGCAGATGGAGCCCAGCCACAATCCAACACCTTGCTGCTTCAGAAAGCAGGAAAGGCACGTCGGCCCTGAAAGCACCTCAGTGGATTTCAGACAGAAGCATTTAACACAAAAAATCCTTACATATTCCACAGCCTCCTTTATTATATTAAAAGATACTTGAGCAAAAGGAAGCAACCTCCTCAATTCCTCTGCACTGCATCTAACAGGAGAGCAAAACCAGAAATGGGCATTTTCTCTCTTGCTCTAAATCTGGATTTCAGATCCCCTGTTCTTGTAAATTATAAATACAGATTTGTTACTAAGTATGTTTAAGTACATTTGGAGGCTAGCTTTACCATAGGCACAACAGAAAGGAGGAGCAAAAAAATCCACAGGACTGGGGCTTATTATTATACTTTGTCTATCAGATGATAAAACACAGAAACACTTGAAATGGTATGCTGTCAAATAATTTCACAAATGTGAGTGTTTCTGGATTGTAATTAACAGTTTTTTTATATCTACTCTGAATTATAAATGCAACATAATTCAGTCCTGAAAAAGGTAAGACATTTCTGTTTGGGTTATGAAGACTGTGTTTTACACCCATTTGAAAGAAAATTAGCTCTAAACCAAAGAAATTAATGTGATCACACCATTGCCAAAATTGAAAGGGGTAAAATTCCTACAAATTACATAATCACACTTTAGTAGAATTGTGAAAATGCAGCTATGAAATAGTCACTCTAAATCTATACTTTTGATATTTTGGTAAGTTACTACACTCAGTTAAGACAACACTGTTCCTTTAGGACAGCAACTAAAATCCAGGTGCCAGAAAAGTGTTTTAATTGACACATATTTTTTCCACATTCTCTTTTCCAAATTAGTTCCTCTTGAACAAAACATGCCACCATGGTAGTAGTTTTAGATTGCTAATGTTAACAATAATAGAGTAAAGCTTTGTTATTCCACAAACAGCAAAAGACAGTCAAATATTGGTACTTTTAACTTACTCCAGTTCTGAGGACTGTAACTTCACATAGTCTCAGGAAGGTGATGTGAATGGGCGCTGGATCCCACTGCCTGGGCTTTTACTTAAGCAAGCATCCAGGACACAAAGAGAACACATCACACAGCTCCAGGGTACCACCTGCTGTAAACACCAGCTCTTCAGATGTTACTCTGAGACTGTAAACAGAGCTCTGGGCCAGAACTTTCTAAACTGATTCTGGCATGACTACATGTAGTCCTGCCACATCTTTAGGATGAAAGGATAAACACACCTAAGCCTGTTCTGCCATATCAACCAGCTTTTAAAGTACATGTATTTTGTTACTCCTGAGATAATGAGAGAAGTCAGCATAAAATGCACTAGAACCAGCCAACAACTAAGTCAGGCCATGACAAATAAAGTCTCTAAAATAGACTGGCTACTGATACAAAAATTTTAAGATATGTGGTTAAAAATTTGTTGGTTTTCACCAGTCAAGTTTTTCCTGTTTAATACTGTATAAAGAATACTTCAATCTAGTCAGATCCTGCCTGTCATGCTGGAGACCAGGCTTCAATTCACCAATGGGGAGGTGATTTTTCCTTCAAGGGACATGGTTAAATGTGCACTTGGTTACCAGGTAGGCCTGATGATCTTAAACCCTAGCAGCTTTCCTTCCTTCAGCATACCTGTAGGTTCTCACATGCAGCTAGATTTCCCTGGACTCCATGTTGAAACTATCTCCATATCACTGATACTTCAAAGCTTATATTAAAAAATGATCCTACACCTTAATTAGGTTATAACCACACCCAGCACAGTGCTACAAGCACAACTGGTGCTCTTCACAAGGAGAAATACTTTTTTTTGATTCCTTCTCATTTCTTATGTGGAATAAATGTATTTGGGGGCAAAAATCTTCAGCATTTCTGATAGCCCCAAAGAAACTAAGAGGAGCCCAAGTCTACAGGAAATACTTGGAACATACCAAGTCCCTGCTAACAATTCTAACTTTTAGCATAGGATGACAGGATAACTTAAGTTCCAAGTGGCCTCAAAAACCCATGTAGTCCAATCTTCTGCTCAAAAGCATGGGTCAGTTACGAAATCAGACCAGCACCTGGGGCATTGCCCAGTCTGCTCTTGAAAACCTGACATACTTTTAAGCTCTTCTTGTAACAGGGACTATTTCTGCTGCACTGCAAATGGTTAACAATGTGGATGTTGGCCACAGCTGGCTTACAACCACAAAGAAAAATTACAAGATTTCGGTAATCAAGGATAATTTGATATCAAGTTTACCTAACATGATCTTTAGTATTTGCATGTCAGCCATGCAAATGTCTTCTGTTGCTATAGGGGTTAACCATTATATATGCATCCTAGAAAATGCAGACTGCAAATTTCTGAAAAGCAAAGTTTTCCTGGGATCATCAAATGTTTTTATTAGCTTATCAAAATATCCTCTTTTACACAGTTTGCTCTTAGAATTCCATCACTTTTTTGCTTCCATGTTGGACAATAATAGGTTCAATAGTTGTTTCAGATAGAGGAAAACATCCTACTATTTGTACTAAACTCAAAACTAGAAGAAAACACAAGCATGTCCTGAATTGTAATTATACCTATGTCAGTGAATATGCACTCAAAACAGAAGTGAAACATCGCATAATAATGCCATCAATTTAAGAGATGCCAAGGGTATCTGTAAAAAAGCTTCTGATAGTTATGTTAAAAGTGATGCAACATTTCTAATTTAGCATGTTATTTTACTATTCGCAGGAAAAGCGAAATGAAGTCAACAGAACACATTCAGCAGCCTCCTCACAAAACCAGAATTGGAGGAAGTAAGTGGAACCCTAAATCCTGCTGCTTCCACCTGCAGGCAGTGATGATGACAGATGATGTGATGTAATGTAATGTGAGGATGTCCCAAAAGGTGCACAAGCTCAACAGCTCCAGCCTGCTCCTTAAAAAAAAAGAAGCAGCAAGCAAAATATGGGTAACAAAGGCCGTACTCACAAAGTAATTCTTCAGCAAAGTAAAACTTCAGCAATTTTTAAAAGTTTGTTACTTTTAAAAAACTGAAACGGGACAAGTTAAGGAAAGCAACCAACATTTCAGGATGGTTTTCTTTAATTGTAAGATAGAAACAACATTTGCAGGATATGATTTGACTTTGTTCTAACCTTGGTTAGAAAAAGAAACTGCTGTAAAAGAAAGGCTAATTGCAAGCAAAGTAACAACTCTCCTGGGAAACCTAAAGCCATCAGAATTGCTGGTTTATATCCACCCTCTACCTCCCAAAGATCAGCTGTGCAAATACATCTGTTCTAAGCAGACACTTTTTATGCACCAATTTCCTTTCCAACTACAATATATAAGAGAAATATATTTGGCAGCCATCTGGGACCAAAAAGTAGATTCAAGCCAGTATTATAAAAATTTCTTTTTCTCAGCTGTAATACTGAGCTCCCAAACAGGGCAAAATCCTTTCATTAGTTATGTATAAAAACTCCAGAGACAAATTAACTATGTACTTATGCTCACAACTAAAGTCAGCATGGGAAATACTGACATATCTCACAAGTCTTCCTGGGCTGCATTATGATAAAAGAATAATGCAGGAGTTAAAGGCAGGTTTATGCAGAAATCAATCCTATGATGCTGCAAGCACATGTGAACTTAGAGCACATGTTCTCTCTTAGAGAGAACTTGTCTAGAAATTCAAATTGTGAGATTCACCAAACCTCCTTGTCTAGTTTAAGATTGCACAATGCCAAGGAAGCAATTCATAAAGACATTACTATTTATCAAGGCTCAGTAAGAATTTGGCTATTAACTCTGATTATCTGACACAGTTTGGTTATAAAACTCAATGCAAAAATAATTATCTAATGAACCACAGACAATTGCTGACATTTTATTTAAGTTTGCTTATGCTCAGATGATGTTTTCAACTGAAAACTCAACTAAAACCACAAGGTGGGAAAGTCAGGACAGAGAATTCTTGTTTTACTTTATATTGCAGCTACTTTATTTACTTGGACTACGGCATGAGAACATGCTTGAAAAATCATATACATACAACCTAAATTCAAACCATCCTTGCCACTATTAGACAGTGCTTTTGGGAAAAATATTTGTAACTAAATGAAAATTTATGATTTATTACACTTTCAAGACAAATGGTAACTATGAAGTTGAACTTCAGCTATTAAAGTGCATGCATTTCTGTTCAAGCTCAAATCTGGCTGATAAGTAAGTTGAACTGACACTGTAGCAGAGCCTTCACAATTTTTTTCTTAATTCAAACATGTGGAGTGTCAAATTTGACTGACTGGTCAGCTCTGCCTCTCATGGGCTCCTCAAAATTCAGCTTTCTATCTGGATGGGCAGCCTGTTATTTGGAAGTTTTATGAGGAGGTAATTGATTCATCAAGAAACAAAATTTTTAGATTAAGGTATGGTGTTTTGTACAACTCTAACATATTCCTCTATATCACTTTCTGCCTGCAATCACATCCGTCTTTGCAGCGGCAGCAGCAGATCCCTCTTGGTTTGGTGCCCTGGAAACTACAGTCCCCACCTTCTGCCACCTGGCCCCAAGGCAGCACAGCAAGGCACATCCCCCACCAGCTCATTGTCAGGAGTGACTTTCCCCTCTGGCCTGGGCTGTAACTCATTTCCTGCAGCTGCAAACGCTGTCAGGCAGTCTCACAGGCAGCGCTTTGGCGCGGAGCCACGGGTGGGGATCCTTTTTCCTTACACATGGCCTATGCTTCACTTGCTTGCAGTCACAAAAGAGCAAATCCTCCCCTTCTACAGCCTCCCTCTGCTCCTAAGCAAACAATTGCTGCTGCCCAAGTCATCCTTCTTTCCTTCCACTATAAACAGGGAGTCCTTCTTCAGTTATTCAAGCTGGATGCCCATTTTGCTGGATCAAATTCTCCTGCTGATACACAGAGCTTCCTCTTCCTGTGTTGAACAATATTTAGACTCAACATGAAACACTCCCTTTCTCAGGCATAACTTTCAAAGCTCTCAATCATACATGAGACATTTTACCTTTACTCTCTCCCTTTTCCTTTCATTGAAAACTGATATTCTGAGTAGGATCCACTAGTATGACAGCAAGCTTATTTAATGTAATGAATTCAAGACTGTTTTAACCCATTCTGTGGCCTCAGCTATAAAATCTCTCTCTTCTTGGGAAATATCTCTAAGTCACCAACACAATTTTTGTCTTCCTTAATTCTTGAACACAGGGTCCCTATAGCAATTCAAGAAGAGCTCTGACACCTGCCCATTATCAATCCTGCCCATCTTGCAGGTGTAGAAAATGGCTTACTAGACAGCTATTTGAACAAATTCGTCAACCTTTGTCTCTCAAAGCCTTTTATCTGCCTTCTTATGGTAAGATTCTTTGAGAGAGACTACAATTCTGTGTTTATGGCTGCAGTCAGGACAGTATCCTCAGAGTAAAATTAAAAGTCAGTATTCAGTATGTGAGTGGTGTGTGGTTTGGAACCATGTTACTAAGATATCACCAACCTCTCAGATCCCTATACAGATCCCAGGATCATGCAATGGTATAAAACAGGCAAACACTGTACCTTCAGGTAAAAAAAAAAACCAAAAACTTTTGTGGCCAAGCTTTGAAACAAAGAGATAGTAACATGAATTGGCAATTAGACATGGTCCCCCCCCCAAAATCTTGTAACATAAAGGAGACATAAATGTAAGCCTTCTAAGCAAAGGCTTGTTGCAGCCTTTGTATCTCTCCAAACAATCCTTTGTATCTCTCTTCTGTAGCTCCTACAGAACAGATATGATAGACGATCACAAATTCTTCAAAAGTACTCAGGGATTCAGAAAAGACAGTAAACTTGTGATCAAAACAGGCAAGACATTCACAAATATTAAAAAGCTGCCAATTTTTCCGAGCTTGCATTTTCATTTTCATTAAACCGATTCCTGTCCCTTCCCCTTCACCCAAAGCTCTGTGGCAATGAGAATGCCCGGCAAGGAAAAGAAAGAGGACTGCACTTAGAAAAGAAGGATATACTCTAGAATGAAAAGAAACCCATGTTAATAAAGAGAGAAGCACCAAATAAAACAACAGAAACAATCTTTCTCCTCCATACCCAAATCATGTGGGAAATTGCAAAAAAAATATTGCCTTATGCATTACTTGTGAAAAACATGTTCTTCCAGAGCTAGTGATTTATTTTTTGTAAAGTGCACCAACTGTTATTCAGACTCTTCACTACTCACTTGTTTCTCTTTTCCCCCTATTATAAAAGGGATTTAGATTTTTAAAAAAATTTATTCATCTGTGAACTGCACATCAAATTGATTAAACGACCCAAATAACTTGCAGAAATAGATTTGATATCCAGCAGAGCAAGCAAGAGGTCACTAACCCACAAATCAACTCTCCCCCTAAGTTATTATTCATCTAGTGAACGTCTCCTCTGTGCAAGGCTTTTCTCATATTCTTAACAAAGTGTTTATTACTTTAACTACCACCAAATTTTAAAGATTGAAGATTCTGTAAATGTGTATGTTTTAAAATCCATTCATACTGATTAGATGCTTTAGATAATACACATTCTTAGAGAAGTAATACCCACACTTGTAGGCAATTGATGAGGGTCATTTTTGAGGCTGTCTTTTAACATGAGAATAAAACATTACCTTTCATGGTTGACAGATAATGTGTGGACAGAGAAGGAATGACCAACATCAACTGTCAGAACTAGGCTTCACTGAACATATCTTCTGCTTTAATAATTGTGCATGTTTTCCTACTTTGGATAATAATTTGAGATTATTTAAGGCATTAAGTATCACCCAACATTTCTGTACTCAGTGATGAAATGTAGTTTGACACACCGTAAGAGCCAGCTGTCAAGTACAAGAAGTTTGCCATTTCAAAACTTTGAAGCTCATTTCACCTCTGATATGCTGTGGCTTTCCTTTTTTTTTGTTTTGTTTTGTTGGTAAGTGGTGCTACTGATAAACGCGGTTGAAAAGATCAAAATTGTAGAGTCCCTAGATACTGAAAGGAGTGCAAAACTCTTCAGCAAGCCATATATATCGGCTAAGCACTCTACGTCCAAGTAACCAACCCCACCACTTCTGATGGTGATCACCTCCTTCTCTTCCCTGCAACACATAAACCCTCCTCTCTTTTCCTCAGCCTCTCCCAAGAGCTTGTCATGTCAGACATGCAAAAATTCGTACAGAATTATTCAGACTTGATGCTCTTACTGTGAGCCTCACACAGGATGTGTATTTTCAGACCTTAAAATCCTAATTTGTTGAATCTCTCAAAAATCCTGTATGTTTTACTGGATTATTGTCAAAAAAAGGAAAAGAAAATCTGTACTGTAAAAACTAAAGGTACATAACTAAGTACTAGAAGTCTAGGAAGTACATGACAAAATATCCACCCAAGAACATGGCTTGACTAAAAATTATGTAAGTCACTCACTCGTTCCTTGTTAGAGGATTTGTTTTGTTTTTTAGGAATTCATACCTCAATCAATATCAACAATAAACAATTCTGAGAAGATCATCTAATTGTTTTCCCATTCTTCTGATTAGCATATTCCCTGATACTTTATTTAATCAAATGCAGCACTTGAGAATGAATAATTGGTTTGTGGGATTGTCTGAGATACTTTTCACTATGGGGGGAAAAATAAAATCAAAGCACTTCACTGGTTTTACTTAATTTTTATAATACCTCAGTGAAATGAACACTATCAACCTCTTTCAAGCAGTAGAAAGATGAAGTAGAGACCAAAGTGAAACAAATCCAGTAGTTTCAAGTGCCTTGTCTACCCTTTTTTTTTTTTCCTCTCTTCAGACTACTTAACATTACATAACCGCTTGAATGTTCAAGACAGTTCACACTTGCTTCAGTCACATGCAGGGGAAACTTTACAAATTAAACATCCATCTCCTAAAGCCTGACACCCAGCAATGTGGGAATAAACAATTAGCAGCTGCTTCTTATCAGCTGGGATTAGGATGGCATACCATAACATCCCACAGGAAGCCTGTGGCAGGGACAGGAGGCACTTCTGAGGCTGCATTCAACCCTGCAAATTATGCTCACTCTAGCAATGCCTTTCTCTTCGTCTTCAGTGTCCATGATTAATATAATTAATTAATGCTCTTTACTTCAAAGCACCATGTTAAACAAAGTAAAGTATCCTTGAAGTGCTCTGCCTCATTTTCCCTAAACAAATTCTAAAGAAAAAGAGAGCAATACAGGTCATGCCCACTGGTTTGATTATTAAAAGTAACCCCTCAAATACAAAACCAGCTCCGTCTGTCCCTTGGGATCCTGACAGGCTCAAGACTGTAGTCTGGTACAATCTGCCTCTCCTAATATAATTCTGTGCATTCAAAGGTGAAGTCCCAAAGCTCCAAAAGAAATTTGATTTCTCAGTTCTGTAAGTGTTGTTAAAAAAAACTTCAGATTTCACCCCCTACTCCAAGAAGAAAAGTTACAGTGTTACCCAACTACATTTTCCAATTTTATCATCAGAACATCTGCAAGCTTTCCCTATCCAAATTATTCTAGGAGATAAAATGACAGAAGACTACTACAACTACACAGCTCAATCCTTCAAACTCCCCCCCAGTCCCTATCACCTTACCTTCAGGAATATCCTGCTGTGCCTGCCCCTAACGTAAGAAATACAGACTCACCCCTGTTTTAGTCAAGCATATTTGTACAGTGTCTTAAAAAAAAAAAAAAGGGAAAAATTGGAATGGACTGAATTATTAAAAAAATTGTGGTTATGTTTATGAAAATCTTTCCAAAACACTAGAATTTTGTGTTTTGGAAGACAAATTTTCCCCAATATCATTTGTCTGCTAATCTTATTACCTGCAGTAACACTCTTTGAAATGCATCTTTTCCCATAGCATGTGATGAAATGCCTTCAAATGAATTACTTTACTACTCTTCTGGGTTTTTCCCTCCTTTTTTTTTTTTTAATAAGTTCACATTTCTTTCTGTTCACAGGCTGCAAACTCAAGTAGTTGCAAATGATGCAAGCAAGCATTTTCTCTAAAAACAGTCTACTCTTTGAGCCTGTCAAAAGACTACAGCACTCTAAAACTCTAAAACTTTTCAAAAAATCATCAGATTTTTCTTGTACCCTTCAGGGGAAAATTCTTTCATGCATCTGAAAAAACCTCAAAGTTAGATTTCAGAGATGCTCTGGGAAAAAGTGTGCCAGTGCTACTCTGAAAAGTAAAATACAGAAGTCTACATGAACAATTTCTGTGCCAGGGCATACGGATGGGTGTATATACCTTTT
Source organism: Thryothorus ludovicianus (assembly GCA_013397245.1). NCBI lineage: Eukaryota > Metazoa > Chordata > Aves > Passeriformes > Certhiidae > Thryothorus > Thryothorus ludovicianus. Next base: position 287,834 of record VZTB01005040.1, read on the forward strand.
CCACTGCTGAACCTTCATGACTTTTTACTGCAGAGTTTCTCAGGAAACATTGATAATCCATGCCAGAGATTTTCTTCCCTCCCCACTTTCAGCATTTCTCAGGTACAGATTTTCCTATCACTGCAGCTTGATCTAATATGATACATAACTCTTCACCAAGATATAATTTGCTTAAACCTCTTCCCTACCTTCAGCCACATTTTCCCTCAATGCTGAGAGCTGCCAACTGCTTATTCCTGGAAAAGACAGCGTGGTTGCTGAAAACAAGGCAGCGCAGGAACACCGAAGCTGCCACATGTATGGTACTCTCCACTACCCAAAACTCACGCTGCTGATGTCCAGACTTTGTGCCCACCACTCCTTACCTTTGTGGTTAAAAATGCCCTCCATCTCCATGCTGCTGCGGGAGTGGGCGATGCAGAGGGACCCGCAGGGCACCAGGCCTTCCGCAGCTGGGGACCGGTCTGTGGTGCGCACCAGGCACCAGTCGGGCTTGTCATGGGGCCTCTCCAGGACCTCCACGGTCTGCCCACGGCGGATTGTCAGCTCGTTGCTGTTGCAGGCTGTGAAGTCGTGGATCACCACGGTCAGCTCGCACCCACCAGACAGCTGTGAGGGGAGAACACAAGGGGAAGCCAGATGAAGGCTCCTGATCGAACCATCCGTCACGCACCGTTACCTATCTAGGACTCCTGGCAGGATTTGTGTTTTGGATGAGATAGCAGGCTTCTGGGACTTTCCACATCAAGAAGAGAGCATTCAAAATCAGGCAGTCCTGGTGTTTTAGAACAGATTTCTAACTCTGCTTGTCTCTGCCTATTGTTCAAAGCACACTGGTTGTGACAGTGCTGGGCGGAGGATTTAAGCAGCTTTTCTTGCTAGACTGCTCCTTATCCCAAAAGCTGAAGTAGAAGTCGTTTCTGAATATATTCTATGTCTGATAATTAGCAAAAAAAAAGGTCAGATATTACTAAATACAGTCACTCATGAGCTTTGTTAGCTTTCAAATTTGAGAGAGAAAGAGATAGTTTTTTTTAAATGAACTTACTGCCTTTAGTCCACCCTACTCACAGTTTACACACATAGGTCACAAAATCATCCAGGACACGTAATGCACAATTGCAAAAGTCAGTGTAAAACTGTTCACAAAACATTCCCAAATACTTATCTGTTTAATAGAGAATTCACATGGGCTTACAACTTTCACATTTTTGTTGGTTTCCCCAAATAAAACTGCGCAAACTTGAATTAAAAGCATGCAAGCTTAGGATTTTCCTCCCCCTCTTCAAAACACTTCATTAGAATAACTTTGCCTAAGCTTTAGTTTCCTCTCTTTGATTGTTTCATCTGCTTTGATGTGAAATGAAAATTATTATCAGAACTTTGCAAAGTTCCCAAGATTGTTCAGCGCCAAAGCAGCCATCCAACTCAAGCAAGCAGTCCTAGAATTCCTTCTTCCTTATGGCAACAGCATTCCAGGCTACTTCAGTTTTCCATGTGTGAGCATTTCTATAGCTCTGGCTGCTTCAGTGCTACATTCATACCACATCTCAGCTGGTATTCCACTTCTGTGAATTCATTTATTTTGAACCAAGCCAGTAAACTCACTCAAAAGTGAGGTAATCTTGCAATGCTCTACACTGACAAAGCAGGAACAGTACCCTGTGAGAGTTCCAGCTGCATCACATCGAGAAGCAAGTGCCACACCAACACACTGCACAGATCCTGCCACATTGCTTTTGACTGTTTTATGGCTGCCAGCTACATCCCATGAGCTTCAGAAATAAGAGATAAGAGACTGCATTGTTTCTTATTTATTAGTTTTCGTTACAAGCCTGGAAAGGAAACACTGGGCAGAAACTTTTCTAGGAAAATGCTATTTGTTATCAAGCAAGAATTTCAGAGCAAATGACAAAACCAGCAAAATCCCAGTAAGAATCAAAGGACAATTCCAACTGTCTCTTCCTCAAGTCTGCAACAAATGACAGAACATAACTCCTAGCAGATGGGCTGCAGTAACTCCAGAGCTTTCCCATGGTATCTGCCTGCTAATCTCGCTGTCTAGCATTGCTCTGTGCTTACAAAGGAGCAGAAGTTTTCTTGAGGAAATGCTGGGGCCAAGAAGGGCAGAAAACCCTCATACATCTAGTGTTTATGGAAGATAAATCAGGTTGCACCCATTTAGATACAGGCTAAAAATTAATCACATTGCTTCTACCCTGTCTCTTCGGACAGCCCCAATACACAAATTACAGGGGGGTACTTCTTCAAAATGTTACCTCCTCCCTCCTTAAAATTGTTTCCTTTTCCCTTACACTCCCTTTTTTAGTCCATGCAAAGCTATGCAAAGGGGGAAAAGCAAAGAGCTTTCCCTTGTTTTCTGGTATTGATTTATGTTACAGCCTTTGTCAGACCAACTCAGAAACAATTGAAACCATCTGTATGTCTGATGGGGACTAACAAAATAGCTGATGAAATATGATTGCACAAGGTGTCCAGGGCAGACCAAATTTTTCTCAGGAGTCCCTATCCCATCCAGTGCAAGCACAGTAACAAGCTGACACTTTCCAGAAACTGCACCTCATCCTTATATTTTCTCCTAAATACCTACAGGAGTATATCTTTGGTGCTCTGTTTCGTTTCCTGACCCTTCACTTCCTACAAATAGAGATTAAGGTGTATTTTTTTGTGACCAGTGCAATGGCCACATGCTTAGGTAATGTAGTTGCTCTTTCTCCTTCCCCTAATAAAACAAAAAAAGTAGGATCTCAGATTTTATGTTTTCTAAGTATTTTACGTAATATTAAGCTAAATGAAAAAGAAAATGAAGGCTGTCAGTGGCCATGTCAGATGGCCAAAGCACACAAAATTCCTAGTTTTTCAGACCATGTGGTAATCAGATATCCTAGTTGGCCAGTATTCCACTGAAATTCAAAACTCATTCACACTTCAGTATAGTGTGTAGGACACTACGTGCTGAGGGTTGTTAGACCCACACCATCCTCAAACATATGCCTATGCTGTTACTTGCAACTTGGTGCAGGACTTTTCCACTATGGCAAAGACACTGAAAACGATGATTTCTGTACGCAGCATACACATATGGCACTTTGGAGAGCTGAGCAAAAAAAGCATTTACCAATTTTCCCTTCCTTTGGCTTAACTTCCCTTCTTTCTGCCTACTACAGTAGTGGTTAGGAAACACTTCTTTCCTTTTTGTTTCATTGCTCGATTTCTGTCCGTGGCACACTTTCTGAAAGCAGTTTCATCTTTCACACTGATTAAATGCACTTGGACAGCAGGGAGTGTCTGTGATTAAGCGTGTTGCTCAACAGCTGTTGTTGGACAGCTTTGGCAAGGCTCTTTAGGCTAGCTGGAGGGAAGAGTGAGAGGCACAGCAGAAACGGGGAGACTGACTTGCACCAAAGGGAAAAGAGTTACAAACCATCAAAATCCAAATTCAGGCTGAACAAAGGCTTTATATACTTCACCCATCCGTCTCAAGAATCCTTTTATGTAAACTGAATTAATCATGCATGATAAAAATAAATGATGCTATGTCTGAAACATGGAAACTGGAGAGACAGAGACAAGATGAGAAACAAAAGCCAGACAGAAACAGAACTGCAGATTAAAAAAGGCACAAGGTTTAATTAAACAGCTTATCACGGGACACAGTGCCTTGCAGTTGTTGAAATTAATGTTAACCATCTACGTTCACCTCTCTGGGGCCTTTTAGTCACTGCTGCTTGTAGAGAGAAAGAAAAAACCAAATGGCACAAACATGTGAACGCTCACTGGCTGAGTACATTCTTAGCATAGGTTTGCTGAAGTCAGAGACATCACACTAAGTCCATCTGCCACCACCACCTGCAAACATCATGACTGACCAGATATTCAAGAGCCTTTACATCAGGCCATATAACATCCTCTCAGGATTGCGTATGAAATGTAATTTTCCATGGTAATTTTACATTAATAAGAAAGGAAAGAGAAGCTAACAAGCTTTCTCAATTATTTCAAGCATGAAAATCTTTAATCCCCTTTAAAAATGGAAACAAGTGCACTTTGGGAGAAAAGAAATGGGACAGTACAAAAGTTCTGCCTCAAATAAAGAGCATTTTGCTTTGACCAGGTAGCTGTCCAGACTTGGTTTCTGACTCTTAAAAGAGGTGTGTACTCAGAGCCATGTCTGCTTTTTTACTAACATTTTTTTCTACTGATTGGAGCCTTTTCTCTTCCGGAGACTCAGCTGGCAGAACTAAATACTTGGTTGTCTCCTGCTGCTTCAGTCCTTTTTCTGTTTTTCAAAGAGCTACACACAAGCTTAAAGAAGCATGAAAATTAAATACAACTTCACATAGACAGTAATTCAAAGTGTTACCAGCTGGGCACAAAAGACAATTTCTTAAAAATAAAATATTGCTCTACTGACCACCCACAACAGTTAGCATGATTCCTACTATTTAGGACAACAATCTATGACAGCTTTTCTCCTAAAAGTCTCTCATGTTCTCAGACACCAAAACACTAGTTTGGATTATTTCACGTTTCTACCAGATCACTGTATAGAAGCATGAAAAAACCCTATCAGACCTATATTGTTTCCTTCAGCCTCCCTATTTAATTTCCTATGTACTGGATCAAGTTCAAAACACAGTGTTAAAAATCAGATGAGGCTGATGAAAGGCCAAATGAATGGGCCAAGAATCTCTTTTATCCGTTAGCCACCTAAAATGCTGGCTACACATCTACAGAATATGAATGGAAGGAATGCTGTGAAAGGTGAAGGGCAAAATATTTACTGAGAAGAGTACAATAAAAGCACTCATGCAGAAAACTGAGATGCTTTGATGGACTAGAAATCTCTCTCTCAAAAATTCCGGTTTTCACTCTGGATTCCATTATACCTTCCAATGCTTCAGGATGGGCCAGTGCTATTGATGTAAATATTTAGCATGTCTTACACCCCATGATAATAATAAAAGGCCAGAAAGGGATCTTAAATTACCTAGCCCACTTCATTCCCCTCCTCTAGAGCATGATCAGCCACATCTGTGTGAATCCTTAATGTCTATCCAAACTGCTCTCAAAGAACTACAGGTATGGAGATTACCCAGCCTTCACAATTACTCTGCTCTAGGGTTTCACATTTTCAAACCCATAAAAAAGTACTATTGTAATCTTTTTTAAAAATAAGTCCTTTGATTTCATCCCATCCACTTAAAATACAAGTAAAAGACTGTTCAGCAAATCTTTGTGGTAGCCTTTTTCCCTACTTGAAGTCCTAAAGTTCTTCCTTTTTTTTTTTCCCTTCAGATTCGTTAGCTCCAGTTCTTTATCTTGCTCTGTAAGTTAGGTTCAGTAGACTTCTAATCAATCTTTTTCTTCTTTCCCTCAGAATTCTCCCAATGGACCACTGATTTTCCAAAATTCTGTACTCAAAACTGGATGCAGTATCCAATGTAAGCCTTACAAGTTCTGAGTAAAGAATGAGGACTTCGTGTCCTCAACATCCCATTTCTACAAGTCAGTATCTTGCTGTTTTCCTCATCCTCTCAGATGCATCACACAGCTAAATAATAAACATCTTGTGAGCCTCTGTAGCTTCTCAATCATTCTCTCAAAAACTGTTCAACGTTCTCACTGTTTTCAATAGTATTTAACTATTTCCACCTATTCATATAAGCTCAAATGTGTTCTTATTAATTGCACAATATTTTGCCAGTTAATTTTTCCCACTGCCAAGATTATTCTGAATTCTAACTCTGCCTTCCAACACTGTTTTCAGATGACATGAAGCTGGGAAGGATGTCAGTGTCAGCTTTATAAACATATGGTCTATTGCATCATCCCAATCATTGCTGAAAAGCAACATTATCACAGTGGAGCCAACAATCAAAAGTTAAAATTCTAGCCTAAAAAGCAAGGGTGGAGAAGAAAAATGCTAATCATGAAGTTATTCTCTGTTGTTATGGCAATTCCAATTATGTCAGAAAACAGGATGCAAGGAAAGAAGTTCATCTGGACAATATTCAACCACTTACTATCAAGGTTAAGGATTTTCAGCTCTTTCAAAGTGTATCTCTGAGGAGGTGAGAAAGAATATTGACATTTGGATAAAAGACTTCATTCTTGGTAGACTCCCTGTGTAACAGTTTAGCACTTCTAACCAAAACATTTATTTTAAAAGAATGAACTGTCTGAACATATAATTGGAGGAAGTAAAAGGTTTGGTTTTACTTGGCTGTTGATTAGTATGACGTTTGATATTTTTTGTCTTTTCTCAACCTCAGTAACAGACACATGTGAACAGAAAAATGTTCATCAAGAGCTTAATAAGTAATATAGCACTAAACACTTCTACTACCTATTTATTACTATTTTTAATTGCTTGACAATTTTAATGTTTCTTGGTTTGGAATCCCACCTCAGTCAGCTACTTGCTCCAAATTTGACCAAGGAGTTCTACTGTTTCCACTGTAACCACATCAAGAGCACTTCAAATCTGTACAACTGTTTTACTCTATTTCTGTAAGATATTCACACACACTTAAAGCTTCTAGGCTAAGAAAAGAGAGTTGATTTTAAACCTCAAGTTGACTGCAGCTAATGAATTTTCAACTTCCAAAGTGAGAGATTACTTCAGACTCGGCAACAGTGTTAAGACACCCTGCAGATTTCACTGGCCACCTTCCTGTTACTGTTCCTTAATGATTTTTATTTCGCATTTTTAAACAGATTAAAAATTTTCTCCATGTATTTAGCAAACCAAAGCATACAATAAAAACTTTAAACAAAGCTACACTGATAATTCACACACTTTTTAGAAGTGCACAATACACACAACACACAGCACAAATAACTTCCAGGGAGTCATCAGCTTGTTTTTCTTGGCAAAGAAAAGTCTAACAAAAATTTTATACACAAATCCAAGATCTCAAAAAGACTTCAAAAACAACACTACAGTCACTAATCACACTTAAAATTTGTCAGGAAAATACTGAAAAGTGTTCTCCATTTCTCCTTCCTTCCATTCCTCCTCCTTTTAACTTATAGTTCCTGTTGAACAGGTTGCTGGTAAGACTCCTCCTCATGTCAGACTGGAAAACAATCCTGAGGGCATTGTACTTGGCCACCTTTCTCAGCAATTCTCACATGATGCATGACTTATTACTGTGGAGGGCATCAGGAGACAAGCATGTCAGTCACCCTAGCGAACGGTGCCTCACACTGCCAGGGACAGACTGCATCACCCCCAGCCTGTGTGCACACAGCTTGATGTCTCAGCCAAACCAGGGAAAGCACAAGAGAGCATGTCTTGCTTCTGAGTGTCACAGGCTACCTCATCTCTTCTCTTAAGAACCGTTTGCTAGCATACCAAACTCAGTGTTTTTAAATCCCTAAGTAGTTAAGTAAGAATGCTAAGAATAAGACAGCAAAATAAAAGTCAGCAAAAGAGTTCTTCCTCTAACCAACTCCTTTTCTCACAGGTATCTTTAGAAGAAGTCACTACCAAAACTACAGATCAACCTCAGTATAAATGCACAGCACGTCAAAACACAGGCTGTTTTTGACAAATACAAGAGCAATCTAAGCACCTAATATTTCCCTCCTCCTCCTGTCTGCTTCTCTACATGGAAAAATCAAACTACAGAGTTTGAGTGACATGTGAAATAGAGGAAACTCACTGAGTTTAGATGATCATGGGAATGTCAAAATATTATTCTGAGAACCTATTCACTTAGCTACCCTGAAGAATACTGGTTGTTTATCTGCATAGTTTGAATGGCTCATCAGAACAATTTTATTCGAGGAGGTAATAGACCAGCAATCCCTAACCAAATTTTAAAGTAATTTGCTAGGCATCTTCAGTGTTTTAATTCATTCTTCTGTCTGATGAACTTTTATTTTCCATCTCTACCTCCCTTCTAGGGTCCTAACACTTCTCACTTGCCAAAAATCTTGTTTCAATTCCAAGTAATATACACATTCCAGAAAAGCTTTTATTCCTGTGACACTTATCTTTCTTCCGCCCAGGGGAAACTCTGGCTTTGTATCCTTATGGTATAACCCAGCCAGAATCTATAGGAAGAGATGGAGGAAAGGAAACGCCAGCACTAGTACAAAACGACAGTTTTGTGGGTTACTTCTGGACAATTCCATCAGCTTTCACACAGAAAGTGAACACCTACTCTCTAACCCATAAACATTGGAGAGTACTTTCCCTCTACAACAGTTACCCTGTGGCAATTACCAGCCTCAAGCCAACATGAAAAGCAGATGGCATGCTTTCAGGAAGGCTGAGATTAACATGAAGAAAAATTCTGTGCATCACTACCAAATTTTATAGAAAATAAAACTTTCATTTTAAACTGGGTCAAATCTTTGAGCAAACTGCAGAACAGAGGGGATCAAATTGGCACAAACATATTCTCTTCACAACCTATTAGATTTAAACAATCACTCTTCTCTGCCACGGCATCAAGGTCTTTTCTCTATTGCAGACAGATATTTTTAAGAGACTGAGTATTTCCACATCTCTTCTCTGTAGGTACTAAGGACTATTCTTGGGTACTAATTCACACTAAGGGATGAATCACCTGCTCTCAGCACGGAGCAGTGCCCAGGAAACTCACCTTATCACTGTCTAGCGTGTTCTGGGAGGTCCGTGAGGCAATTGAAATAGTGTCAGGCTGGCTGCTGCCATCTCCCTGACTGTCCAGGTCCTCGCCATCTCTGCAAAGAATTCAGTTTTCATTACAAGAGTAGTACTGTGTTTCTAATACGTCAGTTAAAGGAGTGAGACACTCCTAGTTTTGCAACAGACACCAAATTAACTGATGCAAGAATCAGATGCTCAGTATTTAATACTCTGTTCTCTCTGTAAGAGAAGAGATTCATTTGCAAGGCATACATCATGTAGAATTAAGTCAACAACCAGAAATAAGGCAACAAACTTGCACAGTCACTTAGCCAAAGCTAGCAAGGAGGGCACTTGGTCACACATTTCAAGCTTCACAGAAGGAAAACCAAGGACCTGAGTAACACATGCAAAATTGCAAAAATCTAAAATGTACAGCTATCATCCTGTACTGCAGTTCCAAATCCCTTCTGTAATGTCTCATTTACACAAGTCAGGGACTGTTCAGAGCAGAAATCTCAACAAATTTAGCACTGCAGGAAACTGTAAATTAATGATAAGATAAAGCTGGACAAAAAGACTCTTGCTTTTGTCCAATTCACTGAAAGTCATTCAAAATTCAACACAACAGAGGAAAGAGCACTGTTGTGTACTTAGAGATCTCTGATTATTTGAAATACTACTTACCTTCTTCCTTTCTGTTTTGTTGTTGGTGCAGTTTTGGGAATGTGGATGGGCTCTTTCAATGCTCCTTTCAGATGAATAGTCCTTTCTTGTATCACTTCCCGGATGTGTTTGATCCAGTCCTGTTTATTCTCTATACTAGATGCCTTTGATATGCAAAAGAAACAAAATCCCCACAATGGACCATTATAGCTGATCCACACATACACTCAGCTAATAAACACAAAGAGGAACACATAATGAATGACTTAGTGAAAAATTTCTGAAAACCTGAACAGAGAAAAGGAAATTCTAGCTGGCTGTCTTAATTTTGAATTGCCAACACTACTTTTCACCTCTCAACATTATTAATATTGATAATTTAAAAAACATTTTAACCTTAATTCAGAGTTTACTTTTGTAACTTGATGACTAAAGTTCTGTATGCATCTCATGTGAGGCAGGGTGGATTGACTTACTTGGAGTACTCCAGTAATAACACCTTGTATACTGGTATTTTAAACTCTCTCTATATTAGGTCAGTTCTAACTTGAAATAATAACAATAATCTACTATTACTGGCAAAAAAGTATACTTTCAATGCAACACATACACTTCATCAACACATTTCACATACTACTCTTCCCCTTTTTTGACACATATCTCAAGGCGGAAAGCTAATTTAGGGATTATATTTTAATTACTGCCTGTAACACATCTATTTTTTTAAATGCTCCAGAAATTACTTGATATCCACCTGCCCGACTTGTAATCTGATTGCTTAGTCCAATTTAACCCTGCACTTGAAATGCTACTAAATATAAATATTATTGCAGATCTAAAGAAATTATTACATATAATTTCCTTAATTATATACTACTTCTCTTAATTGCTGTCTCCTGAAATAATTGGCTTCAAATATATTATAAATATTTAATATATTATAAATATATAATAACCAAGAATTCTAAAGGGATGAAGAAAATTGTAGGAACAGATGGGCAGGTAGGAAAAAGAATTTTGTTTTCTTTTACAAACAAAAATATTTGGAAAAGAAGCTAAACATGATCTTTTAAAAGATCTTTTATTTAGTTTTTTCATGAAATTTACTTCTAATATTAATGACATGAGGAAGTGCTTGTTTCCAGCCTTCAAAACCAAGCAAACAGTCCACAAAATTGTTGAAGAGCTCAGTGTATCATAGAATTTGTCTGAATATCCTGTGCACTATGTAAAACACAGAACAGAAACATCCTTAAGTGCTCCTATGTAGAGAGCCCTGAATTAAAATCTTATTCTGCTCTGCCCTGGAAGGATCATTTCAGGTTGCAAAGCATTGTCTGTAAAATTATGGGAACATTAAAACTGAAAGAAAATCTAGTATGTATTAATGTTACATTTAATTTCCTTGTATTCCTTGACTGCTGCCAGAAAGCTAATGTGTTTGTTAGCCTATAATTCACAAGGAAAAGATAAAAATTTGAGTACTGATACGTATATTGGAGTGCCCATTTTTAAGTGACATTAGAGTATTCACTACGAATATACGTGAAATCACAAACAAGTTTAATAGTACATATATTAACCTGTAACTGGGAAGATGAACTTTGTTTCAGCTCAACAGAGCTCCTCAAAATACACCAAACTACCCATTAGCTGCTTATGGTATTACAAAACAGATTCTTCAGTTGAGAAGGAGTCCCAGATTACATACCATAATGATAGAAAACATTGATTTAACCATTCTTCTAGCTAGGCAAAGAGCTTTACTGACACCTGTAACTTGCCCAGACACAAAATTTATAGGCATTACATGCACTTTCATCCAAAGGCAAGTAGCTTCAGAAAAAACTTGTAGCCCACAGAAAGACAATCTTTTGCTGTGTTGTTTCCTTCATAAAAATATGGGTCATGAAAACCAGCATTGCCAACAAGCAGTGATGACTTGAGTGTGAAAGTGGCATCACTTTCTTAGTGGCACCAGCTCTCTGTCAGCTAACTGCTGAAGTCTCCAAGTTTATGGAGACTTATCAAACCTCTCCCTGCTATGATTTGTGAAAGCAGGTTTGTCTAATCCTTCAGTAGGCTACAAAGAGTCCTCTCTGCTGTCAGGCCACATGAGTTAGATATATATAAACACCACCACCTCTGCAAACACAAAGAAAATTATCCATAGGCAGCTGTCCATCTCAAAGCAGGAAATCATTCCTTGCTTTCCCAACAAATATTAACAACAACTACAAGACTTGCTATAGACTAAAAGCACATCTGCCAAAATTACCTTGAGAACAATTTTGTTGTCTGAAGTTGGTGTCCTTCCAACCCACAGAGCAAACTTGCAGGGGTCTCCTTCTACATGTTCTGTGACACCCAGTTCAGAAGTCTGGAATTAAGAAAAATTTGTTAGGACCACACGGCATTTATTCTCAGAAGCCACAAAGGCATGCTAATAATCTACAAAATTAAACACTGCAATTTAAAGAGATTTCCAGAAGCTAAAGGCTAACTCATATACAAGAGAAAATCCTTTATTCTGGTGGCAGTGATGAAGTCTCTTCAAAAAAGGAAGAACTGCAATCTTAACAGTCTTTTCTAGAAAGTGATAATAAAAAATAACACCAACTGAATACTGAATTGCTTATTTTAGTTTTTGGACTTGACAGTAAAACCCTTATAACTCTGAAGAAGATGCTTGGCAAAAAGTAAGTTTTGGCTTCTCTACCTGTTCTTTTCAATTGGAGAACACTCACTATTTACTGATTTTTATCCTTTCTCTCAGATAAGATATGCTTAAGAATTCTCTTGATATCTTCAAAAACTCTGGATTCTTTTCTGTCAAATGAGTCTTTCCTAGTGTTTCCTTCCCTCTGAAACAGATGAAATAATTCAGAAATGCAGTTTCCCTGGAGAATTTTGTGAGACAACTGCATGAACAATCAGTCTTTGGGAATGTTCTAATGTCAGACCTTAAAAGCTAATTATCATCCAAAATGTTTTCACTTTCTGACTGGAACAACATCTCACTCATGTGAATTGGCTTCTACTTACACAATTCATACAGGCTCTGTTCCAAAAAAATATACAAACTAAGAAATACAGCTCAAACTAAAAGGACCCTCACTCCCCAACAGCTGCTAAGTATTCTCACATGATTAGAACTGTATTTTTCCCCTCATACACATCATTATTAGCACATCCAAACTTCAACACACAAGATGCTGGATTACCCAATACTTGAGTAAAGGTACCTCTTTTCTTGTCTCAGTTGGACGCCAACTTGGGGATATTTTTTGGTTTTAGTGGATGAAAGCTTTTTTGGTTTTGTTTCTTCTAAAATAATCCCATCCCAACATCTGCCCTTCCACACGCAACTGCCTTTGCTCAATGAGCAGTTGAGCAAAGGACAAATGAGCTCTCTGCAAAGGACACCGGCAGTGCTAAAAGTCTGCATGTAGCTCTCCAGGACAGGCTCACAGAACAGAAATCACTGTTGGTTCCTGGATGCATAGAAACCACACTGAGGTAAGCAAACTCCCAAAGAGCCAGTTACTGGTGACTGGGAGAGTGTTCTGTCAAAGTAACACCTGCTTGCCTTTTTTCTTACAGCCCTCCTTAGGCATTTGCTCTTGAACACTTAATCTCTTGCCAAAGGAGTTCATTAACACATTCTGCCAACTTTTCTATATATATGTATGTATCATGCCATTGAGTATCCTGAGCTGGGGAAACCCTGATGGTCATCATGCCCAAAGCAAAGAGAAGGACCTCATTTTTGTAAAGCCACCTTCCAGAAGTCACAGGATAGAATACAAAAAAGATCTTTAGCTCAAATCAACAGGCATGCTTTCAACACATGCCTTTTCTAAAGATCCAACTATAATAGCTGCTATAATAGTAAGCTGCACTACAGGATATTTTGCCAGATAGAAGATGACAACAAAAAGAACCTTATATTTTAAAAATGAGGTACAATGAAAGTTCTCAAGATTTCCATCAGCTTCTCTAAGACCTAAGGCTATTACTAAATTCCTGCCAGAGGAACTGACATGACAATTTTACAGGGCTAACTTTTCAGTTCTGTCGCCTCTCCCACGCAATCCCTTGTTAGCTATTAATATTCTCCCATACACCAACATTTTTTTTTAATTTTGGGTTTTTGAGAGCTACAAAGAAAGGTGTGATCAACAAACAGCTGCAGCTGTGTTACCTGCTAGCTATTTAGTATTAGGAAGGAAAGTAAGTGTTAGAAATGAAGTGACAGAATATGCAAAGAAAGATATGGAAAAAAAGAGGTTTTTGGTTTTTTTTTCACCAACGTGTTTTACCAGTTTGTTCCCACACAGAAGTGGGAAGAGGGAATGAATGAAGGAAAAGACACAGAAGCACGGAGAAAAGACTCAGTACTTGTACCATCTAGACTTAGTTATATATCCCAGTAGGATCAATACAATAATAATGTTTTCTAGAGTGTGGTTCTGAGAGGGGAAGTAATTTCAAGTACTTGCTTTGAACTATTTGGTATAAAAGCTAATCTTGCCTTCGACAGATGCAGAGCAAGCCACAGGAGACTGTCACTTGGCTACCTAAATTTATGGAGTGTGAAAACCGCTCTCACCCAAATCATCCAACAAGATAGGAAGGTAAAGATGTGAATTCCAGAGTCACATTTTGTAAAGCTTATGCTAGACATAAGGAAAGCAAGAGTGGAGATTCTGTTTTTATTTTTTTTTTCTTTTTTTTTCTTTTTTTTTTGCTGGGAAGGAAAACATTTCCACCTTTACATCCTTTCAGTAGACTGTAAGTACTGTTAAGTAACTTGCAGAAGTTTATTGTAAGACTGGTCTCAGCAAGCATTCTGGAATGAACTTTTCCAAAACAAAGTTCTTGCCTTCCCCAATCAGTAGGTGTAGAATATCCACCAAAATGAATCCTTAACAGCAATAGTAAACAAGGAAGATGAACGCAGACCACCAACTCCTTCAATGTTTCTGCTTTATACAAATAAGCATTAAAGAATCTACAATCAACACACAATTAAGACAAAACCGGTCCAGCCCAATATTGATTTGCAATAAAAAAGACACACCAAGACAGACATGTACTCTTCAGTAGTTGCTTTGAGCCTATCCTTTCTCCTCAAAAGCAGGACAAAGCACCAAAGTTGCAAGATTCAGACTATACATTCCAAGGCTGTTCTTTCAGTGCTCTGTAATAGTTGTTCAAGTTTTTCAGGCATACTTAAATCATCTGAGCTTAGTTAAAACCTAATCTAGACAGTTTTGTAAATATGATCAGTTGTTCTCCCATACTTACAAACAGTTTGCTCTTGTAAATGTACTTGCTCCTTCCGCTCGAGTCCTTTACTTCTTTACTGAAAACCAAGGACATCTCGAAAAGGAAAAGGTGCCTCTCTCTTCCCTTTCGAATAAGAGTTTTTGGGTCCCACACTTGGAAGGATTCTTGAAGGATGAGCTCTCCCTGAGATTCTATATTTTCATCAAAGCCTAAAAATAGAGCGAAAGATTCACCATGAAAAGTTGGTAATACAAGTAACATAAAAAGCACAGCTTCTGTTCATTAAACTATATGATTTTTTTTTTCCCTGACACAACTTCCAAAAGATGAGATTCCAAGAACACAATACTAAAACCAAGACTTGATTTTAACACTGCAATATACTAAATGTAACTGCAGCTCAAATGTACTTCTAAATTTAGACATCCAACTGTTAAGAACTTAATCAACTCTTCTGGCAGTATTTTACCAACAAATGACAAATCTGTCTTTGTCAGCTTCTGGTAACCTCTTCTGTGATAAAAATGATTTTTCTTATGAGCTTTCTGCCACTGTAGAAAGTAACCAACTTGTAAAGACACAGAGCACATCAGGTTCTTCTGAGAGTGGCAAGCTCCCAAATGCCACCTTTTTTGGAGGGACACCTTCTCTACCAAGTGGACAATGAGCACAGAAATGTGTTCCAACTGGAGATGGAAAAACATGGCAGCTTGGAGCTGTTGGCATACAATCAATACAATCTGCTATTGGTCATGCCAGAATTGATCCACAGTGAAGTAATTACCAGCTGGATCACTAGTGTTGAGACGTAATGAAAAAAAAGATGAAGATTAAGAATACCAACAATTTTACTTCCATTTTAACAGTACCATGTTCTCCCAGTTTAACACACACCTTTAGAGTTGGAGGGTAACAAAAATTGTCTACCATACCCTTCTGAGTGGTATCAAAATGTGTTTTGAATAGATACTGCTTGCCAGTTCTCGTGTTCTGAACAGGGCAACAGTATGGAGAGGATCAGAGGAAAGTTCCGCCAGGATGTTCGTTCAAAATCCTCCAGAGACATAAAGAGGAAATGTGCTCACTTGCTATATTTGTCCAACATTCGATGACTCAACAATGCACACATGATTTGTTGGTAAAGCCAACTCATGTAAAAGATTAAGATATTCTCCAGAGTCATAGTCCCAGCGTTAAAAGATTATTACCAAAGCTGGTCAGCCTAAGACCACCTCCTGAACAAGCATTTGGAATTGATCCTGTAAACTGACCAACATCCTTATTTTTTAAAATCAAGGAACAGAAGTGATTCGGAGCATTCATATGATCAAGGACCACATGTCAAACCAAGGCAAATTTTATAGTAAATAGCACAATACTGGAAATTCCACAACAAGCTGCATGCTATACCAGAAGGCAGAGGGGAAGAAAAGGTATATTGTCCAGAAGCATTTAAAAGTATTTATTTAGCAACTGTAGGGTAAGAGGGCCCTGCTTTTTTCTCAGAAAATTTAAATGCCCAAGAAAAACACTTTTATTACTAAATGTATGATTGCACCATTATAATATGGTAACGTGCCAATTGCAAAACAGATTTTGGCAGAAAGTTGTTCTAAGCACATAGATGCATTACATCCAACTTCCACTGTCTGCCATGAACATGATTATGCTGGCTTAGGCTTGGGCTAAATTGGCTTATGCTGACATTTTACTGCCAGAAGATAGATTTCATGTCAACCAGAAGTCTGTTATGGAACAGCCTCCAAACAGATGTGAAAAAGACAAACTTCCTGGAGACAATTATTTGATACATAAATCAGCAAAATCACCAATAATACACTTATGTGCCTCATAAAAGAAGCTAAGGATACTGGTTGGAGAATGCAGCCAAAGCCAGCATACCTAACCAGGTCACCTATTGTATTTTGGGTGAGTAGTGGGCTACTTCATTAGCCTACACGTTTCTCAAATCTGCAGTGGCACAACTATAGATCAAGGTGAAAGAACACTCAAAAAAATTAATAAAACTGTACCAGCTGTCTGTAACAATTAATTTTCCAAAATAAATTTGCATCTTATATAGCTCTGCCAAAATGGTATGAAAAAACACAAACCCAGTGAAAAGAACATGTTCACAAAACACAGTTAATTTGCAGCACATAATGAATTGGAAAGCAGGTTGAATTCTACCTTCCAGCATGCTGAGGTGCATGGCATCATTGGCTCGCTTTGGCACACTAAGCATCACCTCCAGGCCATCCTTAATCTCACCTTTACCTTCTTCACAGCACGTGAGCAGCTCCTGCAAAACACAAGCAGACAAAACGACTCTATCACTTATTTTTCCACTAATATAACAGACAACCGAAGAGTAGCTCTAACAAACCAAAAATAATTTTTGACACATAAAATCCTTTTCAACTTCTTACTCTGCCAACGACAGGACAGTGTATTTTGTTTCTATCAAGATCAGTTCTTCAAGGAGCAGCTCAAGCTATCAATTAATCACTTGTAATTTAAAAAGGTTTATCTGTTTACTAAGAAATCTTAAAAGTTATGTTAAGAACAAAACTTTCTGATAAGCACAGACACAGTTATCAGATGCTGTGCTACATCAAGACCCAGAACAATGCAGCTGCCAAGTCATGAAGATGGGGGAAAGAAGGGCAGCATAAAAGGACCCCTTCTGCCTCCTATGTCAGTCATTCCTCCACTGCACCAAACACCTGCTCTCTAGAGCTGCTGATAGAGAATTTACATTGTTTTAGTCTAAGTATTCCATTAATGACTATTCTGTGTTCACACAGTTACAAGTGACCTACAGACAAAACTTTACAAAACAAACAAGCATAAACTAATGGACAGAATTTAGAGAGTTGAACATGCTGAATTGCTGTAGTAGAATTTAGGGCATACAGTTCTCTGCCCATTCAACATCCCACAGATTTAACATAACAGCACCTGAGCTGATATTCAAATTTCCTCACAGCTTTTAAGCATTTGAACAGAATCAAGATAAAATGTAGGTTATATAACCAAAAGGGCATATTATGTTCCTTCTGTTATTCAAAAGGTCCACTTAATTCATTCCCTCAGGTTAAATTCCTTTTCCCCTTTTTAAAGGGAAAGCCATGTGACTTCTACTATTATGATCATTACGTTATTTTTATTCAACTGCCAATACCACCATCACAGCAAAACAGTACATGATCACACCTAAGTTTTCGATGACAATTCCACAGAACAGTGAGAGTAACTAAATGTCTCTCAGAGGCACAAAGAGGGGCAGCTTCAACACCATTTGGAAAAACAAGGGAAACTTCCAGAACTATAAAATGTTTCATCTATCATTCAAGTTTTAGGCTCTTAATCGTACCATGCTATACATCTTTCTCCTATTAAAGAAAAAAAAAATAAAAAAAAGGAAAGACAACCTAGAAACCCAGCAACCACCAGACAAATCCATTTTGATATGCAGCAAAGATATCTGGCTCTGCAAACACTGGTGAAATCAATCCATCCCACCACTTCAATTAAGCAGCAGGCTAAAGCATATTAACATTAAAAATAATAATAATTGTTGGAATTAATACCTCAAAATTTATGAAACAGCACAGCCCAGAGTATTTCTGTAATTATAACTTGACTAAGTTGCAACTCCTTGCAAGTGGAAAACAGACAATAAACTTCAGTCAAAAATTGTAGACTTGTTTCCACCCAGCGTGACCTGAAATAGCCTCTAATGTTTTTCAGAAATTTCAAAAGCAATCACACATGGCTGTTCTCAAGTAATAAGCAGAGACACAGATCAGTTACAGTGCTTTTGTAGGCTGCTACAACAAACCAAGCATTGCCACCTAACAGAGAGGCAGCACAGTCCAAGAACATTGCTGCTCACTTGAGAGGACATCTGTCCACTGAGTGAAAGCTCTAACTACAGGCTTTCAAAAGTTGTGCTTATTTTAACAGCCACTACTTACTTGACATTTCCAGGCAACATTACAAATAACAACACTTTGTGCAACAGCTCTACAGGTACTGTCACTGTGTAAATATTTACTGATACACATACATATTTACATGTCTTATAGATATTTTATATCACAGTTTTATATATAAATAAATATATTATTATCTATTTTGCAGTATTTAATACCATCAGCATAGCTTGCCAAAATCTGGTGTAGAAACCATTACAAAAATGGTTTTATAACCACATAGCCATGAATTACTTTTTTACCAGGAATTGCAAATTATATTTTCTAAGTAAACATCAGTAGACAGGTATCTTTTTTTTGGTTTACAGAAATCTGGACAAAAAGTTGCTTGTTTATGTCTTCTTTCATTTTCAGTTGAAATTTTGAAGCAGTATTTGTGGCTGCTCAGGATTCTGGAGTCTCAGAGAGCAGAGTACAACAGCCCTCCTGATTTCAGCAAGAGCTTTGCCTTCTTATGACCAGCAGAATCAGATGAAGAACCCTGAATTAACACTGACCTTTAAAAGAAGCTGGTATTTTGTTATCCTTTGGACAGGTTTGATAAGGTAAGAGGAGATAGAGTTGGCCAGTCCATGTCGTTGTTGTATCTCCTACGTGGAAAAAGCAAACATTTGAGGATTGTGAGCACCAACACTCAGATATAAAATGTTTTGAGGGATATGAAATAATATACATCAACTACAAATTCTATTTTAGCAGAAAAAAAAACCCCAAAAAACCAGGATAACCAGGTATTCCAGGCACAATGAATCATTATGCTGGGCATCTGCCTGCTCACTTGGTACAAACAGAAGATGATTACCTGTGTAACATTTCAACAAACCTAAGTACAAAGAGTAACAATTAGGGACATAGAACGTGTGGCAACACCTTTTTTAAAAACATTAAGATCTGTACTTCTTTTGCTACTTGCAAGAGAGGGAAAACACTCACATTCCAGTGCTCCTGGGAAGAGGCAGCCCTGGAAAGCTGAGGTGGAAGTTTCTCAGCATCCCCTGCTATTTCAGGGCCAACAGCCACATACGGCCTCATCTCCCACCAGAGGGAGCACCGAGTAAGAGTTTCTGACAGAAGCAAAGAGGTTATCAACCACTCGAAGGGAAAACAGCCACTTACAAATAGAAAAACCAATGATCTCCGTGAAGCTAAAGGTGGAAAACAGAATTATCTGATAGCTAAATGGAAAGATTACAGATTTCAAGTACTGACTGGACCTCAACTCCACTGATTGATAGGGCCTGCAATTTATCATAGCATTGGATCTATTTTAACCAAGCAATTTCAAACAGCAAATTATGCCCCACAGCTATGTGCCATATTTACAGTATCATAAATTCCCTAAACGGGATACACATGATATTTTCACATGGACCAGTGGTGTGTGTCATCAGTGGAAGTGCTCAAGTTCTCCGTGCACAGAATTAAGTCTTCACACTCCTAATATACTTTAAGATTAGGGGATGGAGAGCTCTGGATAATAAAAGAGATGAATCAAAGGAGGTGGTGGCAAAAATTTATTTCTAATAGTTTTATCAGAGCCTTGTGCTATTTTTTAAAATGATATTTACTAAATTTTTCTTGGAATTTTTTTTTGTTCTTATCTACTTCATTTTCTGTAACTCATCTGCTCTTCTTCAAACACTGAAAACCTAACAGAGGCTTCACAGAAAGGCTTTGCCTTACAATGTTTAGAAACCCCATTTCCTCAGTGATTAGACTTTGAGACTAACCCTAAGGTCTTCAGGGATTTCCTCTAATTCCCTCTACTTGTACAAACAATTCTAAAAAAAACTGTGGTGTCATTACACCACAAATAATTGCACAAACAATTCTAAAAAAATTGTTGTGTCATTACACAGCTAGTATCTCAGCTGGGGAAAAACATGGAAAAAGAAATCACTCTAACTGAATCACTTGTTAATACAAGTCCAACCAAAACTCATTCACCATGGCCAAAATTCCTTCCTAAAACCTCTAACACATCCACATTTTTGTCGCTTTTTTATGCAGAACACTGCACGTGTAGACCATCGAACTATGGGACTGAATAAGGAGGTTCAGCTCTTCTGAATAACAGCAGTGAACTGAATTATCACTACATGGAATTACAGTTTAAAAGTGCTCCAAAAATTTAGCCAAGATTTTTTTCACTATTACATACAATGCAAACTAAGCACATCAAAATGCTAGGATTTTCAGGATGTGCTTGTGCGAGCTGAAAATTCATGTCTTGGTTGTTGTTGCCAGAACCTGCTTCCAGTTCTGAATCGCTCTAATATGTGACAGCGACTTTTCATATCTGATTTGACAGCTCTGTAACACCAACTGAGCAATGGAAGTTAACCACGTGAGATACAGGACTGATTTTCTTAAGCTGACAGCTTAATAAATTGCAGCGTTATTAACAGGAAATTTGCATTTTCTTAACAAATTAGGCACTCAGCCGAACCGCAAATACACGAGCCAAGGAGTGATTTTAAGATGGACACAATATACTCACATCAAAGTATGCTCCTGCATGTTCTAATATCAGCTGAGTGGAATCTGGCTTATTTTTACAGTAGGTAACATACATCTGGAATTTGTCTGCCTGCAGAACAAAATGCAAATTTACAAAGGTTATCAGACAGCATCATTCCTGTATCAAAGTTTTTACACACCACAATCAGAGAGCTTATCCTCCCTGCTAAGAAACTGAGCTGTACAGAATTATATTTCCACTCAAACTGGCAGCTTAAAAATATACATCAGGCAAGTAAGACTGAAAACAAGAGCAATATATATAAAAATAGGTTATTCAAAACTAAGACAAACCAAATCTGCACACAGATTTAGGCAACTTGCATATACTTCAAGAGCAGCTAAGAACTGGCATTTGACAGGAGTGCCCTAATTGTTGTTTTCTCAGCTAAAGATAAATACATGTTACTTAAATGTGAAGGAAGACGTACTTCTACAAAAATTCATCCCATCATGCCTCCTATCCCCCTTTCTACTTCTAAATGTTAAGTCTGACTTCATTACCCAAGTAACGAAGCAATGTCCAACGTCTTCTGGTAACTGTTCATATTTTTCCAACTCCTTGAGAAATATACTGTAGATAGAAAAGAAACAAACAGTACAAGGCATATGAAATATGCTCATTACAACAGCTTATTTGGATCTATTGTCTGTGAACAAAGGCCATTAGAAAACTTTCTGAAATACCAAATGTATGAGTTAAGGAAATAAACAACTGGAATGATAAAAATGAGTAATTAAACTACTAACATAAAATATAATTCAATAAAAATTCTGATGAGAAGATCAGAAATTGAAGCAGCGGACATGCAGTTAATACATAAGAATACACCAAAATTTAGCAATTGCTGTTGTTCTTTATCAAGAAGGCTTCCTACTGTTTTCAGTTACAAGAAAAGCCGTCATCTTAATTTTAGAAAAAACCAAACCTTGCTTTTTGGATACTCAAGTTCTCAGGTTAACACAAAGCATACAAAGAACTGTAAAACTGGGGTCTGGTATATGCTATTACTTCAAAGAGTCATAACCCAATACAAATGTGTACACAACTAGGAAATAACAAAGAAGGAAGATTCAGAGCAAGACTTCTGTACGCAGCAACCACTAGGAACGACTCCATTCAGAAGAAATGGAGTGGACAAATCTCTTTCATGCTCCATAAGCAAGTAAACATAATGATGGTGGGGCATCTCCACAGAAGCTAAGAAGAGCCAAGGAGAGTTGGGAGCCCTACTCTTACCCACTAACAGCTGCACTTGGATATCAGGAATGATGACTCTGAAAGAATGACAGAGCCTTAATGTTTGTGCCATGTCAGTAATGTATTGGGTTCAGTGGTTTTCATCTCTTTAGAACAACTGATAAACCTACAACAAAATTTTGGTGTATACAAAAAGTTTCTTAAATGCTGAAAGATGCTAGAGACTTAAAAATACGATTTCTAATGGTGTACCTACCTCTCTGTAAAAAGCAACAGCTGAAATAATTTAGCAATGCAAGAGGAATTTTTTTTTTAATGGGAAAGCATTCATTATTGATATACATAATATTTTCATTAGGAAATCCCTCAGGTCATCATTTGAATTTAGCACTAATATGGAAGTGGAAGATAAGTCACTCACTTATTGTGGAACTCATAAATTTCCTGCATGTTTCCAAAGATAATGTGTTCTTTGTTTACAATACCAGGTGGGATCTCCTCAACTCCACTTGTCATTTCCCAGAGATATGTCTGTCCAGAAAAAAAAGAATTGTGAAGTGATGATAAACTCCCAACAGACACAGCCAGATATCTCTAAGTATGCATTCCTAGAGAGAAACTAGACAAAGATCACACAGCAGCATCATCTCCAATTGTGACAGTGCCTGTTGTGTCAAATACACCTTGTGATTTTGACAGTGAAATACAAGTTCTACAACTGACATTTTAACATAGTCCCTGAGACTTCATCATTTAAAATGCACAGCACTCTTGACAACCTCTAATGCTTCAGGATATTCCTTATCAAGGTCATGTCTGCAGTCTAGAAGTTCATGCTTTGTGCAACAGCTACCACTGAACATTGGTTGCTTCAACCTAACAATTACTGGGCACTTTTCCATGGAATCTCACTGAATTTCTATTCAAAAAGTCAGCTAGTAGCAGAACATGTGATACAGATAATAAGAGAATTAGCACAAGCTCTTCTCTATTGCTTAGCAAAGCAAATAAAGTAAACCCCTCCTTTTTCCCTCCTCTCTCTAAAACAAAACCCCCATACACAATTATGAATTGGGAAAGGAACAAATACTGAAACTCAGTACCAACAAAAGCAAAACATATAGGGTGAATTATGAAATGGCCGTTATCAGACATAATTCTAAGTTTCTTCTTAACGGCATTAAAATGACTTCATTTGATCCTATGATTCCAAACCAATCATGCTCAGCTGTTAAAACCAGAAAAAAAACAGAAAGCAATGGATTGAACCCTGCCTTCAAAGATTAGTGAAAAAAAGAAAACTCACATCCATGCATTCCCGGAGGTCTCTTACGTAAGCCTTTTCTGTCTGAATTAGCTCAGCCATAATGAACCTTAGGTGACAACAGAAAGAACAATCAAATCTCAGTCTGTTAGATCACTATGAATGCATAATAACCAGGATACATCTTTCTCCTCATCAGCTTTTGCTTTTCCACTGCAGCAAGAAAAATCTGAGAACTGAAACGTGAAGAGAGACAACAGAGGAAGGAAACTTTAAGAGGTAACATCCCTCCATTACTAACCAGGACCAAAAGAAATGGGGAAGGTGATGGAATTTTTTCTCTAACACTTCTCACTGCTACAGTAATTTAATTTTTGTCTTGCTTCCTCCCCTTACACATTTATTTCACATTATTTCTAAAAAGGAAAAAAGCATGTTAAAAGAAATCTAACAGTTTTGCAAGTTTAAAATTCCGTAATGCTAGAAATATCTGTGAGTACAAGCATGTGAATAAATGGCAATAAGAGATACTGAGTACTATCACTCTCTTTTTACCATTTATATGATTTCTAAGCTGCCAGACAAGCCATGACAGTTGTTTCATTATCAGCATTGATTTATGCATTCTCATTGATTAAAAATAAATAAATGTATTACTCTTTCCTGCGGGCAGATTTTCGTTTTTCTTCGTTAAGCTCATGAGCAGCATCGCGCAGTTTCACCTCTGACCCAGGGACACTGGCTGGGATTATATCCAGCTGCAAGCTTTTGCTCTTTATTAAAGAAAGGAAGAATTGATTAAGGAAGGAGACAGGAGAAAAAGGTAGCTAAATCAAATGCAAGTAAAACTTGTTTGTCTGTCATCCCACTCAAATTTCTCTTACCGATTTATTGGAATCGGAGGAAATACCCAGAGCTTTCTCTAAAGAGGTCCTGTATTTCTCCATGCGCAGGGAAAAGTCTCTGTACCTCTTATCCACTGCTGTGACACATTTTTTAATCTCTGTTGCATGAGCATGCCCTTTTTCACAAAAGCCATCAGCCAGCTGTATCAACAACTTCACCCTCTCTTTGGTTTGCTATGAAAACAGGAAAATATCGAACAGTTACAAGCTCTACCTGTCATACAAGGGGTCATTTTGCTTAACTGCTAGTAAGTACAATTAGATAAGGAATTGAAAGAGCTGCCTTCTTCTCCTCTCTTCCCAGAACTCCTTTAAACAGATACTTTTTACTTAATAAAAATAGCACAAGATTAATGCAGGTTTCCTTGGGCTTTATTATTACATGACTAGAAGCAGATAATTTTTCTTTGAAAAATGTGCTTCATAACTAACCCAGAGATTAAATTCTGCTAGGCATGCCTTTCAGCATGAGTACTCTTGCATCAATACAAAGGCATTTTGATGCCAAAGAGGGTACTTTGCTCATTATCTCTGAAGCACTGGTATCGGACCTGTCTCACAGGCTCAAGAACCTACCTCCTTTGGACAGCACAGAAATGTTGAGATGGAAGTAAGTCTTGTTATATGCTTTACTCTTTAAAGGATTTAAGTCTAGATTCTTTAAATCTTTTCTATATTGTGCTTTGTTGGCACAGAGTTGTTTGAGAGAAACTAAGAGAAACAAGTAGTCACCACCAAATATGTAAGTGCTTTTCCCAAATGATAAACTGCCTGAGATTAT
The DNA here is from genome assembly GCA_013397245.1 of Thryothorus ludovicianus. Taxonomy (NCBI): domain Eukaryota; kingdom Metazoa; phylum Chordata; class Aves; order Passeriformes; family Certhiidae; genus Thryothorus; species Thryothorus ludovicianus. The sequence continues at coordinate 313,105 of VZTB01005040.1, forward strand.
GCACTTTCTTTCATGCAAATGATAAATCATCCACAATGGATGAGTTTATACATCCACCTCTCTCTCTGTCAAGAGTGAAGTGTACTGTCAGGGCCCTTGCTAGCAGGGAGTTAAGTAAAACAGTCAATAAAAACTTGACTCTAACATTTTTGAAACAATCAAGTTTGTCCTCTCTTAATTCTTTCTGTTCCCTAATGATCCCTCATCCAAGCATTTATTTTCAGTATGGAATTAGCAAGGGCTAACATAACCTCCCAACAGGGAGCAAAATGCCAAGGGAGTGATATAAATAACATCCTTTCAAAAGGGGCACCAATGTCATCTGCAGGCTGACAGAGGAAAATGAGGAGCAGCGGTGTGCTGCATACTGGAAGGGATCCAGCAAATCAAAGTCTGGAGCAAAGATCAGACAGAAGAAAATCCAGGTTTGAACATCAAAAGTGCTCTCCGTTCTTTCTGGATTTTCTTTTCTCCCTTCCCACATGTCTCCTGGCCATCTCCATCTCCAAGTCTCTTCTGAGGTGATCCTTCAGACAAGCAAATGAATATTTGCTTACTTTCCTGGGCTCTATTATTTCTCTATGAAGGTTGGAGTGCAGAGCGAGAAACAGGTGACAGTTTGAACAGGTGGCAACCAAAACAGAGACAGACAAGGCTACAAACTCACGTACTGCAGACATGCACTGGTTGTCTGTCTGCCTCAGGGGTGACATCTGCATCTCTGTAAAAGCTTACAGAGATGCAGAATTACACTGTATTGTCTGACTCAAGAAGGTTTACAGCGGAATCACAGAATACTTTAATAAAATAAATTACCTAACAAATAAAGCTTTATTTTTTTCTACTATCTTCTAATTAATAATAATAAGCAGAATAATAATGCTTGATGTATTTTATATCCTAAATAAACATTCAGTAATCCACAATCATGAAGATATAAAAATGGAAATCAGAGGCCCTGCAAGATTTGTAGTTATTGAAAACATTTTTAAGCTACCTCACTACAATTTTGTCAGAAATCAACAGCACATAGGACTCATGGAGCTCCAGTAACAATGAGTATCTGCTGTTATCTTCTGGTTATCTTATTATCTGCAGAAATACATAAACAAAGCCACTGCAAGTAAATGGACACATCCTTGATGGGCAGAGGGAATTCAGTTGTTTTAAATCTTACTTAATTGAACTGGGGTTCAACTGGTTTATTGACAACCTGGAAGAAGGAATAGAATGCACCCTTAGAGAGTTTGTTGATGACATGAAACTGGGGGGAGGGAGCTGGCTGTGCTGCCTCAGTGGGACCTTGATAGCCCAGGGAGCTGGGCAGAGGAATCTAATTAAGTTCAACAAGGGTAAAGGCAGGGTCTGCAACGTGGGAGGAATAACCTCAAGTACCAGCAGAGGTTGGGGGCTGATTTACTAGGTAACAGCTCTGTGCAGATGGGAGTCTCGGTGGATGAGCATGAGCCTGCAGTGCCCTCGTGGCCAGGAGAGCCAATGGTATCCTGGGGTACATCAGGAAAAGTGTTGAGGGAGGTGATCCTGACCCTTTCCTTGACCCTAATAAGGCCAGATCTGGAGTACTGTGTTTAATTCTGGGAAGTTCAGGAAAAACAAGGAGCTAATGGAGAGGGTCCAGTTGAGCAACACAAAGATGGTTTGTGGTTTGGAGCATCTCTTCAAATGAGGAGAGACTGAGGGAACTGGGCCAGTTTAGTCTGGAGAAGAGGGAGAGGGGATCTCATCAAAATATAAAATATCTCAAAGGTGGCTGTCAGGAGGATGGCGCCAGAGTCCTCAGTGATGGCCAGTGGAACGACAAGGACTAACAGCCATGAACTGAAACACAAGAAGTTCCCTCTCAACATGAGGAAGAAACTCCTTGCATTGAGTGTGGCAGAGCACTGAACAGGCTGACCAGGGATGTCATGGAGTCTCCCTCTGTGAAGACATTCAAAATCCACCTGGCCACATTCCTGTGTAACCTGCTCGTGGGGACCCTGCCTAGGCAGGGTGACTGGACTAAATGATCTCCAGAGGTTCCTTCCAACTCTAAGTATTTTGTGATAATTTTTAAAATTTATTTTACCTTTGCTGTGATCTGAAATTCTTCATGTTCTTTTAACAGCTCTTGAGTGTGCTGGATACTGGAACCAGTGGAAGTATGTGTGGATAAATAAAACTCTCCATTGTCATGAATCCATTCCAGAGCCTAAATAAAGCATTAATGAAGAAAAGTAAGAGAAAAGACAATACACTTTTACCAATAGAAACCATCTGTAATCAGGACACACACAGTTTGACCACAGGTGAATTTTACTCTGTGTCACTTGTGGCAATCATCTAAAACCTCTACAATATCAAATATTCATAACTCTGAAATAACTCACCTAGTCTATGAAGCAATGCTTAGAGAATTAACAATTAATCTGAACACTTCAGGGAAGTCCACAACTGCAGACCTACAGCAGTCCACTATTGAAAGGTTCTAACTAATTGTGTTCATAGTTTTGGTAGGATACTCCCTAGCTGAGGAAAAAGGAAAAAAAAAAACACTTTTTGGTGCCACATGGGACAGCTCAGAAATACACATGTTCCAACTTGTAAAAATGTACATAAGACCACGGAGTGTGTAGGCTAAAATTTCCAAGCACGTAAGATTTAGCTATCACTTCCCTCTTCTGCTGACATGTGTTCCAGCCCCACAAAGTGTGGTCTGTGCTCCTAGAAATTAAACCTGCAGTAGAGAAGGAGCAGTGAGATGCCTCAGTTAAAGCAATTCATGTATGTATAAGTAGAAAAAAACAAGAACTAAGAACTGCAAGCTAAGATTGTTTCCCTTCCACATCCTGACACTTTATTTGCTCATTATTATGAAAAATGCTGATCCATCTAATTATCTATGCTTTACCCACATTACCTGCTGCCTTTTTAAGCATAACTCAGTGGGTGTGAGGAATATCTGGCTCCTGGAAAAAGCAAGAGTCGTCTGCATAACAGTAAAAATCTAACTGACACTGTTCTGTAGCTCTAAATACAGACTTCCTACAGCAGCAGGCAGAAGGATGGGAGCTTAGAAATGTCTCCCTTCTGACAAAGCCAACAGCAGATGTTCAAAGAGTTTTATACAGCTTGCTTAGAACCACCTTATTACTAAATGCGTGTGTATCTTCAATAAATACACAGAACACTAGAGAAAAATTTAATACTCCAAGAGAAAAAGCAGTAAATTGCTAGTGGGTCCTCACTCTTCCCTTAAAAGGATAAACTGAAATTATGAGCGTTATCTACCCACACTAGCAAGAACAGGAAAACATTTATCTTGGTGGAGAGTAGATACGTATGTTTCACACACATAACCTTACACTCAATCAGAAAAGGCACTGCCTGTATTATAATTCCACCAATGATTTAAGCTCATCAAAGCTGTGATGAAATGATGTTGATGGAACGACTTGCACTTCAAATGCTCTTCCTTCTTGGTGCAAAATCTGAAGTGAGTAGAAAGCCTTCAAAATTCAACACCAAATGTGAATGTCAGGATACTAGTGCAGGTGCAAGCCTGATGAGATGGGTCTATACTTTTAAAAGTTGCTGATGGAAACAAACCAACAACTCTTGGACTTCTGTCAAAAAAAGCAACATTTCAACCAATCACCTCTATGACACTTGTTGTCATTCTAATGTCAATCTCTGCAAGTGAAAACTGCTATGGACAGGCACAGCACAGCTACCACTGATATTACCAAAAACATTTAATACTTCTCGTTTTTATCTTTTTTTTTAATCTTGTTTTTATCTACCTTTTTTTAGTGGGTTTATTACACACTGCTGGAATGAATGATAAACAAAAAGATGCCCCTCCCCAAATCACAGAATGGTTTGGGTTGGAAGGGAATTTAAACATCATGTAGTTCCAATCCTCCTGCCATGAGAATGAAATGCTGTCTTTTCATAACTTGCTGTCAGCTCTCTGGAGGCACAGTATGACAGAAAGTTCAACTTGACCTTAAATCCTACAGTTTAGATCAGCTTTCATTTCACCTGAGATATCACTACAGTTTAGGGATCAGGTAAGCCCTTAACTCTGAAAGGATTTGAGAATCTACCACTGTCCTTGCAAACTATTGTGGCATCTTTCCCATCACAATAGCATCAAGTTCTGAAAGCATAAAGAACAGGTCCTTCCAAATTCCAAAAAAGACATCTAAATGAAGAGAGCAACATTTCCATTTTTTTGGCCAATCATTGTGGAGTCCCATATATGGTTTGGTTCGCTTTGCTTTCTGATGACTGAACTGGTGATTGCTGAAAAATGGGATTTACAATGAAAATGCGGGGGGATCTTTATCTCCAGCATTTGACTGTTAGCTAGTAATCTCTATACAAAAACAAGTAGATCATGTGCTTGTCAGAGGTTTAAATTAAGGTTATTCAAAAGTGGGGCAGGGAGGCGAGGGTGGGGGGGCAGGGAAGGGATGGTGGTGGCCTTTTAAAGAAGTATCAGACTTCAAATTCACTACAAGATACATGTTGCATTAATTTCTTTGTGAAAGCATGAAAGGTAGACTCGAGAATTTTTTCAAGAAAGTAAACCAGACCAATAATATTTAAATTTCTGTCTAAATTAGTTGTCAGAAAGAATTAAAAAATTTATTTTTGAGCCTTTTAAAGAGGACCTGACTATAATTTACACTATGGGCATTGTGTCCTTTACCACAGAACAGGAACAGACAGCTTCCTTTCTTTGTCTTACAACCAGTTTAAAAAGAGAAAAAAAAAAAAAAGTAAAAAACCATCACAGATCAATCTACTTACCACTTCTGCCTTGAACCTCCTAATAATTTTTAAGGCATGTGGTTTGATTAGTGAAGGAGATTTTATTGTGTGTGTGGTAGTTACTTAATAGTTCTTTCCAGACTGATAAACTCAACAAAATACCAAGAAGTGGATGTGTCATGCAGGAAACCAAATACACAAAGAATTGAAAAACCAAAGTAATTCGGTTATTATTGTTTAATGAGTTATCCAACTTGTCAGATTTCTAGAACTGCCAATCAACTTAATTAGATATTTTTCCTCCAACATCTGAGAAAAATGCTGCTGCTTGTAATTTCCCCAGACAAATTAGGTACGTGTGTAAAAGTTAACAAGCATAACAATTTGTCAAACACAAGCTTGCAGAAATTAGATTTACCAATACCAGATGAAGCTGGCAGAAGCAAAACATCACCTTTAAGTTACAACGACACACTGCCTCACTGAATTTAGTTGGTCTGTATTAAAGGGAAGGCAAAGAATTCAATTTGCTACTTTCATCCTTCTGATGTTTTAACCATTTGAAATACTGAAGTCAATGACAAATCTGTTACTGTGAGAAGACAGTGTATGCCAACCCTCAATCACACCAAAGGGGATTTTCACAGGAAACCCTCACCTGTTTGGCACTTCTTTCAAACACCACATACTGTTGGCATTGATCAAGACGTCTTTTACGCATGGTCCAATAATGCAGCACACGGTTCTCCCTCTGGAAGAGTTCATTCAAGATATCTGAAGAAATGAAAACAGAGCTTATGACAACCAACTTTAAAATATCACACTAAAATCAAGGTAATAAAGTACTTTACACTGTAGAATTTTCTATACACTTAGTCTTTCTGTTAGACTTTGTGTTGTTTTTTTCCTAACATTAATGAAACACAGAGTGTTGCTTTTCCATTACTTACAGAAGTGCTAGATAAAGAAACTAGAGATGCAATTAAAACTTACTACTTTTTTCCTCTCAAATATTTTTCACAAGGGGACTGCCACTGCTCATAGCAGGATTGAAAATATAGGCTGATAAAGATGGCACTTGATGGAGTTTCCTCAGAAAGAAAGAGCATGCATATGTAATCACGACATGTTTAACATATTATATTAATTGGATTAAAAAAGGGAGCTTTAAATAAATCAGTTTCCTATAAAGTATTTAATGATTTAATATAGATCAACAAGTCAGGTCACCACAAGATCAAATGCAGCATAAGCAGATATTATAAGTACAGAAATCCAAGTAATAAAAACAGTCAATTACTAAGTTTATAATTTTCTACTGAAAAAAAAAAATCAAGCCCAACAATTTAGAATTGAGTAAGCTGACTTGTTAAATATGAATGTTCACTGAACCTTGACAGAACTTCCAGGTAATCAAATAATTAACACCACAGTTTGTTATTCCTGAGTATCAGAAAATTCACATCCAAATCCCACATGTCCAATTCTTCCTAGCAAAGACCGTGTGCTTACAATATGCAGAAGATCTTATCTGAACTCTGCTTCTTTAATGCCTATGGTTTTTGCATCAAACAAACAAACTCCAGCAGTTTCTTGCACAGCTCACTTCGCCCACTGCTGCTTCCAGAGTAGCAGCCCTACTTGACTTCAGAGCTACTGCAAACCCAGAGGGCAAGCTGAGCACAGGGGAATGGGGACACTCAATGTCTCAACCAGGTGATTCTGTTGGAATTCCACAGAGCCAAAGGGGAGGTCCAGCAGAAGCAGAAGAGACCACAAAAAAGGCTTATCCTTTACACCAACACTTCACTTGCTTTTCTGCCTATACCCAGAGCTGGCTGTTTTCCATAATCCATAATTACAAGTGGAGGCAATCAGGTGCTGGGTGTCTTAAGGTCTCTGCATTCTGCTCTCCCACTGTGCAGGTCCACCATGCTTTACATCCCAAATGCTAACAACTCCAAGAAACAGTCTGACACAGAAGCTTAAATAATAGGAAGCCTGAGGGGAAAGGCATCTTTGTCTACCTCATCAGAGATCTGGGACCAAACACAACCACTTGTCACAGTCTCCCTGAGGATTATGAAACCTATCTGCATCACTGCCAACATCCTCCTGTTTACAAGCACCATATTCCCACTTGCCACAGGGTGCTGAGATCACCCAGAATTTGCTTTTGGTTGGAATGTGGTCACTGTGGCCAAGGTTTTATTTTTTACTGGTCAGGCTCCCCTCAAATATGTCTCAGCTGATCCATCCCTTAGCCAAACTATGAGCTGATCTGCTGTGAGCCTCCCCTGCTTTCTCAGTTTTATTTCTGCCTTATGTCACCTCCAAAACACTTGCTCAGAGTATATGCCAGATTTCGAGAGGCAGGGAGGTGGAGTGGGTGGGACACAATTATCATTATACAATGAAACACACCCAACTGGACACACCATATAAAAAGAGACATCTTGATAGTGACACAAGGAAAATAGTTCTGACAAAGAGCAAGCGAGGTGAATTTAGCAAATTGGAACAGCATTTGTTCTGTCAGGACGTGATACAGATGGCAAGGCAGTGAGAGATATTTGGCTGGGCACTGTTAGTGTTAGTGCCATTAATTTCTTGGACTGACAAAGAGGAGAAAAAATATTCTATAAACTACTCTAAGGAAGTAGAGTAGAACATCAATATTTAATACTAGGTTTGGAAAAGCATCTCTGTTTCTCAGGCTACCTGAACTACAGTCCCTGTTGCTGTAATTTACTTTGATTCCAACATTTGTTAGGATTGTTTTCTAAACTTTCAGCTTCTCCAGGCTCAAAGAGCTCTCAGCTGTCTCTATGCATGCTGGTCCCTTCTATCAACCTATCTAAAAATATAGCACCATTAGACAAGTTCCTGAACTGCAGTCTGTACAGCAGAGACAGGTAACATGGACGCACACAGACTTAGCAACCAAAACAATTTCTGAGCTTACAGGAATTGTCACCAACTCAATCCACCTGCCACAACACAATTTTAGGCCACAATTCCTTCCTAAATGAGACAATATTTGGGTACCCTTAACTGCATATCAAAGAAATTATTTATGCTGGTATGCAGGGACATAAGGACATCTCTCTGAGTTCAGTACCACTGTAATTCTGTTCCCCATGAAGCAAGTGCTTAGCTAAACTTTGCCTAGATTAAGACATCGCTTTCCAGATAACTTAATCTGCATCTGGGAATAAGGATCAAGTGAATCAAGTGACCACTGAATGAAGTTTTTGAAAAATGTTCAGCAGTTTTGCAGACACTCAAGGTTTTAAGGCACTAATTTATAAACTATTACTGGTTGCAGTCTGCCAGTTTCAAGCATTCATCTGAGTTGTAATGCTCTATTAGAACATATCTAACTCTCTATCACTAAAATAAAAACTCTTTTTTTTCTCTCAATTTAGAAAAGAGATCTCTTTTTTCTTGACATACATATTTGAACAGGAAGAACAGAGAGAACTTTTATATCATTTGGTCAGCTGCCACCATACTATTGAGATCTAACAGGAAGGAGTCTCCATTAGTTCTAACTTAATTCTTGTTTAATTCTCTGAAGCAAGTATTACACAGTTTATGGAGGGAAAAGTATTAGAGAAATAGCTTATTTTTTTCTACATGGCAACATTTGCTGGGTTTTTTTTGCTTTTTAAACATGTATCACTCATCCAGAATTTTAAATGTACGCAGAACATGCATAACACTATGGTTCTGACATGTAGTTATTATTCTTAAAGACATTAGTAGAGATTTTTCTATTCTTTCCTCATATGTGCACATTTACCTTTCTCCGAATGACTGCTCCTATACAGATTTCAAAACTGGATTTAAAGAAAATCTATCTAATACTCAGGAAGTGTGTTAGCTACAACATCCTGCTTGCTTCTGCTCTGTTTTCTTTGTCTCTTACTGAAAGCAGAGCTAAGTGACAAATATCAGCTTCAGTTATGGACAGTGTTGGCATTTATATTGAGATTTTTCTATAAATGTTGGGGACAGGAAAACCAACCCTTTGTCATAGCTCTAAACACTCAACGTTTCAACTGCCACAATCCAATTATTTCCTTAAGCAAGAAAATATGGCCAATATCCTTTCCAATATTTTCTTTCCAACACAGAAAGTTCAATACAAGAGGATCTTCAACTTGAGTACCGTCAGACTATGACTTGAGTACTGTCAGTAAATTTAGTGGGTAAACTTAACACAAACTTTTTTCCTCTTGTAGTGAAAGTGAAGCAGTGAACATGTCCTTTTGTAATAGAGTCATCAAGTAAATTAGAGCGGAAGTGACCTCTGGAGGCCGTCTGTTTCCATCTCCTCTTCAGAGCAGGACTAACCTCAACGTTTCTCAGGTGCTTGTTCAACTAAGTTTTAAAAACTCTTAGGGGTACAGATCCTACTACCTCTCTGCGCTACCCGTTCTAATCTATCTTGCTGTAAACACTTTCTTCACATTCAGAATTTTCCTTGCTGCAACTTTTTCTCAGGACTTATTGCCATGTTCCTCTTGAGTCTGGCTGCATCATATGCATCACTCCCCTTTGGGTAGGTGCAAACAGCATTTAATTAGAAATTAGACTTGTCTGGTTTTGAGACTGTTGCATGGCCAGAGTGCTCACACACAGCTTCAAAATGCACAGAGTAGAATATGACTGCCAATTAAATTATTAAAATGCAATACTTACTCCTGAATTGCTCTGATCTCTGTTCTGCTACCACACCCATTCACTTAGGCATCAGTTATGCATACCTGATTAATTTTTGCACTTTTGTCCCTCAAAGCCCTACAGGTCTCTCTCTCCCCATTCCCTAGAGTGCTTATTACACCTTAAAGCTCTACTACATATTATTAATCTTAGCAAAAGCTAAGCCTCATGTAGTAGCTCTTTCCAGCTTCACCTCAGCTACTACCTGTCTACACAACCAGTTTAAACCTGATGTAAGTTATTTACCCCATACTTCATGAAGTTCCTCAATACTGATTCAAACTATCTGAAGAGCTCAAGGGCATCATACAAGCAATAATCTCATATCACTCTGACATTCCCAGGGAACTTGCAGAATGTATGACACCAACACACTGAATAAGCTTACACTGATCAGCTCCCCCCCTTGGCTTCAGACCAAACATTATCATATGGAAGTTTACTATCTCATTGTCTCAATAAAAGCAGCACATTTGAGTGCCAAATATAAAGAAGATTAGGTGTAAGTAGTAGATAAAAAAATTCCAAGTAACTTTATTTAAGAGACTTTGAAGACTGTCAGCACATTCAAAGTGTGCAAGTAACTTGCTTCCTGTTAAGCCTGACAGAACTCTTCCCACCTGGGCAGACTTCGCTACCCCATCACCACACACACACCACAGCACATGATGATCACATTCTTGTGAGAAGAAAGAGAACAAGAGGCCCCTTACTTTTCACTTGTTGTTCAGGTGCTTTGATGTGTGTCACCATCCCTGGCATGTTGACACTGTTCCTGTGCAGGTATTTCAGGAAGACATCAGCATTCCTCCGAGCCAGTGTGCAGGCCTAGAGAGTCACAGGTACAACTTTATTTGAAGATACACAAATACACATGCAGAAAAGAATAAAGATCTTCTTAACCCCCTTATTGTACATTTGTCACCTTCTTCAGTTCTGGGAAGCATTGCATGTTAAATCTTTTCTACAAGTAAGCCAAGCCAACCCAATTATTAAAATAGATATCCTGCCAAACAGCAGTTATACCTTACCTGGCAGAGAAAAAAAAAAACCAAACAGATAACCCCAAATAAAATGCTATTCTTCTATTCTGAAGAACCTGAAAAGCAAATACCTGCCCTAGGGCTTTCAGCATGACTCAGAGGTCACAGAGAAGTTTGTTTAGTGCATGTGCCACGTGCCACCTGAAGTCTCTTACTGTGTAAACAGTGTACATGCTTATGTACCCACCTGCATATTCCAAAACATCTATTAGGACTTAAAAAAAAAGTAAATGCTCTGCTGAAGTGAAACCAAAAGTGCTAAAATAGTAATACCTACTCTTAAAATATTAAGGCAAGGCCTTGAGAGCTTTAAGTCCTTGCCACTATATTGCAAGCACTCAGCTCAGCTGTCTTCATCTTAACATACATTAAATACTACATATTGCCTGGCTGCCTCATTTTTAACATGCAAATTGTGGAATGCTCCTTTAAAAGGTTACATAAAGGTAGAATGGTTTGATACAGTAACGAAGACACTAAGTAATTTCTCATACCATCTTAAAACAAAGACTAGTAATTCATGCCAGTTGCAGAAGGATCTATTAGGCTGTGTACTTCGAGTTCTGTTAAAATGTTTGAGTGTTGTAATCTATGTAATGAGAACAAAAAGGTTTTTAACAAAAATTACTTCCTTAGTAGTCTCTCATGGTGATGCTGGAAAATGTCTTTGATAACAGAGTTAGTTACACTGCTCTGCAAGCACATGCTACACATCTAATTCAGTATGATCAATACCCTTCTTCACTAGGACATTAGTTGGAACAAAAATCTTTCATTCATCTGAAGACTATTACATAAAACCCAACCACTCCCAGATGCCTATCTAGCAATTTCCTTCTTCCATACTCCTCTGTAGTCCCAGTACATGTGAGAGCTGCTCTGATGCACAGGCAGCAATAGCACTGTGTGACTTTCACTTCTCTTCCAAAGCAGAAGCCTTCAGGCATTCTTTAGAGTGACAGTTGCTCAAAGCAGTGACTTCCAATTCCTCTTCAGTCACACTGGGAGATCTGACATCTACTGAAGTTCAACAGGAAATGCATTTATAAAACTGGCTACAATTTTATGCACTTGGCAGTATTCTCTTAAGCACTGTCAGAAGCAGTTAACACACCACTTCCCACATCTTTGCAGTTGAAGACATACCTTTAGTTTGGAACAGACACTGTTGCTTTCCACAGCCACGTCAGCACTGTAAGAGCTTTTTTCTGCATGCTTCCCAACACGCAGGAGACTGCAAAAAATCCCCAACCTTACCTTCAGAAATGCTTCCTTCTGCTCCAGGTGTTTGCTTATCATGGGAGTAACGTGATCTGTTTCAGAGTTGGGACCCAGCTTGTCTGCTCCTCCACACCAATCTTCTTCTCGCTTATATTCTTGCTCCAGGCTTTCGAGCACACTGCACACCTTTCAGGAAAAAGGAGACCAATTCAGTACGGCAAAAAAATCAAAATTCAGGCCTCAGAAAAAGAAAAGCAGTCTATCTCTTACCTATACCCCTAGCTTCTGACATGTTTTGACTGGGACTTAAAAGAAGGCAACAAACTTTGGCTGTAGGTTTGCAAGCACTGGACTGCTTATGTGGAATTCTCCAGAGGCTGTCCCTAAAACTGTTCATCTTTCTCTGTCTCTGTGACTGCATAGCTCTGGATGGGCTTAAGTTATGACTGCAGAGGAAGCAACTATGCCAAGCTCCCCCCAACTTTTCTGTGAACAAGTGGATTAAGCTCATTTTTCTCTGACTCCTACACAAAAACCAGAACTAGCCATCAAATGAGTAAATAAAACCAAACCTCATCAACCATTTTTTCAAATAATGCTGTTTTATGCATTACTGAGGAATTAACCAAGGCAGACCACAGATCATGTAGCATTTCTGTACCTGTTCAGAAGTTTTATAGAAGGCAACAGAGGCGTTCACAAGCTTGAGACGATCCTCCATCTTCAGCATCAGCTGCTGCCAGTGGGAAGCGACCTTCTCTGCACACTCCCGGATCATATCCATATCGTAGTGATTAGCCTGCAGCATTGCCTCTGCCTTCTGCTGAACCTGCAGGGCACTTTGATGTGTTTTCTGACAAGAGGTGAAAAGGCAGGAGTTCAGTGGAGCACTTCAGTTCATTTACTTAGTACCTCAGAGGCTCACGTTTCCACTCTGTCAATGACACTTCTATACATGCACAAACACCCATCACCTAAAAATGACTGTGTGATACTTGTTACTGTGTGACTTCTCTAAGCAAATACAAAGGAAATAAATCCTGTAGAGATTTATCATCAAATCAACACTAAATAGCCGTTCTTAACAAATAGTAACTGTCTACCATTAAACCACATGTGAAGCATCTATGCTTCAGTACATGTTGTTGTAATGATGAATTTCAGTTTAATTTTCTATCCCTTCAGAGTGAGGAAAAGGAAGATGACAAAAATGCATCTTATTTTGTCAATCTTTACAACTTTAACTTCAGTCTTTTGCACATCACTAGTGAGCAAAGAAAGGTGCAGGAGTGCAGACCAATAGAAAAACACAACTCTCTATTGACTGCAAGCAATTTTTTTAACTGCATTTCTCTGTGCAGTAATATAAAAATATTAAAGGGTTAAATACTACTAAGTATTTTATATCTGAGTAAAGAATTATCTATGAGACAGAATTTTAAGCTTCCTCATAATTTATTCTTAAATTGACGAACACGTTGAGGTCTCATGATTTTTATACTTGAGATACCAAAGGTCTCAAAATGAGGGTGCATTTAGTGCAAACTGTAATTAAAAAAAAAAAAAAATCAAGAGAGGGGTGGCACAGAACTCTACCAAACAGGAAATGAACATTAAAGAGTTACTGCAAGGCAGGATACTTCTGAAAATAGTCTACCCAAACAATCATAATATTACTAATATTATCACTAAGTTACTCAGTAGTGCATGTAAATGACTATAACTGCACTTCAATCAATTTTAAGAACCCTGCCTATTTTTTTGCAGCAGTATGACCAATCTGATAAGTACAGTTTGAAGTCATGGCAGAGGGATGGACACACCACCACATACAAGTTTCACTGAAACCTACTCTCAAACAAAAATGGAAACATCAAAGGATGACCTCAGAATACACAAAACTGCCGCTTCTTGGTCCATTTAGTTTTTAGTTTTTTTACATTTAGCATTACAGATTATGTTCTAGAAAGGGAGTAACAAATGAAAACACTATTTTCAGCAAAATTGTTGTGAAGAGCTATCACTTTACAAAGATGCAAAAAAGCACTGGGAAGATGTTCAACTGGAACTTCAGCTTCAAAATAAGTAAGAACAAAACCCACCTCCTCAGTAAGTGCTTTTGTCTCCTTGCCATGAGTTCAAAAGGTTTTCCTAAACTGAAAATACTGTAGCATGAATCCAAGAGTACTGTTTACAGAGAACTGTAAATACAAGGCTATGATTGTGCTTAAATGGTGCTTTTACCTCTATTGCATGTTGAAACTGCTCGTGCTCCCTCTGTAACTGTTCTGCCTCCTGCAAAGAGCTAGCAGTGATAAGCCCAGCATTTAACATTGACTCTCCGTTTCGGATCCAGCCCAAAACCTGTAACAAAAGAGAAGACCATGAAACACACGATTCCACTGCCAACCAGCAAAAAAGCACCACTGTAGGGGCAAAAACATTTAGGGTCACATCAGCACTGGAGCTGATAAAGAAATAATTCGTTAATTACATACTACAGTGAATTCTATATTGAGTGAGCACAGTGAATGACATTCACTACAATTTCACTGAGCTAACAACTCACAGTTTGCAGTCAACCACTAAATGCTTGTGGCTTCAGTATATGCTCTGAAAAGAAGGCTGTGCTTCTGAATACTGTTTTCTGTCACCTGAAAAGCTGGAACAAGTTACAAGCAAGAGTTGCCTAAAAGCCAGAGTCAGTGATGCAAATTGAGGATATATAGCTTAGTAAAAAGTATGCATATAATTGTGAACAGTAATGTTGAGAAAAATCTGATCATTGAGTGTCCTTCTAACTGCTCAAAGGTTTTAATTTTTCAGAATGTGCCTTTTCTGACGTGTCCAGTGAAACTGGAAGAGTCCATGACTGGGCCAAAGTCTCAGTAGGCCACCTTATACATTCCTTATCAACAGCAGGAACATGCAACTTTTTAGACCCCTCCCAAAAAAAAAAGAAGAAAGAAGGACATTTTCATCCTCTTTGCATCAGCTTTGTTTTCCCCCTCCTCTCTCCATTGGGAACATTATCTGACTCCCTCCTTTAGACTCATCTTGTTGACCAGTCTCTTCAATCCCTCCCATGTGAAGTCAGTCACCTTATTTTTCTAGAACACTGCTCTTTTATGAGCTCTCTCCAGTTGTTAACCATGACTTGGTCATAATTTTTCAAATACTGAGTAAAATGGGACACAATTCAGGTCATTGACCGTTATCTGTACAACTCTTCTATGGAACTGCTGCCCAGTCAGTAATTATCCCTGTATTTATTCAGCTGATTATTCTTTCCAGTACATCATGCTCTGTATTTTTCACTATTAAAACTCATTCTTAAAGCACAATTCTCCCACACATCAAGATAATTCTGAACTCTAATCCAACATCTTCTGATGAATTCAAACCCCTTTGCCAGCTTCTTCTGCTTTTAACTTCAAATTTATTAGCATAATTTCTAACATGTAGATTTTCTGACTGAGAGCATGAATTAGTAGTATCCAAATACAGACAAATACAATTTCTTTTCCCATTTTTAAATCTCTTTTCCAATAGATAGAGTCTCTTTGATAACTTTTGTTACTAAGTATGTTTTTACAGCAAGTTATCATTCTTGGTAATGTAGTCTTATATGACATTCTCATAGTAAGTTAGGGCCAGATAGACTGAGCTACACTATTTTAAAAGCTTTGATACTGCTTTTCCACCTCTCCCAGAAGAGCTGTTACCTTGTCAGGAAAAAAGGGAAATTTATCAATGGAAAGTTATGATTAATCAACCTGTGTTAGTTTTTTCTCCTTTTGTCACTGCTCAAGTTTAATGATCTACTTGTTTCAATATTTTTCCTGGGAACTGTGTTGAACTAGTTGACCTATAATCTGCCCTTAGCTAGTCCTTTTCCATGTTTGAGCAGCAGATGTTGGCTTTCAGGCCTCCGGAATCTCATCCAATCTCCTGATGTTGGAAACAATAAGCACTAATGTCTATGACATTATTTCAGGCAGTTTTCTAGGTAACCCAGAGTGATTTTCTTTAGGCCCAGTTGATTTAAACTTGACCAACTTTTCTAGCTTCTTCCTACTAATTGATTTCAAACCTTTAACCACTGCTAATAAATATATTAACTACCAAATCAGTTAGCTTTTAACACAAAATATTCTCATGTAGTGATCCACATATGACACTACCAATTAAAGCACTAATGCACTAAGTGATCAGGATGATATGAGTGCACTTGCAGACTGGAAACATGGGCAGAACCCAAGAAAATGACATATTAAAACACAATTCCACAAAAACTGAAAGGCACGTGAAGGTCTGCATCCAAAGTACACTCAAACATGCCTGACAGCTTGAAGCAACTGAGGTCTAGCCATCCTCACACAACACCCATTCCCTCAAACCTGCACCGTAATATCCCCCTCTGACTTACACTTATCCAGATTGTGACATTGTTGTACTATTAATGCATTTTTTGTAATTTCTGTCTGCACAATGAACAGCTAACAAGTTTAAGTTTTTTCCACCTTGATAGCATGTATTTGAATTCTCCCATAAAAATCCTGGAAGTCTGTAGAAAAGAGTAAGTCTACAATGTAGAAGGGAGGTCATGGCAGCACCTGCCAGATGTAACTGGATGCACATTCTGGTCCTCTGGGGAGAAAGCACTGGCTCAGGTGCAGCCTTGCAAGGGAGGGGAAGATGGCTCCAGCTTTAGAACAAACTCTCCTACTGCAAAGGTGGGGGCACACAAAAGGGACCATGAAAGAAGCTGGGAGTTCCTAAGTTGCTAAGGCATCTGGGGATTTTTAACACTTAAGAGAGAATGCCTGGGTAACCCTCAGGAGCAAGAAAAAGGGCAAAAGGGCAGCTTCTGAGGGAAGCAGATGGGTCCAATAGACTTAGATAGAAACTATACATGGGCAAATAAATTGTCTGCAAGAACACAGAGGCAGATAATTTTTTTTTAACTCCTTTTTTATTTTGATTTTGTCTTATGAAAGTTATTATATTCCTCCTCTACCTTAAAAAGTATTTTTTCCAGGTATAGTGCAACAAAACACACCTTTTTAGGGTTCTTATACACCTAGCTCTCTTCAGAGATTTTTAATGAAGTAGAATGCTTAAGCAGCACCAATTGAAAGCTCCTCTGGACTTGGCATCCCATTGTTTACAGCAGTGACAGCTAGAACAGGACATGCCATTTCAAACACAAAGACTGCTTGGTGCAGGTCAGGGTGCAAGTGTACAAACTGGTGAAACTCACAGGAGGAAATTTGCCTGCAGTACTCTCCCCTTCCCTCTGCTCTGACTCCAGGGAAAATATGAGCATTAGGAAATAGGAAGCTGGTTCTCCTTCCAGGGGTGCTGTCTTCAGGGTTTGTTGGCATGCTCATGTTCCCACCACTTCCCTGAGCGGATAACAACCCCCATCTTTCCCCTCACAGCCTTCAGCAGGCTAGAAAAGCACCAGAACAGCATCAGCAGAGCAAAGGTGTGGAAAAGAGACAGAATTTGGGTCACTTGAAAAAGTCAGGTACGTAGATCTGTAGATAAATGCTAGATTTGGGATTAGTTTCTTGGACAGATTTTTGACTGTAACTAAACATGATCACAAGACAACCTGCTTCAGTCTGCTGTCTTAGCTATGTTTTCATATCCATATGGCACTACATGGAGTGCCAGGATACCCTTCCTGAGAAGTATTTTGGGATAGTCAGAGCTCAAGCACCAAGCTAAAAGATCTGCTAGTGAAAACACAAAGCAGCTCAAGGTACTCCTAAGGGCTGAAGTATCTGCACATATATAACCACATAGTTACCTATCCAAGAACATACATCATGATCAGAAGAGTAGAAAATACTGCACTGAAAAGGCTTAATGAGCATACTGAAACCAGCTGGATTGGGTTTGGAGCTTGGTAGGGATTTTGACCTTAAGCACAGTAAAGCATTCATTCTACAAAGTGAGTATGTGGGGGTGATCGTAGCAATAAGTAATCCAACAGCTGTATGTTAGGTGATTAATAAAGGTTTGTCTGGCAAACATGCAGCTGGAGTTCTGGATGAGACAGACATTCTCATAAATATTACTCTGCCTCCACCTACTCATATGTCCCTGCCCTGTAAAAACGTGGTCACATTTTCCTTTCCGTGTTGTTTTCCCCACATACAGCTGTCCCTTTTATTTCAGTCAGCATTCTCTTCCTCCTATCTTCCATGATTTTTCTACACTGTAATTTTCTATCTGGTTTTGTCCTTTCTGCACCTATTACACATCAAGTTGACAAGCAAATTCTTTGCAGGTTTTCTTTAAACCTCTGTTTGTCTTCTGGCCCTTCTGCTTCCTCCTAGCCCTGAGTCTTGACATACAAAATTTCAAAGCTACAAAGCAGAACTGGTACAATAGGTAAGGAAGAAGCAATACTGAATGTTTTTGTCTACTCTCTGTGCTTATTTGATAAAAATTCACCAAGCACCGAGTTTCAGTACCTAGTATGGAAGAGAATCTTTGCAGGTATTTATCTAAATTCCTGCAGTGTTCCAGTCTAACCATGTCTACAAGCTTATGTATTTTATATAAATATGTGTGCGGGTGTGTGTGAGCGTGTGAAAATACAACAGCAGAAATGTTGCCTTGGCAGGAAGAATTTAAATGGAAATACTGTTAGAATTCTTGCTATGGAGACAGTATCCCATCTACATAATAAATAGGCTTACACCCAGTTTATCAACAATAAATCCAACAGAAAATCACAGCAACTGAACAGGAAAACCATGTGTTCACTGCTTCAGGCAACAAAACACAGACAAAACAGACTGAGGAGGAGGTTTACCACTTCATTTTACTCTCAGGTAAAGCAGCTTATGGGACCTGCTGACCTATAAAGTTTTTCCCAGTGCAGAAGAGACAGGAGAAGATCCTGCTTCCTTAATCACGCTTAATAAAAATCAAAATAAATCACATGTGGTTTTCTGAAAAGGCAATTCAAATCACAAAACTAAGAGTTACTAGTCTCAAAGTGTTCCAAAGGGCTCAAAACAAACCCTCTGAGACAATGTATTAAGGTTCAGATTGAGTTCCATTCAATTTTCAGGTCTCAGGCTAATCAAGGTGAAGCTGTATATTAAAATCTGGAAAAGCAATATAGGAACCTTCTGTCAGCTACATGTTCATGTATGATTGTCTGAAAGTTCACACATATTATGGCATTTAATTAACATAAAATCTCACTTGACAGAGGTGTGTTCCAGAAATACAAAATAGAATATGCTTTTTTCTTACAAATCTAACTTTTCTACCAAGAAAAGACAGTTGTCTATGTTAGTGTACTACCTATACCTTTATTATAAGATAAACTTTTCCAGTACTTTCTTAAGAATCTAAATTTTAGCTTCAGTTTCAGTCAGGGCTAGCAGTGATTTGAAAAAGTTAGAAATTTCTTACAGAATGATCTACAAATAGCATACAAAGTGCAATTGGGGTATTCCCCTAAAATCCATGATGTTCATCATCTGCCTGCTTCTGCTAAAATACAAAACATTTGTTTCAAACAGTGGTTTTAAACACGTGTGTTTTTTGCAACATTTAACTTGGATACAAACAAAGGTAGTGGTCCAAAGCATTCACTTCATTGTGGGAGCATGCAATTTAAGTAACTATTTAGTATCTATTTGAAATATTACCAAAGTGCTATATTCTGTTCTTTTACTGAACACAATTTCGGTATCATGGAAATCAACTTTTTTTTTTTCTTACTAATCCATCCCAGCCAAACCCACTGACATACCATAAGGGGATTAGAGTGCCTCAGCTGGCATTATTGCTTTTAATTTTTTCCTTCCTTTGCAGATAGACATCCTCAAGATAAAATGCAACTGAATACAGAAATTATCCTCATCTGCAACAACTTTATCTCAAACATTACTCACGTGAAAGGAGGAATTTGCAATTTGCACTTGCCAAGACAAGCAAGTACTAAGGCAGATACAGCACAGCTCAGTAGAGCATGCAAAGCCTTGAAATAAAACATCAGGTATTTGACTGATGCCTGTATTGCACTGACAGCAGACAACTATCAGTTTTTTGCATTCCTTTAATTCAAGACCACACAGAAACTTTGCATCCGCTACTGTAGGGCAACCAACCACTTCCTGAAAATACTTTGGGAACCTTCTATTCACCTCTCCTAGTCCTAGCTGGATCCCTTTCATACCACTCTGCAATTTGGGAGCTGTCATTCAGTCTCATGGGCCACAGTAACACAACAGACTACAGCAAACTTCTGTGGTGCTGCCAAGTGTGAGTGAGATAAAAACTCTTACCTTTTCTACTGTCTTGTTTCTTTTTTAAACTTTCACCTACTTCAGTGGCTTTGTCCACATCTCAAAATCACCAAAGGTTTAGGTGTTTATCAGATAAAGATCTCAAATTTGCCACTTTATTCCCAGGAGAAGCAAAACTGTTTTTCTTCTCAAGGAAAATAAACAACATTGATATTATATTATCACTATCTATAGGTGTTTCAAACAATAGATCCAGAAACATTTGGTCAGTGTGCAAGGACTATGACTGAGCACTGTTGTCCATCATGACAGAGATGGTAAAAGCACAAGTTTACAATTAGTTCAAATCCCTCTATACTTCAAATACTTGACTTGTATCTACAGAATATCAGAATCATTTGGGCTGGAAAGAACCTCTACAACCATCAAGTCCAACTGTTAACCCAGCACTGCCAAGTCCACCTCTAAACACGTGTCTCAGCGTCTCATCTACACGTCTTTTAAATATCTTCAGGGATGGTGCCTCCAACAATTCTATTCCAGTCCTTAACAATTTCTTCAATGAAGAAATTTTTCCTGATATCTAATCTAAACATCCTCTGGTACAACTTGAGGACTTTCCTTCTTGTCCTATCACTTGTTACCTGGGTAAAGAATCCAACTCCTACTTTGATATACCCTCCTATCAGGTAGTTGCAGAGAGTGATAAGGTCCCCCCTGAGATTCCTTTATTCCTGGCTAAACATCCCCAGCTCCCTCAGCTGCTCCCACAGGACTTGTGCTCTAGATCCATGCAGCAGTATCGACCGACGATGCAAGTTAAAACAATACACATAATGTTAACAGAAGGTGAAGTTTCTCAGGTGACCAAAGTCCTCCCCTGCACCCAAGGAAAGGCTCCAAGCAGCAGGAGGTTTTTGGGAGCAGAGCTGCCCGGGAGGGCCGTACCTGTTTGACCTCTGCCTGCAGGTGTCGCAGCTGCACGCACTGCTCCAGGTGCTTGCGGTGCTGCTCGGCCGCCACGTCCAGCTCCTGCTGCTTCTCGTGCAGGAACTCCAGCAGGTCCTGCACGCGAGTGGCCATGTCCACGTCTCTGTCGCAAAGAAGCTCCACACCTGCAGGCGGCACGGCCGGTTAGGAATGGCTCACAAAGCTTCCCAAGACAAACAGCCCTTTTCCACTGCTTTACACTTCACTTTCTAGTTTCTTCTCTAAGTTCAACCTAATCCTTGGAGCATTTGGTTACACAAGTACAGGGTTTCTTAAGAAGTGCAATATGGGCTTTTTTAAAGTCTGATACTTACGCTATGTGACCATATACAGTGAAAAACATCAAATGAAGGGGCATAAGGAACAAAAAAGGAAGATATGACTTGAAAGCTGAAAATCTTTATTTGACTGCATTGATCTGGCTACCTATAAAACTAATGTTCCCTTATTTACTCTAGTTTTACTGACTTGCTGAGTGGAATCCCTTTCTTTAAATACTAAACATCTTTAGGTATTGCCAACTCTGATGACATTATGTGCCCTAGTCCCAGTATGTTCTTATGAACACCACTGAATTATTTGAGTACAAAGGAGTGCATGTCTGCAGTTACAGTTAACCAGTATCCCTGTTATTTGTACACATCCCATGGAGAGACAACTGGACAATGCTTAGAAAGTCACTGCCTGGAACAGCACAAAAAAGCCATCTTACCAGATGCCTGCACTTCATTGACATATTGCAGCAGATCCTGCCCTTGGTGGATGACATCAAAGGTCAAGTTATTCATGGTCAGGGCTTTGTCTGCATGATGCTGGAGCCTCTGTTCTGCTATTGTAAGATCTTCAGTGTCAAAGTCATTCATCTGCTGAGAGAGCTCATCATTCCAAGACTCAAGGTCTGAAATTATCTGGGGGGAAAAAAGAAGGAGATCATGTTCAATTACCCTACACAACAAGAAACAGTTTATTTCCAATGTTGCACTGATGATTGAGGTAGGGAACTCAAGTTGCTGATTGACACCACTGATCAAATTTGACATGGTTCAGCCACAGGCTGTCTTGGCATGGATTTTAAATTTTGGCAAATAACCCAAAAGAACCTCTTTGAGAACTGCTACAGTTCTTCAACCAGTGCTTGCAACACTATGGGTACCTCTGCCTTATTAAAGGTACTCCATCAACACTTTACTTGGGAAACAAATGAAGTTAACACAGTTTTATCTCCATACTTAAAGGAAAATGTGGACCTGGAAAACCTTTTAATTCTTCAGAGTGCACCATGAGTGCATCAACAGCTAGGTTATCTTACAGTTATGTCAATCTTGAGCCCTTTTACAAGAAAGCCAGCTCTACCCTTCTGTGGGCAGGAAGTATCAGGCCATGCGTACCTTTGACTTCTAACAGGCAGCTGAGAAGCACTCACCACAAAAGGCTGGGTACTCAGTGAGTCCAGCAAAACCAAAAAGCATACTTTATTATAACATTTCTGCAATATGAGAACTAAATTTGTTTGCTGATATTTTTCAGCTGCACTTCATTTTTCACATTTTAATTCTGGATTTTATTCTTCACTGTAGGATGTCTAAGGAAGAGTAGCTAAAAAAGTTTTGGGGTTTTTTAGCACATGTATCACAACAATAAGTTCTCCTTGTCTGTCCACGCAAGTGTATTTTCCAAATCATATTGCAAAGCCTATCTAAAGTGTAAAATATTCCTTTTAATTAGGATACAAAACTGGTTTTAAGGTTTAACACATAGAATTTAGAGTTCCCATTATCAAAGAGGGTTGAGTTTATATGGCACAGATTTGATGCAACAGTTACTTCAAAAAACTCTGACACACTTATCCCTCAAGCCAATAATCAAATTTTTTTCCAAAACTTTTAGCACTGTTTTGGTACCAACTATTGCAGTTCATTGGGAAAGCAAAATTACAGATATCAAGAAACAAGTATGGCTTTGTTCCAGTGTTCTACAATTTCAGGAGTAGGACAAACTCATGTGAATGGTGCTAAATAAGAGGAAAGTACCTATTTATGCAGGCACAACAAAGAGAGGACCTGACAATGGGCATTAGCAATCAAGTATCTCAGTGCATAAACACTCAACCAAAGTCATTTGTTGCCAGCAAAAGAAAGATGCCACTACCCCTTTTCAAGTGGCTGTAATAGCTCCAAAGTTAGTGAGACAGTTCAATGACAAGAGAAATTCCAGGAAAGTGGGTCTTCTAGAAAAAAAGCAGAACTGGGGAGATAGAAAAGTTAAATCATTTGTATAAAGCTTCTCTAGTTTGCTACAATCTCTCATAAAGGTTTTTTTCCATTCTGCTCACATGATGCCATAAAAAATGGACACATCAAGCAATTAATATTAAAATTGTGGCACCAGTGAGTCACTTCCTGTTTTAAAGGTGTTCTGCAAAAAAATTACTTGATTCACTAAGTATTCGAGTTTTGCACCATGTCGTGCTGGGAGATACGAAACAATTAAGGTAGCTATTTGCAATCCCTAAACCAGCTCAACTACCTCTGCTGAAGAGAAAACAGACAGAAACTCAAGTGTCAGAGGTAACACTGAAAACAGAAAAGCTGATGACCAAAGTATTCAGGAAGATAGACAGGACAAGGCTTTTAGTCATTGCTTTAATCTCCTTTCATCATCCATGTGCTCTACACATCACACAGTCTATTTAGGCATTATGAGAGGTTTCCCCTCTAAACACACAAACAGGCTTTACCTCCCACAAAATCCTTAACAAGTTCCCTTCATTTCCTTTTTACTTGGTCCATGCCCAACATGCCTCATCACCTTCTTCTGCTCTTCATGCTATTTTAAGTGACCTGAAATTTTAAAGAAACTTCAGGTATTCCTGACAGTCCAGCCTGTCTGAAATTGTAAGAAATTGCTTACTTTGAGCTACCTCCCTTTTCTGCTCTTGTGCATTTCAGCTCTGCTCTTCCCAGCTTCTCTCTGAAACTCTGTATTCATTTATTATTAAAAGCAGTGGAGATCATCTAATGTTTGTTTCTTTATCCACTGCACTAGGGAAGTTCTAAGAGCACAGATTCGTCATCTTATTTTCATCCAGGTCAGCTAACAACATTCAAAAGTTACCCTGAAGAAATATCCATAGCTGGACTTCATGAAACAGAAACCTGAGCACTAAAAAAGGTTGCAAAACTCCACCATCAAAACACCCTCTTTCCCCATCTTTCTAAACACCATTATACAAAGGATTAAGATTCAACACAGCACATTTATGACACTATTTTAAAAGGAAAGCCAGTCCATCTCCCTTCAGAACAGATGCCAAACCTTATCTCTTTTACTAGGAATTTAAGTGGGAATGAAGTAAAAAACACAGTAAGCTCACGATATGACACTGCTGTGGCTGCGTCAGTATTGTGATAATAATGAAATAGATTGTAGTCATTAGCTCCTAATAGGAAAAACAACTAGTTTGAAGGGGTCAAGACTGTGTGTCACTTCAGCCAGCTGATAGTGCCACCAAAGAACAGCCACGAGCAGCCAGTAAGAATTACAGCTTTTCCCATGCTATTTCACACAGCCAACCCCGTGCTTAAGATCATGGCACACATACTGTTTAAAGCAGTTTGAAACACTCTGAACAAGACCAATACACTTCCTTTCCCCTTCAAAAGACCAGGATGCCCACAATTCAAATAAATAATGCCAGCATGTTTCCACACTGATTCAAAAGGTAAGTAGTCAGTGACCATCACAGAGAAGTTTCCTAACAAGGGCAGTAATCCTCATATTTTATCAGCAGTAATTAGATGGGAAAGGGTGGTCCATTTCAGCCATTGCACCCACTGAGCAAATCTGAAGGCAGAGTTAATACAGAAATAACATTCACTGAGCCCTCTCTGCCCACACTCTTCAGTGATTCCCCTGAAGTTCTGCTTTACAGATAACATTTTCAAAGCAAGCAGCCTCCCATTTTGCTTGTAAAGTTTTATCAAGATAATCAGCATTAAACAAACAGAACAAATGACTAATAGAAATCTAAAGTAACTGAATCACAAATCTGTACTGCTCTCAGGAAATGGGCAGCCCAGCATAAACACAGGCTAACAATTTACCATAGCATGTGTTCAAGAAGTTCCTAGTGCAGATCCTGAGCTCCTGACATCGCTACATTCATTTTTTTAAATGTAAAGGTAACACTGACAGGAAACAAGGAAGGGCATAATACAGAAGGGATAGAGACTCATATGGAGTGGGAAAGAAATAAAGAACCACAGGTCTCTTCTGAGAAGTGTCTACCATTCATGGTACCAACTGAGTGCTCACCAAGACCTAGTAAATATTATGCGCTGAGGAGAAAAAAAAAAGGGAAAATGGGAAAGGGAGAAGAGTTAGGTCTCTGTGGTACCCCATGCATTTTGCATCCTTGTCTTTTCAGCAGTGTGATTTAACAGGCATCTTTTAAGTATGGTCCAAAAATAGAGTTGAGATAAAGCTATGAGCAGAAGAGTGTGGTATGCTCTGTATAGAGCTCTGGCATAGGCCTCATCAAGGCATGTAAGTTAAAGACAGGCAAAAATGCTCAGACACGGACGAGACAAACACATTTCAGACTGTGTATTTTGCCACCAGTGCTACCATCCCACTGGCAGAGTTCACACACCTTCCTCATGCTCCTAATCACACTAGCAAGGGAACCTTCACCTACATTATTTGCCCATTCTTGCCTTTAGTTATTACAGGCATTTACAAAGGAGTCCTTCAAATAGCTCACCAACAATGACACTAAAATGCATGCTGAGCACAGAGAAGGTCAAGTTTATATGCCAAGAGCAAGGGGCAAAATAGAGACAGTACAGCAGTTAGAGCAATTTCAGAAGAGCAGGAGTACCTGGAAAGTTGTAGCATAAAAGAAATTAAGTGTTTCATCAGCAAAGAAACAAAGTATTTTATCAGCAAATTAGAAGGGAAGAGTAAGGAGAAGAAGGGAATTAACCCTGCCTGCAAACCTCAGTACTGTCCCCAGAAGAACAGCTGCATGGTTATAACCCTGCAGTGCTAGGGGAGGCCTTTGTCCCATTTTAGCCTGTGTAGTTTTGCAAGCAGTAAGAGAAGCTAGAAGCACTACTTGCCTTCGAGAAAAGCTGTCCTCACAGGATGCTTCCCTGAATGAACTGCCCCTATAGCCAAGTCTTAATTGACTGGACCAGTCACACAAAATCCTGGAGGAAGGAGAAGGTCAATACAAGGTCTGCAAATTCCTAGCTGGCATCTGTCTCCTCCTCATTATCAAGTTACTTCAGCTGAGCTTTTGCTTTCAAACAACTGACCTGGAACTAGTCCCCACATTTTCTTCCTGGAAGTTTCTGAATAGATGTCTGCCTTCAGGGAGAGGGAAAAGAGAAGCATGCTTTGCTGAGAAGCACAGAAGACATGGTACAGAGACAGCAAAACAATCAACATTTTGCTGAAGTCACTCTGCAGCCAGGGCCATTTTCTTCCCTGAAGGACTCTCCATCAATCTAAAATAAGCATGATTTCTATTTCCAAGCCAGACAGACAAATTATATCAACTCTTTCAACAAGGTAGCTGGTACTTTGCTTTATATGGTGAGTGGCAAAATGTAAAGCACGCCAAGTGTCAGGTTTAAAAAAGGCAAGGCAAGACCTGTCAAGTGTGTGCAGTTTTGGGCATTACAATATAAAAAAAAAACCAAACTAATTCTATTAGAGAGAATCCTAAGGAGGGCCACAAAGAGGGTGAAGGGTTTGGAGGGGAAGCTGTATGAGGAGCAGCTGAGGTCACTTGGTCTGTTCAGCCCAGAGAAGAGGAGGCTGAGGGAAGACCCCATTGCAGTTACAACTTCCTGATGAGGGGAAGAGGAAGGGCAGACACCAACCTCCTCACTCTCATGACCAGTGACCAGACTTGAGGAAACAACATGAAGCAGAGACAGAGGACATTGGATATCAGGGAAAAGTTCTGCTCCCGGAGAGTGGCTGGGCACTGGAACAGGTTTCCCAGGGAAGTGGTCACAGCACGAAGCCTGACAGAGCTTAAGAAGTGTTTGCCTCTTGGGATGCCCTGTGAAGGGTCAAGAGTAGGACTTGATGATCTCTGTGGGTCCCTTCCAACTCTGTATATTCTGTTCTATGATATTATGAAGCTAGAGTTTGCAGCTTTCTGATGCAAAATCCTATGGGCATCAGCAAGTAGCAGTACCAGAAGTACTCCTACATATATAGATGCTGTCGTGAACTGAAGGACAAGAACACTTCTGCAAAGTAAGGCTCCTGCAATCAGCCTTTTGCTACTGCAGAATACTGGCTTATGCAACCTACAGGAGAGAACAATCAACTTAATAGTGAACTTCACTAAAAACTTTATCCAAATTCTTCCATTAATTTTCCTGGGATGCATTGCCCCATACAGCTGCCATTCCTTTAAAAGAAGTGTTCTGAGAACATCTCACAGACATCAAGCACTGTTGATCACACCTGCAAAGACTGTAAGCATTAACGATTGAAGTAGAAAAGCTACTCTCACACTGTCAAAATAGAAAACTCTCTGCAGACCAGTGTGAATTGCAAAATTGAAAAAAAAACACTTCTCAGTTCTCCTTTACAGCAGAGTTGTTGTATTACTGTAGAGCACACACTCTCACTTCCTCTGTGGGTAAGGATCAAGGAACTCTGTCTGCCTATTTCTGCACTGCCCCTAATAGTGTGCTTAGCTAAACCAGACTTCAGCCATGACACCAAATCCCAATTATCAGCAGGGGGAAAAATACCCAAACCAAAACACTAAAAACCCAAGATGCTATCACTAAAAACCAGAGAAGCTTTCTGCTGACCATCTCTCTTACCCTTACATTCATAACTAACAGTTGCAGTTTTCACTACATACAAGCAAAGGAGTAAAATTATCACTCTAACTCCTGGTATTCAGAATTTCAAGGTAAGTTGTTATACACTCAAACAGGACCATTTACCAATGAATAACTCTGAACCTTATAAAGTACCAACTTGTTTCAGTCACTGTGTACAGCACTAGTAGTTTTATGAAGTCATATGAACTTAGCTGAAGCCTTTAAATGCAACTCTGTTAACCTAAGCTCCCTGTGGAGTTTCATGTCTGTTTATGTACATGTTCCTGCACACAAACAGAAACTTTTCAACTGATAAGCTGTAACTCCCCTTCAAAGTTTGGCCAGGCTCAAAATTTCTTGAAGTTTTGCAGGGGTACAGCACTACAACTGTTATTGAATTAATTTCAGAAGTGGAAAAGAATTTTATTTTTAAAAAATGACAGCCCATGGAACATTCCCAGTGTTTAAGGTAGAATTCCAAATACCACTTGCAGCTGCCAACTGATAAAAAGACTGCTGATTTGGAAAAGGAAGAGAAGAGGGTTGTTATTACAAAGCACGAGTTTAGAGGCTTTGTATGAAACCATACTGCAAGTTCTATTCATATTAACTGCAGGCATGCTAGTTATATCAAGGCAGTTTGACATTCAAACCAAACTTACTGGATGAAGTAACTGATGTATTATGATTTTACCTAGCATTTGCTTGAAGATGCTTTGAGAGCCAATAAAAAAGCTCATTTTCACGTACAGGACAAAAGCCTCGGTTCAGGTAAGAATTAAGTCTATCAGCCATTTGAGTCACATGCCAATGCAACTACACAATCTCAGCATAAACATTCCATAAAGACGAGAGGAGAAGTGCATTCAGTGCAAGTCTGAAAGCAAACACTCACATCTATTGCATCTCTTTCAAAAATGCGGAGCTGCAGAAACAGCTCAAGTTTGATCTTGCGTTCTTGAAAAAGCTCCTCCATCTGAGACTGGGCCTCATCCAGCTGCTGCAGGACTGTCTCTATGTGGTTGATCGAGCTGTTATGGGGGGTCTTGTTACTAGAAATGGCAGAATCCCTATTCAAAGCAGAGAGAGGGGAGGGGGAAGAAAAGAGAGCATTATTGAAAGAAACCCCATACAATTTGAACACTATACATATATATATATACAAGATATAAGCCTACTTCAGATAAGGTTGGTGCAAACCATATTGCATGAAATCTAAGTCTGTACATATTTATAAATAAAAAGTCAAACTATGTTCTAGTACTTGAAAAAAAATAGGAAATTAATTACTTTCAATTTTTGCCTAATTCAACATGTAAAGACATTCTATTTACAGGAAGGATAAAATTTAAAACCAGAGGTAAATGCTGGCACTGCGAAAAGGAAGTAGCATATGATAACTATTTACTTTACTGAATCTTCCTGGCAAGAAAAGAAAATCAAAATAGTTAATTAAAAAAAATTACTTAATCTTTTACCTGACTATAAGACCTTATAAGACCTATATATTCAGATTGGTTAATCTCCTGCAGAAAAGGAGACACATATCAGAGCAGCTGGGAACCAAATTTATTTATTCAGATCATTTCTGAATGAAATGGACTGCAAACATGGCTTTTACTACAATGGAGTTACTTGTCAGTCTGCAAAACAATTTTAAGTGTCTCTTTATAAAAAGGCTGCTGCTCAGAACTCCAAATGCTGTGGAGCCCTGCATGTCAAGACTGCAAAAACACATAATTGCTTCTATCAAAAAGGTAGCTTATGTCAACAAAATCTCCTTCTTGTGGCAGCAGTATTTATAAGTTGAGCTTCCTGTAAACAGAGGTTTATGGACCATCAGTACAGCATGAAAGATCAGTGTAGTCCTAATATTTACAAGTTCTGTTTATAGGTTATATCTTGTACTCATCATCTCTGCCTTCAAAATAGAAAGTCTCACAGAACATCAGATGAACACCAGGAGAGATTTAAATAAAAATCTGTTTTACCTTAGTTGCTGTATGAGATCTTCGCCTTCTTTTATGACATTGACTGTAACCTGCAGAGTGGTCTGTTGTTGTTGACCAAAACGTTTAATCAGGTCTTGGACAGCCTCCACAGACTCAGCATAGACATCATCAAGCAGCTCTTTCTGTAGCTCTTCAAGCCACGTCCACAGCTAAAGGAAAGGGGAAAAAGCAAGAAAGTAAGCCTGAGGATCAGGCAGTCAACTACTCCGAATCCATCTCCTTGGACAAGAGAAAACAGACTGAGGTGGCAGGAAGAAAGAGGATTTGTTTTTCTTCACAGAAACATCCCATCCTCATATTAATGAAAACAAGCCTTTGTTTCAAAAAAGGATTTTGCTTCTTGGAAATACCAGGAAAGCTTTATCCGTGTTGCTAAGTCACCCTTTCTTCCCCATTTTCCTTCTACAGAACTGAGCGTCTCTGACTGAGCAGCACAAGGAAGGAAGTGAGAATCCCATCTGCAGCTCTGCGCGAGAGTCCCTGGGAGAGAAATGCTATGGTAACACTCTCTGAGAGAAGGGAGGAAGGAAGGAAGGAAGGAAGGAAGGGAGATGTATTGTAGCCACCATCAAATTTGCACTGCCAGGCTGACACTGCAAACAGACAACACTTTCCAGTGGCCTTCAGAAAAAGGAAAAAAAAAAGGCATTTCAGAAAACAAAATACAGAAACAAATCAGATGTGAGAAGTTATTGCTCTATTATGATGGTGTTTGCACACCTGATTTCAGTTTCACATAATTACAACAAAAATCATCACAAGCAATTCTACCAGCTAAGTCACATTTTTCCTCTGTGCTCATATCCCTGCTCAAAAATGCCCATGCAATCACAGCTTACACAAAAATCCCTAGGCATATGCTGGACAGGTATCACTGCTGGTCACATGAAGAATCCTACAGTGCTCTTTCCCACAATTTCTTGATGGAGGCTGTTGCATCCTAAGCTCTTTGTGAAAGTCACTCATCAGCAAACCATTAGCTATCTACTGTGGAACAGAAAAAAAGCAGCAGGAGCACGGCTGTGTCCTGCAACACTCCCACGAGCAGCACCAACATCACACTGGAACAGCTGCTCTCACAGGAAGCATTCAAACCCTATCCCTCCTGTCTATTTTACCATCCCATCCCAAATACTGCTATTCCAAGAACAAGAGTTTGTTTTTTATCCGAAAAGAGTAACTCTGATCCAATCAAAACTATTGAGGTCTTTCAATGACATTTTAATCTCTGTCTTTGAAAATTTATGAGACTTTTCGAACCTAATTAAAATGTTAACATGGTTAAAATACAAAACTAAGCAATCAAAACTGGCTTAAATCCAAATGAGAGAAACTCGAATGTTTTCCTTCTTTGCTAAACATTTTCTACATAAATAGCAATTTCATGCTGCTGTTTGTATACGTATATTCTGATCATAAAGGTTTCTTAACTACTACATTAAAATAGAAAACCCAGTGAACAATTCTAGGTCTTGTTTAATTAGTTCCATTGAAACTTTGTTTTAAAATCAAATGCCAGTTTTGGAATCTCATAGCTTTATATGCTCTCCTGTAGCTTTTGAGTAAACCAAGCTATAGGCTAAGTTTTCACAGTTGAGATGAACTAATGAGATTTAACCAGACTCTTTTCTACATATCTACCACCCCCTCCTCCCCAAACCAGAACTGTCTGTTCATACACAGTGTTATTCTGACTACTCATATGCTTCAAAGACAATGCTTGTCACAAACCTGAATGCAACTCTATGGCTGTAAACACCACAGCACAGCAGTCTTTCTTATTAAAAGGACCACAATCAATAGAACTTATAACAAGTGGGTCAGAAGCACTCGTCAACATTCATTCCAGCATAACCCAATGCAGCATCCTTTTTTTTTTTTTTTTNATGCGTTCTTCGGAATGCAACTTAAACAGAGAAACAAACGAAACTAAAGAGCAAGAAGCCTGAAAATACAACCTGAAAATTTTACTCAGTGCCCAGAGGACATGGATTTATTCCTCTCTTAGCTTGTGAAGTTTATGCCTGAGCCATAAAAACAGGGCATCCAAATGAGCTGGTGTGTACACATAACCAGTACAGCTTGTAACTGTGCAGATAGAGATATTTGAGAGCAACACTTTGGAGTTTTCTGCCATGTGCATGGTGTTGGCTGGAAGACATGGCTGGCTTTACATGCTTACATACACTGCACACTTACTGCACTGTCTACAAAAGGCCAAATTTACACAGATATTCACTAGAGAGGAACTGGGATTAAATGATTTTGAGTCTCTCAGACTGCATCTAGTTTGCTCCCTGGGTCCCTTAGAAGTACCTGTATTGCAGCTCAAGACGGGTCTGAGAGCCACTTCAATTTTTAACAACATGCCTTCAGCAGCTGAATTGTGTCAGACCTCTACAAGGAATACACCTCATCTCTTCATTTCTTATTCTTCACATACACTCCAGCCTCTTCTATAACTTTATGGAGATCTGGCAGAAGCAACAAAACCTACAAGCGCCGGACTGGCGAGGTACTGTGCACGTGAAATTTCCTCAGAGCTCACCCTGGATGCTGGAGACCAAGCCAACAGAGGAAGGACATGCAGGCCTTCCCCTCTGCACAGCCAGTTCAAGGTAACAGCACCTGCCTTGAGCAGGACACAGGCACCAGCAGAGCCAAGTGTGACTCTGACTGGCTTGGAGCCTGGTCAGCACAGCATCACTGTAAACATGGTGTACAGCCCCCGAGGTATGGAAGGACTTGAAAATACCATGTGTTTGCCTAGCTCATGAGCTGAATTGTCCACTGCTTTTGGGAAGCAAAAACATTTTATGAGGAGTGCAGAAAGAGGAGAGTAATTAGTATGCATTACTTGCTTAGCTGTGATTCATATGCTGTTGAATGTGGAACAATTTAAGCCATTTTTGAAGCGACTAAACAGCTCTGTGACACTTCACAGCAGAAGTTACTCTTAACACATTACCAAATAAACTTTTTACATTTTTCCACCAAGTAAGTTTCTGACAAAATCCTTCACCTCGAAATAATCTAGGTATTTATAAGCAAAAGTTATGATAAAGCCACCACAGATGAATAAAACTCAGGTTTGTTTTTGGGGTCTTTTTTATTAAAGTTGGATAGAAATTCATGTAGTGTACTGAGTGAAGCTTAATTCTTAATGGGTGGCAGTAGCCAGCTGGCTTCTCTACAGCTTTCAAACCAGAATGAACCCTGGTTATACTGGAAATTACATAAATTACCTTGTTTTCAGATACAAAATTAAGGTTGAAGACTGTACAAGGCAAACAGTTTACAGCAGGGGGTGAACAGAGGCCAGAGCTTACCCATACATGTTCAGCAGTGCAGAATTACAGATTTTACAGTGCCATGACTTTCTGAAGTAACACGTTATTCCATAAAAGAGAGCTTGGCAACAAAAATCCAGTGGGAAAAAAAATCACAAACTCATCATTAAAAAACTATTAACTTTTTCTTGGTGTGAACTTTTGAGCAACTTCCAGTCATGTTTTTTTTCTCTTCTTTGTAAGAGAAGTAGCATGAAGATCCCTAAACAAATCATCAAGTCCTCTGATCTCAGTAAGAACTTTATCCAGCGGCAAGACAGCTCTAACATACGGTGAGAAAAACTGCATACAAAACTCAATCCAGTCACAGAAGGAGGTTCTTCCCTTTTCATCTGCTCTTTGCATCTTATCAGAATTAAAATTAGAGAGGGAAATAAAATTCTGAATCCCTGACAGGCAAATGTTTCACTCAGCAGATTTTTTTTCTTGATCTAAATATAGCACAGACTAAGAAACATCTGCTTGAATGAGCCTGCATCCTGTACTACCTCTTTCCTAAGTTCTTGGGAGCATGCCATTAGTCACTGAGATGGTATTATTTCAATTGTCTGCAACATCCTGGAAGTTTCAGTGTTTCCATCATGGGCCTCTATCCATTTAAGTCTCATCTCTGCAATCTCCTGAAAGACTGCAGTTAAATAAGACTCTACTGTATTTTGCTGAATATAAACAGAGAACAATTGTTTTTGATTAAATATTTTACTCAAGAGCACAGAGTTGTTTTATTAGGGTAGAATAACCATCACACTTTTTCACACGGTTTTCTTTTTTTTTTTCATTTTTATAATAATGGCTTTTGGATATGCAGTCTGCCTTTTCAGTAGGCTCAGGCAAAGAAAGGCATGCAGTTTCTGCATGTAAAAACTGTAAATTCCTCTTTCTACCCCCGTCCCCCAGCACAGTGTTGCAGTATGTACATTACCACAGTTATTGAAGGACCTAGTGTTTGTATGGGGCCAAATGTTGCAGTGGTGTTCCCTAACAAGTATGCCTAGGCATAGAAAGGGGCTAGTGTGTGTATGTCTGCCTGTAAGCTTTGGCTTTGAGGATATGCGGTGCACAAAAAACGCATGTCTTTAAAAATAAAACCCCTGAGATGTTAAACACCCTGGGGTTTGTCTTCCAGGACTTTTCAGTGGCATTAAAGACATTAAATGCCTGCATTTTTTTTTTCATTAGATATAATTATCTTTAAAAGCTTCAAATACTCCTATCTATCCTATGGTTATAAAGGAATTAATTTCCAATTCAGAATAAATTCATCCTTGCAGCAAAACCAAGTTTCCCACATGTTCATAAAATTACATCAACTACTACTACCCTGTTAACATTTGCCCTATTTCTTATCTGAACAAGAGAAAAACATCTATACATAGCTTAATAGAGCATAAAGCCCTACTTCTGCCTCACTTTTGTTAAGCACTCGGTGCTATTTCAGTAACATTGGGACTTGAATTTCATCCTTTTTTTCCAAGCAAAGAAGCTACCAGTATTGAAAAACTCAAGAGAGAAGAAAAGCTATGCAGGGAAACTGAATTCAAGTCCTACCAGCAGTAAGTCACTACATACTTGGGCGTGCAGCTACTGACAGCATTTCTCATTTCAGATTTAAAAGTGTCCTCCACAAATCTCACAAGATGAGCAGTATAACAAAATAATGACCAGAGTGGACTTTGTACTTTTTACCAGACCTGTTATGCTGACCACTGCTGTGCTATAATGAATGACACAATACAAATACTAGAGGCAAATAAGCCAAATGGATAAAGCCTTTACGCTTAGGTGGGGTCATCCAGAAGATGCTCTGCTGCTGGAAACAGTATGCAGAGGAGAAAGCAGCCTTTTTGTGACAAATGCAGCCTTTTATGCAAATTTAACCTGTAGACCACCAGCAGAGAAAGTTCAATTACCCAGGAGGGACATGCAACCAAAGGAGCAGGGCTGTCATCTCAGGGTCTACCTCGAGACAAAATGAAAGCAAGGCTGTGCTGTGGACATCCTCCCATATTGGGCAATGTAGAGGAAAGTGTATTTCCAGCAGTGAGCTGTGAGACAAAGCGAGACGATTATCAACAAGCTCTTTTGAATCAAATGCACAAGCCTCACAGGTAGATGTGAATGAATGGGCAGCACTGTGTCCAGAGCAAGGTCTTCTCTGCCCTCCCACGCACTGGCACTCTCAAAATGATGCCATCTTCCTTCCAAAGTTTGCACAGACTACTGTTTCATTACTTTGGTAATGATGGTTTTGTACCTGAAAACCTAACCAATTCCACTTGCCTTCTCTTTGTTTCAACCTCAGTCTATTCTGGAGCAAAGTCTAGTTTGAGTAATTTGAAAAAAGTAAAATCATGTCTTCCAGTAACACCATTAAGTATAACTGTGTATACATAAAAAGTGCTCTGAGCTATTTTACAGTCAACTTGTCAGAATATGCACAAAAGGTTATATGCAAAAAACCAACAGGCTCTTAAGAGATCATTCTCTTCCACATACAGTCAGCCTGATCTGCATTCCCACACTTGACTCCAGTTAGGAAAATATCTGTTGCTCTACTTTGGCACTACAACAAACACCTGGCTTGGACAGGATTTCAGTCTTCCCACTCCCAGATGCTGAGGAAACCATTTTAGAGAGTGTGTGTGCACATGTGT
Organism: Thryothorus ludovicianus; assembly: GCA_013397245.1. Taxonomy (NCBI): domain Eukaryota; kingdom Metazoa; phylum Chordata; class Aves; order Passeriformes; family Certhiidae; genus Thryothorus; species Thryothorus ludovicianus. The sequence continues at coordinate 349,021 of VZTB01005040.1, forward strand.
ATGTCTGTGTATGAAAGAATTTGAACTCACACCAAAATTCTGTTCATCCCTAGTCTATGACACACCTCACAGCAGACTATTGAGACTTCTGCTCCTATGTTCTGCACACAACCTGTTATGCTAACTGCTTATTCATTACTGTTTATCTTTTACCTGTGCAAATTTTTTCTTACCTCATCCCCTGCCATATTATTAAATGTCCAAAGACACAAAAGCCATAAGGGCTCCAACTGTCTTGCAATGGTCTGTTGTACCTTACCCAGGTAAGACACAGCAATTCTCTTACAGGAATCTGTCAAGACACAGTACTTCTAATGCAAAGATTCTGAAAGGGATATTTAAGATCCCAAACACTTTTAAAGCTTGTCAGTGCACAGCTTAACTGCAGTACATCACTACACTATAGAGCCTGGCTTATAGATTGAAATTTCTCACTGTATGCATTGGAGCTAAAAATCAATATTCAGCACCTTACAATTTTAAAACTAGTAATAAGCAGCATGTAATCACAATTTACAAACAGCAACCAACCAGTTTTCTCAGATCACTACTAAGCAAAATGAATGATACCATTACATTGTATTTTTGTCATTTCTGAATAGATTCTTCTTTTCCCCAGTAAAAAATGATGTTTTTTGGGATCAGTTTATGAGGAGTCTGAGAACTTACATGTTGTTTTTTTTATATTTGTAAGCCACAGGGAGCTCTACCAGCTTGTAACTACCTCACTACTAAACTTCTGGAAATGCTAAAGTCAGACAGTACTTTCTACATGCATCATAACAGGCTGCTGCACACACAGCCTCTGTGTGCATACAGACAGCAAAAGTCTGTTAACTCCAGGAAGAGCTTTTTGTGGCAAATATACTGTTGAAAGCAGAAACTGTGCTGATTTACTCAGCATGAAGAGAGTAAGAGTACTGTGCAGTCACTGAAGGGCTGCTGCATCCTAGGGAAGCTGAGAAAAGTTACAGGCCAATTCTGCATCAGGTATAAAGGTTATTTAAATCTACAGGGGAGAAGTGGTATTGGAATGCTCTCACCCAAATGAGAAGCATTCAATCAACTTGAAGAATTTGTGGAGGAAAAGAATAAAAAGAATAAATACTGAAACATCCTACTTCAAAGAAATCAAGGGATTGGAAGGACACTGGAGCAAGATTTCAGTTTCAAACAACCAACAACTCAGGCAAACAGCTTTTCTAAGTTCTGCAGCTCCCTCCAAACTGTCACACACAAACAGGAGTTTAACTCTTCACATCTTTTTTTTACCAGAATAACACAAAATCAAGATATTAGAGACAGAATACTTCAAGGGCAAAATGCATTGGTGGTGTTTCGGTTTGTTTGGGGTTTTTTGTGTTTCGAGGGTTGACTGGTTGGTGGGTTGGACTTTTTAGTGCTGTTTATGTATTTATTTTTTTATTTAACAACTAAGGCACCTCTGTCTGGTTCAACAACTAACCTATTATCCTACTGCTTGAACTCCTCTCTTCACTAGCTAAGTGTGCATGTTAATTTCTTCACAATACAGCAGAAAGGTTATGCTGCTTACAGGTACACACTAATTTATTCAGCGACTTCCCACATCCTGCAGGAGAAACACAATTCTCCTGCCAATAAGCATGGATGGCTTTCAGGTTAGGGCATTTTTATCTTCCATCTGCTTTGTGATGCCTTCTCAGCACTCCATACACCTGTTTGATAACAAACAACACGCTCTTGAAAATAGATCAGTATACAGAAAGCAAAGGAGAGCTTTGAGCTTGCTGTTTCTTTGCACCTGAACCAAGGACTAGTCCACTAAACATGAACCACCTGCCTCACTCTCGCCTCTGTATTTTTTATGTAGATCACAAACATATAAAAATACATCCTTCCTTACACAAATAGGCAGTTTTAAAATTTTCCTTGCATTGATAGGTATAAAGGTCATTCACATCAGAAAAGACATAAACAAACAAAAAAATCAGCATCAGCCAGTATAGTACTTTCCCCCCAAAGTCTGGACTGCAAAGAGCTTCCATAGTAACAGCCGTGTGTGCTTACAGACTCAAAATAATAGGCATTTTCCAAAAGAAATAAATCAAGATACAGAAAATCTACTTTTTTTCTTTTCAATAAAACATTATTATCTAGGGGAGCAGAGGCAATGTGCCAGCACATCTGGATCAGCCTCCCAGAATTATTCAACAGTGACTCACATATCAGTCTGCCTTTCAGATTTTTTTCATTTTTGAAAGCAAATCATTTTACACTCTTGGTCTTTCACCACTACAATCAACTGCATTTTATTTAAATACCATTCCAGTTGTTGCTCTTGATACGAAGAAAAAAAGATAATGAAGAAATAAATATTTTAAAAAATGAAAACACATTTCAGCAGCTGACTGCTCCTGTGCTTCATTACAGATAAGGACCAGTACTATATGCTCGAGAAAGTGAAAACAAAAAAGCTGCCCCCTAAGAACAGTTTGTGAAACAGCATTTATATTTTGTTTGAACAAGCAGAGTCCTGTGAGAGTATTGGCAGGGAACCATCTAACAGAAAACTGATGGGGGAGCTATGTACTCATGTCTAAAGCTAAAAAGTAATTCAGTCCTGACCTCCTTCAAAGAACAACTGCCTTGTGCTTTTGTTTCAAGTGCAAAGCAGATGTTTCACTCACAAAAAACTCCCACTCTAATCCTCTAGGAGGTTTTGCTGAAGAAGCTACTTTGAATACTACACTTTGCCACTGAACAGACCATTTCGCAATGTATGGTGAAGGGAAGGAAGGCACACTGGGACATGCTGTGATCCAGAAGCTTTTCACATTTTCACTGAGTTTGAACAGTGAGGAGATTTAACATGAGCTCAAACCAGAAACCAAGTAACCTAAGACTGTCAAGAACCAAAATACCATACTGAAGTCCATATTCTTACTGTAGCCTGTTCCACCTTCTCCCATGAGCTTACAAATTCACATTCTGTGTTTTGAATTGCAGCAAAAAGCTAATCTTACTGAAAATTAAGTGTGGCTGAATTTTCCTTTTTCCTGGTGACCTTGGAAGAAGACTAAAAATTGCAAACATGAGGCAAACCATTGTCATTATCAGCAAGACCTTTAGGTTGCAATGAACTGTCAATATACAAGATAAGAGTGTAATGTGCAAAACAGAGAAATCAACAAAGTCTCTCTGGCAACAAGGTTGCTTTAAGTATCCTTGTGCTTCTGCCATCCATTTTGGTCTCCTGAACCGTGTCAGTCTAACTACGGATCTGGTAAGTCAGACGACAGGAGAGGTGTTTGAATAAAAAACCAGAAGTGTACAATATCTCCCTCCACAATGCTGTGGAGTACCAGTTCCCTGGTCTGACCCTTCTCCCTCCTCTGTGACTGACCAAGGATGTGTACTCGCACAATGAAGGAGGTAAAAGCTGCTTCTGAAAGTAAAAAAATTATACTCAAATCAAATTTAAAAAATCCTTAAACTGAACCATCATGCTACCCCAGCCCACAATCCACAGGGAACTACAAACCAAAACTCATCACACAACAGAGATTTTCATGGTGTCCTGTGGCAAGGTTCTAGCAATGAAAGCAACACTGGGTAATACCGGGTTTGGGGCTTGAAGTTATCCCCACAATAAGCAGAAGTTTTACCTCTTTAACGTGAGTGTGAAAGGACACAGACATGTCCAGCAGGATCTTGCGCTGCTCCACACGCCTGACAAAATCCTGTATCCGGTCTTCGAGCTGATGGGCAGCTTGATAAATTTCCTCTGGGTCACACTCCCCAGTCTGAGCAAGCTGTTCTGCTGCTTCTAGGAGCTTATCTGCATTCGTATATGTGTTCTGGAGAGAAATAAGGTATTTTCACAGGATTAAATGAAAGAAAAGTCAGTCAGGACATTTTAAAGCCACTCCACTAATAAAAACAAAATTATAAAAAGGCCCTTAGAATGTACTTGTCTTTCTTCTTTTCTTAAAGGTAGCACAATATAATTTTACTAAAGATTTTGTTATATTTCTATGTAGTTTTCCACTTAACTGTGAATAAATTAATTTCTTAGCTCCTTATTTATGTTTATTCAAATGTCTTCCAGACACAAAATCTCGGAATTAGTATTTTGTATACACATCTAGAATAAAGATCAGCCTAAATGCCTAATCCACTACTTGCAAACTGGCCTACTACAACACTGAAAAATCACTACAGTCAGAGATGAAGACTTTCCAAATGTGCACTACTAGAGCTGAAGAAATTTTAACTACTGGTAGAGACACTTAATATCAAGTCCACACATCCAGCAGGTAGGTGAAAAGTGACCAAGCACAGAAAGAGAACATTTCTATCCATCCTTACAGAAGTCAGGCATCCAAAATGCATGCATCAAGTGTATCATCATTTGTGAAAAAGCAGCAGCACAGGAAGATTGAGGAGTGAGTTATGGCTGAGTGTCCTGGCAGAATAGTGTCCCAATACATCCCAGGATTAACAAAGGCAGATGAGAGACTTTAGTCCAAGCAGAAAACAATGGAAGAAGCCTGGCCTCTGACCTGCTAGGAGTGGTACGGTGCAGAGAAGAGATAGGTGTTTAATAACTCTTAAAGCTCTGCATTTGCAGCCTGCCTCAGTATCTTTCTCGTTAATTCAAAACAAGACTGAGTCCAAAATTCCTTATACTTTAGGTGCTCTTTTTGAGCCTAACCTTGGGTTTTCATGTTTTAGAATGGTTCTCAGAACTCTCATCAAGGAAGGTTAGAAGGATGTTAATCACTAAAGAAACAAAAATGAAGCCAGGTCTAGACTAAAGAAGCTTCACTCATGTCACACCATTAGGTCTTCTGATAGGTTTACACCATAGACTAAAAAAAGTAGAAAGCATTCTTGACAACACCTTTTGTAAACTACATCTTTTTCTTCCCCTTTTTGCCCTTCCATGTTCTCCCAATTACATCAGGTAAAAACAATCCTTGCAAAGATAAATTAAGCCTATGTAAATGTGCTTTTCTTTGCCATAAATATAGTATCACACCTCTAATTACCATTATAATATCCATAAAAATTAAATCCTAGTCCAGCCCTAAAACTGAACTAAAGGGCAGGAAATAAGATCTCTCCCTCAGGGTATCAGGTAATTTACCAGACAAGCCCAGGACAGATTACATGACTCAGTGAAGCTTTCACATATTTGGGGGGAGTTCCCCCTTAATTTATTATGATCTATTTATGCAAGGAATTAAATCCATGTTGTTCCTTGACTTTGACTACATAACTCTCAGCCCTTCCTTAACCTTCAGCTTTTTAGTTGCACGCAGAGCTAGAGAACTCTTCCCTGGCTTCCCTGGGAAAGCCTGCGGAGACAAACATGGGCTTATCCAATTCAGTGGGGAGCAGGTTACTCCAGGCCCCAGAGTGCTGGCCCTGAACGTGCTCTGAGCTGTGCTTGGGGTCCTGCCTCCCATGGCTGCAGCTCCCATGTACTCAGGGGACAGGGCCCAAGAGCATCAAGGCTCTCCTCAAACAACAACTACTTCATCAGTCCAGAGCACCACACCCAGCTGCAGATGGCTGAAACAGAAGTTTCCCATTTTAATGAAAACTTTATCTCACATGTGAAGCATTGTTTACAAATTCCAGGAGTATCTTCCGCCTTACACAGGCCCAGGCACATCTGACTTCTTGCTCTGTGAAGGGGATGGTGATGAAGGGAACTGCCTGTATTTAGAACTAAAGATCACAGCCGGGATGCTGCTTCAAAAGGGGTTGTAATTCTCAATCCTAGCAGCAGGCACATGCCTTATTGCTCAAATTTCACTTTCAAATAGAGCTGGAATATAATATACACTGCACTTTGGATAGAAATCACATCAACTAGATGTTCAGTACTGACTACTGCCTTTCCCAGGTCTCTGCTCACTTCTAAACAATGCTCGGAGGGAAGAAAGCAGTAATGTGAAGATTTTGAAAACGCTTGTCCCGAGGGGCAGCCTCCAGTTCAAAGTTAGGCAAAAAGAGCAGGAGTTCTTCCTTAATGGTACTTATGCCAATTTCCTAAATTGAAGGAAAGGAGCTTTCACAGTGACAAACTTCCTCAGGATATCTTCACTAGCATATTCTCCCCAGATCCCAGGGGAAAAGAAAGAGCCCTATAAGAACTTCAAAACTACCTGTAGTGCATCCTTCTGTTCCCCAAGGTACAAGTCTTTAATAGGCTTTCCTCTCCAAAATGATGACAAATCCTCCACAATGGAATTTACCACCTTCCCCAACAACAAATTCCATTTTTCCCATCTTTCTGTTAAATAATGTTTTCGAAATATTCTTCACAAAGAACAAACACTATGTTTTTAGTAAGCATATCAAGTGACACATCACAGAAAACCCACAAATTGCATTTCAGACACTAGTGCAGAAATGACAATTACTGACAATAAATACAGAACCAGAAGTGAGTGGAGGTATGGACTGCACTTCAAACAATCTGGAGTTTATTTATGGTCTGGAAAGGGAAGAGAGACACATGGATAGCCAGAGACTAGTACAGGTATATAAATCATTAAAAGTATAGAAAATAAGATAGATTACTCATTAAGTACTGTGAATACTATCACATTTAAGCATCAGACAATACACTTAAAACGAAAAAGCAAAGTACTTTTCATCTAAGGAGCAATTAAATTGCATAACTCATTGCCACAGGGTCTGGCCTACATTGCAAGATCATAAAGGGGTTCAAAAAGTAACCTAATTAAAGAAAGAAAAGTTCATCAGTGACTATTCAATACTGGTTCAGATGCATCCTCCAGTTCCAACATCAAACAGGCTCAGAAAACTGGGAGGGTTTTTAAGCGTACAGTCCCTTTTCTTTATGCATCTGGTGATAGCCACAAGATAGGATAAGACATGGACCTTTAATTTCATGTACTGCAACCATTTCATGGGTGAAGTTCAGAACTAGTCCAAATTCATAACACATTTTTATTACTTTAAAGGAGATGGGAACAGATGCTGGTAGGGAAATGAAAAGTGTATTCAGACAAAGTTCGCAATAATCTTTCTTGTGCATTTCTTATGCCAAGAATATTTACCTATGGGAAAAAAATCCCATTAATTAATTGTCGCCATACATCTTTTGTGGTTTTTTGAGCATAGACTACTGTCAAAAAGCAGACATGGATCACATTTGAAACATGAAAACCTGACTTAGAATTTCAGACAAAAATCCATGGAGAAGTACAACTACAATATAAACTTGTATCTAGTGCTTGTAAGATGAAAATTCAGGCTCATAAGTGAATCAATTATGTCAAAATTTGGACAAAGTTTGACACTTTAACTAAATGGTCTCATGGACACAAAGATGAACATGGAGAGAAGGTCAAAAACGAAAGAAAAAGATGGGTAAGTAAAATTAAACTGGACAGGCTTTACATGAAAAGAGCAATACAATTTTACAATAGTGGGTGCAAGTCAAAGTGTGTTATGTGTAGCATGAATTTGTAATCAGAATTTAGGGAGGATTATTAGCTGAGTTTTGACTCTCTAGCTTTTATAGTGGTAATAAAAAATATCAAATAAAGAGAAACAAACCTTAATTTTACATGACATTAAAAGTGACTAATTTGTGAGACCATAGCCCATTGACTGGAACGTCTGTTCTATTCCACACACAGCTTATTTTAACATCTCTTTGAATGCTGTTGAGGAAATGGCACCTCATTCATGTTAAAAAAAAAGAATGTGGGAAGAAGCAGAAAGAAAAAAAAAGATAAAATAATTTTCACTCCCTTCAAAATTAGGAGTTAGCCTTTGACCAAGAACATGTCAACATTACTGTTGGCTCCCTGGATTTGCCAGAACGTTGCCATGCCAGTGACACTTCATTTAACATTGCTTTCTCTCAACTTCTGACTGGAACTGACTGAAAACCCCTAATAATGCCTAGAGTCCTATTAAAAACAAATGAAACCAAAATCACAACAAAAAGAGCAGCAACAACAAAAAAAAAAAGACCAAAATCAAAAACACAACAAAGACCTGGACCAACCAGAAATGTAGGCAGAAAATAAGTCAGCCAGAAGTTACTGATGCTTTAACAAGGACTGCAGATCACTGTTTTATACTTGAACATAATCTTTCTTGTAACAGTAACAACAGGAATGCCTTTTGGGCTGCTTATATTCAGTTTTACAACAAGTGAGAGGAACAACTCAGAGGGTGTGCCTCTCTTGGCAGTAACTCATTACACATTCAAGAGTTACAGATGAAAAAAATACATATTAGATCATTTTGTCCATCCTTCTGTCAGTGGAGGATAGTCCCCTGTAGTATATTTAAGTTCCTTGACCAATCTAAGTTTTCAGTATCTCCAAAAATAGAACTTCCACCCATTCCCTGAAGAGATAATTTCAAATTCCAGTAACATTCAGTTTTAGGAAGTTTTTAGCAAGCATTTGCTTTACAATTTTCTGCTTTAAAATACAATGTGAATTAACAAGATTTTTTTTAACATCCCAGTAACATTTCTATGCTCTTCATTCTCTTTTGGCTACTCAAACATTTTATTCTTCTTTGCCCAAATAATACAGTATTAAGTATGAGATCATTCAGGCTTTGTTAAGTATCTTACAGAAATAGACTCCTGCTTGTCTGACCCAGAAAAATAAGTATTTCCACATGGAAAATATTACTTTTTACTAAAAATGAAGTAATAGACATGCATATAGGAAATCCAGCATGTATATATACAAAAGTAACAACACGTATTCTTTTTGAAAATTTTGAGGAATTTTTCTGACACTATTTCAAGTCCTCAGCCACTGGAGTGCTCTAATACTGTATTAAGAATAAAATTTTATCAAGAGTTTAATCTCCCACTAAACAGGCAAACTGTAAACAACACTTCTGACGCATTCCCCCATAGTAGGTGTCACTGCTGTGCTCCTGTATATAATGTCACAATTATCTAATAACATTGTCTTCTGTTTGACTGAAGAACCCCTATTTTAACCTCACCTTTGTAGATTTTTCTTGATTAATCTTGGAGATGTTTTCTCCTATCAATCATTAAAGACTGGACAGACAGTGTGTGTTAATAATGGGGAGGATTCAAGCCTTCAGCTTCCTTCACATGGTTTTTCTTTACCTCATATCCCCTTTTAGAGGCTAACAGCTACACCAGCTCCTTGATAACTTCCCTGCATTCCTTTATATCTCTATTTGTTTTGACTTTTTTCACATAAAAATGTGCTCTGAAGTTGTATCATCACTTAAGGCTAAACTAAGGATGATTCAGGAGAGGAGGGCATATATGAACTCAGTTGTATTTAAAGAAAAAAACTCATGCCAGGCTGGCCAGTTTGCTGGCTCACTTGGTTTCTTAGGAGTCTCCCTTCCTCTTCACAAGGCTGCAGTGAGAACCTGGGAGCTCTTCAAGCTTAGAGTCAGAAAGCAGGACTTTCAATTCATCACCATCCTCTCTTACAGGCTGCACGAAAGTTTAAATCCTAGAATCCTCCACAGAACTAAGCTACTTAGACAATGAAAGGTGAGCTTTCATTCTTTTGTAAATCAATAGTTGCAAGCATGCTTTTGAAGAAATAATGATAATAATAATAAATAATAAATCATAATGTCAGAGCAGTTCTATTGCACCTTAAGGCTCACACCCTCTAGGACCGTGGAAGTTTGTCTTTTCCATCTCAAAGCTGGAACACAGAGAAATGAATAAAAGCTTGCAACAGAAACAAAATAGTCCCTTCCTGGAACTGAATGTTCTGTAGTGGAGCTCCCCATGCACGGCCCCTAAGTGCAAAAGCAGGAATCTTTCATTCACCTCCATGACAAGTGTACAGTCCTTCACGTGATCATTCTTACCTGCGCAACCTCTTCAAAGTCTTCATGGCGCTTCTGCAAAGCTCTGGCCCGATGCAGGGATTTTCCCACTCCAGTGTGTTTGCTAAGAAAAGCTTCTCCATGGTTTTCAATCCAATCCAATACCTGTGGTACAGAGGAGAGACACACAAAAACCCTGAGTGGCCGTATTGAATGTTACAACAAAAAGACAATTATTCAAGCAATTGAGAAGCTGTAAAGGGGCTGCTTAAAAAGAACTGAACTGTTGTATTAAAACACAGTGTTACCACTGAAAGACATTAATTACATCTTATTTAACTTTTCTCAAGGCAGTAATTAGCTCAAACTAGCAAAACAGTATGATTCAAGATTATATCTGTATTTTGAAGCCTACCAAGGACAACTCCATTTCTCCACAGTCATCAATTTGACAGTAACGTGAGCCAAGTGGCGAGACCCCTTGTGAGGGTCTCTCCAATCTGTTTATACCTTCAGCTGACACTTTTCTGCAAAGTAACACTAATGAAGGTTGCACATTGCTGGTGAATAATACCGTGAAGTTCTACTTTAGATGAGAACACACTTTGCCTTCTACACATTATTAAGTAAAGAAATAAGATTCAGTAGTAACTAACTTCAATTAAGACAAGAAAAATTAGTTGAAATCATTACGAGCTAAATGTCTGTATTCAGAGTACATACATGAAGGATTATGCTCTCATTCTTAAGAAGCATCTATCCCCTCAAAACATCAGATATAACTGTTTATTGTAAATTTTATAGCTGAAAAAGAGGCGAATAAAAGACATTTTAAGGACCTTAATGCTTCTACCACAATGACTGGGCTGACAGCTTTATAAATGGTAAAACCTGTACATGCAATTAGTTCCTGTCAGTTAACACAAAAGATTCCTGCACACATACCGAATTTGTGATGAGTGAGCAAACAAAAACATCTAACCTTTCTTCAAACTGGTATTTCCTAGCCATAACTTAATCCATTAGTTAAGTATGCATATGGTATTCAATTTTTTGGAACACACTTAAAAGGTTCAAGAATGACATTCAGAATTAGAAACAGCACATAAGCAATTTTCTTAACTCAGTTAAACATATCTACACAGCACTTATGTAGTGGTGCAGAACACCTTACCTAACATTCACCTTCAGTGTTCTTTTTTCTTTAAAACATGAACATTTTAGTTGGTTTTGAAAATAGCCTGTATTGTGCCTCTACTAGTGTCCTTCACTCTGATTCCTAAAGTTGGGGGAGGTTTTCTCCCCAGTTTTCTTGCACTGAAAGTATAACTGAGTATAACTAAGGAGACTTTTTTTTTTCTTCCACACAGATTCGAGAACCATTCCTGCAACAACACTCACGACCACATTGTATACGCATGTAATCCCACACACTATTCCCATGAAAAACATCCATGCTTTCTTTAGCAGAAGAACGAAAACATGGTTTTCTCATTTATCTTGACCAAGCAAATATTTTTTTCCGTTTGCAAGCTCTCTCCTACTGGACATCTTCAAAACAACAAACCCTAATACCACAAAATACAGCCACTTCATATCATCAACACTTCATTAAATCTCCATACTTAACTTATGCAATATTTGTTTTCCTACTAAGTATTGCCAAAAGAATATTATTGTGTTTAAGGTCAATGCAAGTTTTCATTTTCTTCTTTCAAGGTAAAGTATTGATCAGAGAAGGGAGAGTGAAGAGCTAAACAATTACCAATACTTTTGACTAGTTTCAGGAGACCACTTTTCCCATTTTAAAAAGAGCTGAAAAGAGATGTGTTTGGATGAAATAATTAGACTGGACTCTGGAGACTACTAACAGTTACAGGCTAACAAATGAAATCAACAGCAAAATCAGTCCCAGAAAGCATGGGATGAAAAGCAGAAAGTAGCCCAGGGAGAATGATTTTTGCTCCAAATAATGCTGAATAACTTCTCAAGGGAAGAAATTGTCATAGAAATCCAGTACACAGATCATGACACAAACCACTCAACTAGAGAAACATTACTGCCTCTAAGTGAAATCAGTATGAATACAAGCCTCATTAGTGCTCAGCCTTCATACCTTGATTCTTAATAAAACTGAGGAAGCACTCCTGGGAATTTTAAAGCACGTAGAGCCAGAGCCAAGTTAGGCTCTTCCCATCAGTAAGTGCTTTGCATACCACTTCAATCAAAGGACAATACCATTAGTTGGCACTAATAATATTCTTTTAGCAGCTTACACATTTTCTTCCTCTTCCTGGGAGAAATAAGAGTTACAGAAATCATCATACTGAGCCACTAAGGACTCTTCTACCAACAGTGAAAGCAAATGGAATTCAGCCTGGAATTAAATAATACATAGGAGTTGAAGGGGCTTAACACTTTTCAATGAAAGGGTGAATAGTATCATCCTCCACTGCAGCAAGTTGCTTTAATGATGCAATTAAGTTCTACTGCAGTCTCAGCAAAATCATCCTTATGCCCAACACAGGATCTACAAAAATGCTTACTTTTCTAGCTCCCAAAAGAATACACGACAGAAGAAACTACCATGGAAAGACAGCTTAATTTTAACAAAATCATTGCTCATGGCTGTAAAATATGTGGTATATGCTGCTCATAGAAGTAAATCTTATCTTTTGCAGACTCACCGTGCTCATTTTTACCAGTCTTTCCCACATTATTATCAACTCCTCACCCCCACCCCTTTACCTACTTTGCCTAAATTCACTTTTCTGATCTCCACTTACTTGCTGCTGACATGGCATTCAGAGGGGGAAGATGGAAATCTCTGCATTTCTGATCTTCGGATAGTTAAAATGGGGAAATACTCTCTCAAAAAAAGAACCATTTTATACTGGAACCGCCTTCAAAAGCCACATGGGAATCACACAGTGAAATCATGTTGATGCTAGCAAGTAGCAAGCATTTATGGCCCGCCCTTCATTAGTCAAGGCTGAAACTAGTGACTGTAACCTGTCTTGAGGCAGGCAGATCAAGGAAGAAGTAGCACATTTATCCAAAATGGACAGAGAAGACATCCACAATGATCGAATAAATGTATTTTGGGGAAAAAAAAATTCAAGTCAAAACAAATCAAAACACCTCCCAAAACAACAAAAAAAACAACTAATCCCCCTTCAACCCCCCCAAAAAAACTTCCTACCAGTATGCTTTACTAATTTCTGCCTTGCAAGCTATCAGGAGAGTTTTCAGGCACCAAAACTCTGGTCACACGAGTGTCAGCAGTATCACTGTACCAAAAACTTTTTCTTTATGCTCAATTTTGACTTTTCATGGCCTAGAAGAGCAGAAGTCCAGGTTGCTGTTCCAAGTCTGCTTTATTGCTTCATATCAGAATCAGTCAGCTCCTTTCCTTAGATGAAAGGCTGATTTGGTAAGCTTATTAACTCTTAAACATAAAACCATACTTTTACTAGCATGGTTTATATTAGAAGGGCTACATATGTACATACATACACCTGAATGCCAGTGGCCAGATTTTTTTTTTTAATTAAAATAAATACTCTTTTTTTTTTATGTTAATAAACAAAGTAACTGGGAACTAGATCTCACAGCATGTTTCTGCTACCTAAAGTCAAACTCCATTTAGTTTAAGAATGTCACACATTTTCACATTTCAAATTTTCTGTAATTCACTTCTTATCTACTATTTTCATTATTTCATGTACTACTTTCCTGACTACTTGCTTCAAAAGATCAGCAGATAATTCTTGGTGTACTGAGATATCACAATGTTTTTGTTGATTTGGAAAGCTCCACTAGAAACAGCTTCCCAGTATACAAGAACATGCAAGACAGAAGAAAAAAGTCCCAGTAAGTTTTTCAAGGTGGAAGTAACACCGAGTGAAGTATCAGCTCAACACGGCCAATTCCCTCCTCTGACTCTGCTCTGTCACTCCCTCAACACTTCCATGAACTGAGTTATTTCATTAATCCAGCAGAGGGAGGAGGAGGAAATCACAGACTCATGCTAAAGGACAGTTTTAGATGCACTTACAATGCACTTGGGTTGCTTGTCACTGTGTGCAAACTAACTATAAACAGTGGAAGAGAGACACACTTAGCTTACTCTGAAATAAAAAGAAAACCCACCACATTTAACTTTACTGACAATAGTTAAAAGATGTTTTCATGATAGTTTCACAATCAATCTTAATTGATTTTTTTAACATTTGAATAAAGAGAGAACGTGTAAGCAAAAACTAATGTATTTTAGAAAGAAAGTTGCTTTGTAGTTCTATATAAACCATTCCAGAACTTTCTTAGATATAAATTTAACTAATACCTCTAAACAGAGTAATTTCACGCACTGAATGGTTTTAATGATTATTCAAATTAAAAACTAACATTTCTCAGATAAATCAGGATGATCTGTTTTGCTTTTGTTTTGCAAAAAAAGAATATTTTAAATTGAGATTACTTTTTTCCCCAGATAAATTTTCCAAGCTGAAGAAACTACAATCTCTAAGACATTTTCTGTGGCTATTAGATTAGTCTACCTGGTATGGATGGTCATTGTCCTACAGATTGACCTGAACTGAAATCCTCCTTTGAAAAGTTGTATTATGAAAGGGAATAGTGACCAAAATTCACACTGTGATTCATAATGCAATGCCAAAAGTATCCAATATCTGTAAAGCTAAGTTAAAGCAACATAAGGAGCTGTATTTCCACATGCAACACTTCAGTAATTAACAGTATTACAAAGGGAAACCAAAGGACAACTCAGCCTGTGGCAGTGGTAATTACTGGATACTAAAGGAAGGGCTTGGGAAGACAGCAAGCAAGGGCTGCAGCTCTGCACAGATCTAGCTTGAAGTTTCATGTGGCTGATAAAGATGTGCATTAACACAAAAGGAGGCAGCTTCAAACTGTCATGAGGATCTCTTGCTACCCTGATTCAGTGTCTGTCTTGCAAAGCATATAACAGAACCACAGGCATAAACAAGATGAAAGAAATTTCTCCAACCAGTAGGTAAGGCATGCATTGAGTCAATAAGTCAATATGGATCAACATTCTCGAGGCAACTGGTTCATAATGAAAACTTCTGGTGCACTCACAATGCACATTCATGATTTGGACAGCACTCTCGATATTGGAAGTTATAAAAATATCTAAAGCTGCCCACTTTATTGTTTTCAAATCTATGACTACTTCATCTTAAATGCAGCAGTTCCAAAAGCTGATGAGTCTAACACACAGAAGGAAAATCCAGTGTCTTGCTGAAGAACCTGGTGGTGCACAATGACTTGAGTCTAATGATGGCTTAATTGCCAACTTCAAAGAACAAAGCAGTCTGAGAGCTAACTCCTCTACACCAAGAGCCATGATTTAGGATGAAGCAGAAAATGAAAATTTCCTACAAGCATTTTATGACTCTCAAGATATTAAAGGCAAAGAGTAGGAGCAGTACAAGTAAGACTCTCTGCAGAATTTAATGAACACCTTCCCCCAGGAAATAAACTGCCTAAAGCCCCTGGCCTACAGGCCCGAAACTTGAATTATGCACCTGGCAAATTACCTTAGGAGACCCCTTGGCCTAGATTGCCTAAGTAGGTTCTACTTGAACTGAACTGAAACTAGAGAAAGTCCCACCATCCAGTACTTGTTGGCACCAGACTACTGAGAGGACCTACGTTTTTCCTTGAGAATCAAACTACCGTGGTAATTTCAGTGTCTGAAAATTCCTTACAAAGCCTTTTCAATTTAAGAAGTGATTCATTTGTGGGCTGTGCCTCATCACAGAATCAAAACATACTCTGAGCTGGCCCTTCACTGCCTACTCATGCACTCCTTACTAGCCACTACTTATGTTGTCATCTTCAAGGAAAGCCTCAAGGATTTATACAGTGGTGTGATGAATGGAGTCTTCAGTTCTCTGTGCCCTTGCTGACCATTCATAACACTCCCCCTGCTTTCTTTTACTTTTTTGGTCAGCTACTATTTTTCACGCCTTTCTACATCCTTTGTCACATCTCAGCATTGACAAACTGGATAACAGCCTGTCCTTCAATGTATGCTTCTTTTTAGATAAAAAATTGAATAATAACGTTTTGAAGATTTTACATAATTTACTGCTGAAGTATTTATTTTCTTTAATTACACGAAGAAATAGTCACCAGATGTCGAAGAAAAGTTCAGTTATCAAGATTGCTCAGTCTCTCCACCATCTGCCTAAATTACCTTTTTTAACTACCGTAAATGATAAAAATCAGTTATTTCACTCCCAACTGCTCACATCCAGTATCTTCTTGAAACAGAAAAGAACAAGAAATTTAGCTTAAAGTGCAACTAATTCTGAAGAAAAAAGATTAGCTTAACCAGAACTATGAATTATCTATCTAAAAACCTCATTCAGAAGTTGTGATTTGTGAACACTTTTACATTGCAATGAAATAACATGATCAGCAAATACTGGCCATCTTTACTTTTTTATGAAGATGAGTTCTTAAAGGATAAATTACTAATGTCTCTGTTAATTGCAATCCAAAGCCAACTTATGCTTATTAAAAATTCATCAGCCAAGAAATTTTATGATGTTTTACTTTAAAAAGGCAAAGCTATGTCACAAATACTAATGCCTGCATGTAACTACTAACTTCTATGGATACTGTCATAATAATAAAAAAATAGCAGCTAATAACAACTAATTCAAAAACAGTGTTATTATCAGAAAGAAATCTCATCTGTAATTTTTATAATTCCTTATTATATTACTCTCAAGTTTTAAAGAAACACTATTAAGTCAATTAAGTATCACTGAGAATTTAAAACCAAAAATTTTACAGAATAACACTATTAATTTTTTGCATATTACAAAAAGAACTCTTTTTGACACTTCAAGTCCAGAATTTTATCTAGAATGTGAACGTCAGCTTCCAGCACAAACTCAGAATAGCTGTTTATATAAAAAATCTTTTTCATCATATATGACTTAAAGTAAATAAATTAATTTAAAATCTGAAAAAAAATGAAGCAGCACTGACTTCCAAATATAATTGTTATCCATAATAGCCAATACCCAAGTTCTGATAACACAAAGAACTTGGTATTATCATTCAGTCAATCCCATGCAACTATTCACTTGTTGTACAAAAGAGCATGGGTCTTAGCAGTCAAAACTCAAGTGTCAGTGCAATCAGGCTGACAGAATACAAAGGCATTTAGACAAAGAGGAATGAAACCTACCTGCTGAACATCCTGTTGAAAAACGCAGAGCTGAAGCCGCTGGTGCAAGCGGACCTTTCGATGCTGCCAGATATTTTCCAGTTGGCGCTGGTGATGCAACACTTCGTGGATGACATCCAGGACATGGTGAACTGCTTTGGAGTAGTTGGCAGATGCCGTGAGGGAATCCGAACTCCCAGGAGTCAAAGGTCTCTGAAGTTTGTCAAGGAGCGACTTCCCATCTTGGCTCACCTGACCACCAGAAAGGATGAAGAATTACATGTCTTGCCAAAAGCTTGTTGGGCTACTACTTTGTACCCCACACCCCTTCTCCCAGTTTTAAATGTCTTCCAGAATTCAGGGAATGATGAAGATTTGTTTTATTGCAAGAATGATTACCTATATGCAGCTGTTATGGGAAAGGAAAAAAAAATATTCTCTTTCTATTTAAAACAATTTTAACAAGTAGCAGTCTTCTAAATAACAGTCTGTCTTTCCATTTTTTCATTACTTTAAGAATGACTTTCTTTCAAAGTATTGGGATCTTTCGTTTGGTTTGAGTATTTTGTTGTTGTGCTATTTTTAAAAAGCTAGTCAATTTTAACTTTGATAAATATTCTTCAACTCTTTCCCTAGTTGACAAACCTAAAATTAAGCATTTGTCCAGAATTATCCTTCTAAAACAATCCCTCTCTTCATTTGCTGTAAAGGTGAACAGGGAGGTTACTTTCTGTAGGTTAGTATTAAGTTGACAAGTACATTTAAACCAACAGATATAAAACTTAGCATGTAATTCAGTCTGACACGATTTAGAACTTCTAAATTATTACTGTTACTGGTAAGCCAAGGGAAAACTGCTGTTATGGCAAATTTAATTCTAATTAAATCACTTAAACCCTTTCTATGTAGCACAGAAAGATACTGTTTCCCAAAATGTCTTTAACTATGGATACTGACAAGAAACATTTGTCATTTCTAACTGTTTTCTTCTCTGATTTAAACCACAGCAGAAATATTCAGATGTACCTTGCATGCTACTTAAAAATCAATAATCCTCTCTTATCCGGTCACTATCAACATTCAGTGTAAAGCACTTTTCACTGGCATTTACTCTCTCACTTTTAGCATGAAGCTCAGAGAACTGTTACAATTGAGTATCATTCAGCTACCTGTAAAGAACTTTTCTAACAGCTCGTCTAGCAGGCAGGAACAAAAATCACCTGAAAGACTGGAGTATAAACAGTAGCCTAATTCCATCAAATCAACACCATGTCAGAAACAGCAAATTTGCCAAGGCCTTCCCTCAGTGGCTATTTTCAACAACTTGTTACTAACTCTAGGCATATTTTAAATTTGTTATTCAGTAGTAAAACAGATCCAAATGAAAATTCTTTTATCATAATTAGGTTACAAGGTAGTTTATTTCTCAGTTCCAGTTCAAGCTCTTTCATTTTAGCAATGAGTATCAACACAGGGAATGATGCTCACTTCTGATGCTCCAGTAAAGTCAGGTCAGCAGAAAAAAATGCATAGTCCATAGCATAGTTACAATGATAACTTTTTTCTTTTCTGTATCCAAAAGAATTATCTAGTAGGTCCTTCATATTTTTCAAGATAATGTACTACAATTATCCATTCAGAGTCCATAAAATCTAGGTGAAAAAAAGTAATTGTGAAAGCCCCTTGATCCAATTAGTTTATTAGCTTTATAAGCAAATGACTGTGTGTTGCCCTGATTTTTCAATTTTTCTGATGCACTTTATAACTTAATATTTTTCATAATTCATAGTTCTTTCTCACACACAAGTATTATAATTAGAAACATGTTTATGTTAAGACAAAGTTGTTCACACACTTTCTCTTAGAGTAAAAAAACAACTGATGAACAGTTGTCTTAACCAACGAGACGGGAGAGGTGTCCACCTTCTCTTCCAATCCCTAGTCTGTGTAGAAATACTATAAATATGGAGTCAGATGTTTTAATAAAGTAGTTCTTGCCTTCTCACTAAGAGTATCTGTGTGTGTCATTGCATGTCCAACGGCGACAACTGTGCACAGATTTTCCTTTGGAGTTAATGCACTAAAATTTTCTTCCTTTCTGGTGCATGACTGCCTTAAGATTTCAGTGAGATGTATAACTTCATTTATATATACAATTTCATTTAAGGCATATCTGACAGATTTCCAGGAATACCAGTTGTGTCATCTTGTAAGCTAGTAAGTTGCTTTACTAGTAATATACAGTAATTACTCTCAGTAAAATCAGACTGTCTAGCCTTAAAAGCATTTACTTTCTTAAAATTACTGTCTTCTACTTTGCAACCAAGTCGTGTTGTCAAGACATTGCAACCTAAAATGAATGACAGTGTTGTGATTGCCATAGTGCTGCTCTCTCTCTCTTCCCCCACTGCTCACTCATCGCAAAATGAAAGGAGCTCCATACTGTAATAGAAATGAAGTCATACATCTAATAATGATAAGCAATAGTGCTGTAATATCCTGACACAGAAAGACATCTCCATCAATCTTCAAAAAGGAATGTACATTTGAAAATGCAAAATAAAACGCATAAAGTTATTATTTCTGAATCAATTCTGGTTGCTGAAGACAAAACCGGTTTTTTTACCAGATGGGAAAAAGTAATGACCAGAAATCAGAAGAAAGGTGTTTAATGGTCTTTTTTTTTTTCTGAGCAGTGCCAGTGAAGATTTTGTTAAAATATCTAGCTACCCCAAAGTCAAAAGCTACAGCTTTGAAATCCTAAATAAATTTTCAAGGTATGTCCCAAAACAATCCTATAATCTACTAGTCTAATTTATTTTCTTTATGCATCACCAGCAAGCAAATATTATTTAACATGCTAATCCACAGAGCTTATTTACACTTAACAGCAAGTTCATCCAGTCACATCCCTGTTAAAAAAAAAACAAACCACACAAAACCAACTGAAACCAAACAAAACCAAGTAGAAAAAAATGCCACTATTTCAACTTCAGCCCTTTATAGTCATTATTCTAGAGAAATCTAGCCTTCCTCCTCCATGCTGACCTCTCAAAAAGCATGCACCCCAGACTGCCTCTCCAGTAAATCTGTTACAATCATGTAACAGAGACATGCTATGTCTCTGTCCCTCCCAATGATACAAGTTTATAATGAAGACAAGAAACCTTACTATAAAACATGCTTTCAGGAATGCATTAAAACAGTTACATGCAAATAAAATCACAAGTATTATCAGGTGTTATAGTATGTCATTAGATCATTTGACATAGCAGGGTGGCATAGAGCAAGGATAGGTATGGTAATGTGTATTTTATACAGAAGAAAAAGAATTTGTGAACCCTGGACTTGTGACTCATGATCACAAAGTTTATGCAGGCCCTAAGGTGGCAGGTATTCAAAAAACCCAATTTTGATATACTAACAATAGGATGGATAATGAGTGCTAATCTTGCCCTCCTTTACTGCTAAATGAAATGTGACCAGACTTAGGATTCAGCTTCCTATAATAAAGCTGGTTTATCAGAAAGTAATTTTAACTTTAATGTAATGTATAAATCAAAACCATTAATTCAAACCCACAAGACCTTCTTTTAAACACAAAGCAAGCTGTGGCCTAAGCTATCCTGTGTCCATTATCATTTTTACCATGATTTACACCCAAACACGGAATTTGTGAGTACAAAAACTATTAAGTAATCCAGAATATCAGTCCAATTGAATAGTAAAAACAGTTTTACGCAACAATGAGAACAATCCTGACAAGAAAAAAGGGCAAGTAAAGCAGGAAATGCAGAAAATACCTGTTAGCTAATAATAGTGAATACCGATTTGATTTCAGCTAAGTAAAAGCACAACAGAAAATTCCAAATTTGAAAGAAAACAAAAAAAAGACAGTTAAGTCAACACTTTCTAGACCACCTTCAGAAAAGCATTTTATCTGAAGTTGTAAATACAACTACTGGAGTGTGTGCTGAGTCCAAGATTAGAGAACAAGCATAGGCTATGCTAATCTTACAAATGCTGACTACATAGACATCCTAGCTCATTTAAGTGTCTTTGAGGTTGACGAAACTAAGTGCATTACCTTCTGGTTTCTCAAGTGACATCCTTTGACAGTTGTCTTTTTTGTGAGGCAATTTCAGAGATGGATTTTCAAAACACACTTAGAGAAATCCATGCCAACAGAGTACCTTCCCAAAGAACGCCCAGCTAACTTCCCTTCAAGTAAATGTTTAAACAATAGTATCTCACTGCTATTAAAAGGCAGTAATATGTAAATGCAAATTAAAACATATTTAGTACCTTAGTGCTCCAAGGGCTGTTAGTACCACACATGCTTAAAACTCACCTTTTAATTTTTTTTCCAAAGGTTACAGGGAAGACTTTAACACTTCACTTTTGAACAAGAGTAGCAAAATCCAGTATATAAGATTTAAAAAGAAGCTCAGCATTTGAGCTTCCAACTAACTCCCAATGCAACAAGTGATACTGACTTATATCTACACTAGACATGTCAAAATTTTATCTAAGGAAACAAACAAGACACTGACCTCAGAGTAAGCCAAGGTAATGTGCTCATATATCCCTTGATGATGGTGGATAGCATCTTCTAAATCTTGCAGTTCTGAGGGAAGCTCCACCTCGCCACAGGCTTTACACCATGAGTCCACATTGCTCATGTACTGCAACAGAGAAGAAACATTCGGCTTTGATTTTGGGTTCTACCATTAACACACACGTGACAGTAATATACAAAAGGACATTCATTCATCTGTGTGACAGACACTGAAAAGACTTAATTTAAGCAAGAAGTCTTCACAGTATTTCTCTCTGAAAGAACCAGAAGTTTATATCAGAATAGAAAGAAATATTCATCAGAATAGAAAGAAATATTCAAGTCTGACTACACTTGTGCTTTTAGGTATCTGAAACTCCTTGAGCTGTTTGGAGACAGGAAGGCTTGGCTGTATGTTGGCAGTCTTCAGAACCAATTTAACTGCTGGCAATATTGATGCTTCAATTTTACTCTTGCTCCTTTTCTTGACTTTGCAGCTAAGAAAATGTTTCCTTCACCTACCATTTCAGAAACACAAAAGCCAATTCAGGCCTTGTTTACACAAGGAAGTAAAACACGCTACAGCTTTCAAGTCCAGACCCTTGGTTTTACCCATCAGCCCCCTTCCGCAGACACTCATGGTATCATGAGGTTTATCCCCTCACCTCTTTTTAATCTTCAGAGAAAACCATCTTACTTTGCACACGCACACTAAGAATCTGGTGAACCATTCACTGAAACACTCCATAGTTTCTTTTGCTGGAAAGAGGTTATCAAGGAAGCAAAGCAGTGTCAGGGCACAGCGAATTCACACCTCAGTCCCCACAGAACTAACTTCCACATGCAGAGAAGCACTAAATCCATTTGGCAAGCTACTACAGCAGCAAGCATGTAAGGGATTTACAACTTAGGCAGAGGTCTCGTAGGACTAGAACTTTGAGCACACAGCAATGTCAGCAGAGCTGCTCGAGTCAAGCCTTTCCGGGGAAATTGAGGATACTGCAACAGAAATCTCTTCTGCAGACAATTTAAGTTATCTCTGAAGTTTAAGCTGTCTTGACAGACAAGAAACTGCTATCACAGCTATATGCATAGCAGAAGCTCTGCCAACTCACTTTCTCACAAGTAGGGGGCATGAATTTTATACCCATTATTCTAGGAAGGGAAAGAGGAAAAAAACAACCTGTTTTCAACAACCTAGGAGTTTTCATTGTTGTTAAAATTAGTACAGCTAACCATATGTGAGTTCTGTAAAGTAAATTTTCTCTAGTCATGTCAAGTTCAAGACTCAAAAGTTTTGAGACCAAGCCATTTGTCTCATCATGCATATCTTAATTCTTGGAGCACATGCAGTGTTTTGAGGAAAAAGGAATTCATAGATCACTTCTGGTATTCTTTCTATTGCTTGATAGCTGGGGAGAAGGGTAGTGGAGTACTTAGCTCTAAAATACTTACTTAGTTCTCATTAAGGGCCAGTTTAAAAAACCTCTAATTTTAAGCACTGAACATTAACAGGAGCTCCATGTGCACCAGAGAGCAGGCACTGATAGCTGGTGTAGTCTTCACTGTGCCTGACAGTAGGCAGTGACACTCACCTGTCACTTGCAAGAGAACACATGCATTCAAGAAGGGTGTGTTTTTTCTTGGGCTGCTTATTTTTTAATCTTTTTTATGTAGGTTAAGCATCACCAGTCTCTAATGGGGTAATTCCTCACATTCCAAACCCTCTCTCCTTGAACTCGCTCTCCACTGTTAATGGAACAGCTAATATATCACAGGCAGGTATCTTACAAATCAACTAGAGCAATCCATCACAGCTAATCATAAAATGAAAACTGCAGATGGAACAATTAAAAGTAAATTAATCCCAGCAGATGCTGCAGTATTTTCTCTCATTTTTATCTTTCCTCCTGTTTACACTTACATTTAATGGTAAAGACCCTTTATATAGTTGTCCTTGCTATAGTTGCCCAGCACACAATCACACACAAAACTTAGTCCCTTGACTTCTGATGAGCATAACTCATTATTTTTGTTATGAAAAATGACAGCATTTGAGTCAAGGTATTTTTTCACATTTCATTCATCTCTCTCCTACACGTAAGTCTTAAAGTTCTTAAATGCAAACTCAAATGACCCAAGTAATTAGAAAAGCATCAATATTGACAAGGTACCAAACTGTGTCTACCAAAAGATTCAAGATGACTGCTGACTTTTCTATCAGAAAACAGTTCCTTCATATCAGTTTCTGTAGCTTTTCTGTAAAAGCTGCTGAAAGGATTTATTATAGTAGCATCATTTTATATAATTTATCTTAGTCTGTCTAAGGACATTAAACCAATGTTACCACTAACATAATGAAAAGTAATATGTATTTGCATCTTAATACATTCTCATTTCTAATGTCAAGATATTTATCAAGGATAAATATGTAGCAGAAATCAGGGGGGAAAAAAAAAGTCTTAAAACCAACTGCACTGCGTCTCTCTGTTTCTGAAGTTTTCAGCTCCCAAATGCTTCCTTCATTCATTCCAAATTAAAGTTGTATTAGACATGAGACCTTTCCATGGATATAATTTAGCAAGGCAAAATGAAAGAAAAGTATACGGCACATCAGTCATACCCATCCAAGAACCTCTGCTCTCCAAACACACCAAGGATGCACAGAGCAGACAGTCTACAAGATCAGCAGGTGACTCAATTGCACACACACAGCAATTCCTTCAGAACTGAAATCCCTTGAGGGCAAATCATGCTTTTGCCATTAAGATTATTAACTCGGGGATATTTATACCTATTTCTCCTACATACACCTCTTCTCTGGCAGTTACATATGGTTAACAACTTAATTAAAATAATTGGCATAGGCCTAAAGCTAAAATGTTTTTTTAGCATAGAAGGAATCTCCTATAGAATACTAAGTAAACATCTCCCACCACAATTCCAGATTCAGAAGGCAGTTAATTAACTTCTCAACTTTCAGGCCAGTTCAACTTATGTTTTCTACAAGCAATTATTATGAATTAAATCTTGACACTTGAGGACTGATGGGAGTTGAGTGGTGAGGACAATAGAAGAAGTGACACCTTCTAAATGTAGGAAAGGCATTCTATCAATACTTAAAAGCCTTCTATACTTAAGCACTTCAGTCCACTTAATTTTGACTCATATAGCTAATTTGGTTGTTTTATCTTGCACTGATGTGGGCAAAGCATTTTGTGGAGAATTTAAGGCCAGTGGGCTAAACTGAGAAGAACGAAGTTTTGTTTGAGTATCAAAATTGGCAGAAATATTCCAGAAACATTCTGACTTTCTTGTCAACCTTTTCAATCACTTTCTTGTGCTTTTGTCCAAAGCAAAAGCCAACTGCACAACTCCTCGTTCCAGCACAAACTTTTGTTGATGCCCTCCCCATTCACTAACCTGTTCAGCTTTTTGGTGGAAGATGGAGGACATGTCCAGTAGCGTGCTACGTTCATCCAAGGCAGCAGCAAATGCCTTCCATTCCTGTTCCAACTGACTGGCAATCTGTTTGATTTGCTGTGAGGCGTAATGGCCAGACTCGATCAGGCGGTTGGCTACTGACATGATGCGGCTTATGTTTACATACACATTCTGTGGGGAGGGAGGAGGGAAAAAATTAGTGCAACTTAGCAGACCAATTAAATACATTCCTAAAAAATTCTACTTTATTACAGAACTCATCAATAGTCTGGTTTTATTTGGCAAGTTTATGCATGCCAAACTTTGGAATCTAGGTGTATAATGTAGCAGTCTATCCATAATTGACAAGTGAGAATGATGAATTGAAATAATCAGTCTAAAACTCATGTTATCAATCAGTTTAAGCCATTTATATTACATGAAAACACGTTATTACAATAAAGAGGAGGAAATAACTATATTTTACAACAACTGCAATAAAAATGTTTACAGACATTCAAGTCAACAAGACATTGAGATGCACACAATACAGGAAAATTGAAGTGTCATTACTAAGCTCATGATCTATCCACAGTATGTATGTGTGCGAGATATGTGAACCTTTATATCAACTTCTGAAAGTAACTTTTAAAGAAACATAATAAAGAACTCTGAGCTACAAGAAGTTTAACAGTTTTACATTTTATTTTCTTGCCACTGTACTGCCTCTGAGGTAGCACTGAAAATTAGACAAATTATGTCCAAGATTAGAAGTATTCTCTAGCATACTGGTGTTAGTCATTGATGGCTCTTAGTCAATCTAATTTTCAATCAAGAGTTTCTGATTCCTGTGTGGAAAAACACGAACAACTTTGCCACCAAAACTTTCTGAGTAACTCTTTCAGAGCTACATGCCTATAACATGGAGCTGACACTTCCTTCAATTGGGCAGACTCCTATACATCTAGAATGAGGTTCCTAATCACAGGAATTGTCCAACCACCACATACTGAGAAAATCAGGCGGAACGATGACCTGCTGGCACCCAGCCATTGCCCAGAGCTTGACACTGACTGGCTGGAGTGAGAGTTGAGGCTCCTCCAGGCTTCACTGCCCAGACTCATGTGAGTGGCAATCAGGACAGGTCCCTGTTGATTGTAAACTGCATGCATGTATGCAAGCAGGAGCATACCTACAGCCTACAGCTCAGCTGCTCCACTCAATAAACTGAACACAGCAGTGTCATGTTGGCTGTTTTTCCTTTCTGCACAGTACTACCTCTAACTTTTTTAGATTATCCCACACATCTAAGTTCTGCTTTTTCTGCACAGCCAAACAACCGGCAGAGTACAAATCTGCTATTTCCAATAAATTTTAAAAGACTGGAAAGCATTTAGTCCTATTAAAAGTGTATGTAGCATAAATGCAAGACTGCTAAATGAATACAGACAGCCCTTAGATGGTCTTTACAGTTGTGAGAAGGAACAAGTGCCAAAAGAGAAAAGAATAAAGGCTACAGTAGACTGCCATTTAAACTCTTTCTGTAACATAATAAAGCACTTTTGGAAATTCTGGAATAGCAGTTAAAAATGAAGGACATGGCACTATAAACATGAAGTAAAACAAATTAAAACTGAGCTGTGGTTACCATGTATTCATTTTCCCATGGCAATCAGGCTTCACACATCTTGGAAGAATACAGCCTGTAGCAGTATGGCTATGAATTAAAAAATTAAAATGCTGACAGTTGAACACTTTCCAAGCTATGTACACTACACCACACTCCTTTCCTCAAAAAAAAATCAAAACTCAAAAAAAAAAAAAATATTTTACCTCACTATGATATATCTACCAAAATTTTAAGTGTCAGTATTTTAGAATGTAATAACCAAAACAAGATAGATTTAGTTCAGGAGGAAACGAGTCTCTAATAGCAACTCACTACAATAAGACTCTCTTTAATTGACCCTTGAAGGTCAACAAATTTTGTTCAATTTCCAACAAGGACAGGCAATTCCAGTGTCATTATTATAAGACAACTGCATATTTTGCACACTACTTGAGAGATAAGAAACACTGTTACGAGTGAGCTGTCGCTCATATAACAGAGACTTAGACCTTATTCATTGTATGCATTTACAACTTGGTTTTAGTTAAGGAGGTAATAACTGATAAAGTCTTATTTAGTGCTTTACACCACATGAATCTGCACAAAGCACCTGCAGCTTCCAAATGTGTATCGACTGTCTCAAAGGTGAAAGGGTAATGTGATATTGCATTTATTTCATTGTGTTACACACATGACTTATGTAGCAACGCTTAAAAGGTAAGAATTCAAGTCACTGCATTACAGTGTGTTTAGTAAGGATACAAAGGTGCTTAGCATGATTGTTTTCTCTCAAAATGCTCTTTAGTCAGAAGCTAAAAGGACATCTTATGATATCTGGAAAGCTCCTCATTGCAGATTTTTCCTCTAAAGAGAGTATACAAGTAAAAAGAGGTATTGCTCAGCAAAGCAATACAGATTAGTAGCCTAACTGAGCTGTGTCATTCTTTGGTGCATGCCTGAAAGGCAAATTAATGGGAAAAATACAGGTGACAGCCTACCAGCTTAACTGAACTTCTACCACACTCACATAAAATAGGCTGGCAGGTGACCTGAAGGTTCAATTTTCTTTCCTGATTTTTCCAGACCCATTTAGAAAATGTTTGTTTAGCTCCAAGATTTCCAACAGTAGTTTTCTGACACAGAAGCTATTATACATTCAGTTTCAAATGCCATCAAACTCAGTGACACAGACCATAAGCATCATGAGTGGCACCTCTATATAGACAGTAATGAGCTTGAACTATTTTACTGTGATAGAATTAACTTTTTGTGATGGAATTTTCAAATCACTTGCCACCTCACACACAAATGGCTTCCAAAACATGGGGTAGTATTAAAGTATGAATTAACACCTACCTGAATGATTTACACGTTCTCTAACATTTTTTCTAGTCTCCTTTTTGAAGCAACAGTAAAACTGCTGCTTTGGAAATACAAACTTCAATAAGTACAGTACAAAAGTACAAAATCTAAACTATTTCCTTGAAAAAATATAAACTTGGCAACATCTAAGCTGCAATTAAGGAAAGTGTTTAATGTGTTCTTCAACTATAAGGATCCTCTAAATATTCTCAGGTAACCATTTAACCACTGCTCTCAGTACTGGAACATATGCAATACAATTTCACTCCAACTTCCTTCAAATATCTGATTTTTTTCCAACACTTTTCACAGTGGACCTGAGGAATCTTACTGCAAGACTATATAGCTCAACACTAACATTACTTTCTTTCCTCCTTCACTTTTCACTCACGTTTACATAATCATAGTAAATGTGCATGCCTTCAAACTCTCCCTACAGCCACATCACTTTCATGTAAATGTTTCCCATTACAACACGAAGTATGGGGCTCTAAACTGGACCTAGTTCTCTAGTAGGATCAATTGAATCAGAGTATTTTCTTTACAAACCTGAAGTTCAGCCATCCCAATAAGTACCAAGACTGAAATAAGATTTGCTTCTTTTCAGTAACACCACTGTCTGTTCCTTTAGTTTGTTATCCATTGACATGAATGTACTTGTTGCTGTATTAACACCTCAGTTATTAACACCTCAGAATGCTTTTTAAAATCTGTTTATTTGCTTCTTCCCTCTTAAGGCTTGCACATTTAGCCTGTTCTATTTAGTCTTGCTGACTTTGGAGTGCTCCTCAGAAGCTGAAAATAGCCTGAACTCATTTTACCTTTTCAGTCTATTCTCAGGCTGGTGGCATCCAGACATTGTGGCTAAGCATTAACTGCTCTGGCACCATAAAGATTCTCTTAGGGACGTACACCTGTGGTCTTGCTCTCATTTGCCCAAATCCTGAGAACCAAGGGCAGTATAGAATTCACATGGTGCTTAAGTCTATCTCAAGAGACAAATCTGTACGGTTACAAAAACACATATTTAAAGAAAAAGAATCTCAGGGGTGAAATAGGTCAGCGGTACAAAGGAGGAGAAAAACATTACACTAGCTCTAAGCTAAGGTGATTTTTACCTCACTTGAAGGTTCTTCACATTTTCATTTGTACCAGTCCCTGTGGCTGGATTTAAGGCATCTTTTTAACTTTTAACTCTGCAAACCTAGAGTATGTTGTGCTCATATTTTCATTTTAATATCTCAAAGCTCTCACCAGTGCTCATCTCTGACACTTTCTTTTTGGATAGCATTCAGGATTTGATTACTACCTTGATAAAATGGTTTAGTGCATGCAAACAGCCTGTTCTGAAAATATTATTCAACTTAGCAATACGCCTACAATTGAGATAGGAGTTTTTGAATTATAGTTAATAAATGTAACTTCTACTCATGGTCCTATCAACACTGAGACATGAAGCAGTCATAGCACATCCTTTAATAGTAGCATGTGTCAGCTTTCTCCAAACAAAGTTTCATTTTGCCTACAACGCTCTTCAAGGATTTTAACCCTCCCCAGTGCAGGGAGAGGCACAGTTAAACTGTGTTGAAAGCAAGGCCATCTGATCTAGCAAAAAGAGCAGAAAAGATTCAAGCAAACAACATCCTCCTCCTCACCCGTGTTTCACATGACTTCTTGTCTTCCTTGTGTCTCAGCAGATGTATAGAAAATGGCAGGAAAAAGAGTGGACAGGCACATAGTAAGCTTTCCCCACTCTGCATGCAAAGCAGACTAATCGTACAATCATGGGTGCTTTAGTCTTGCAGTTTTACAACTCAATACATAATTTTTGTACTTGTAACTCCTATGATGCTTTATTTGAAAGTTTCTCCCTTAAAAGGTACTAAAAACTTGTTTTGAGTAGTGAAGCATTGGTTTAGTCACCCAAATAGCAACGTCAAGCTGAAACTTTGCTTAACTCAAATAAATCCCAGGACTTGACAACAGCAATTTACTGTTGCTGGAAGCAAGCCTTTAAAATTGTACTGAAAATCCATGCTCATCTTCAGAGAGCAGAATCACTGAGATTTTGTTTTTCCCTACAGGTATGGAACATGGGATCTACTTGTCCTATAAAGAGATAACCTTGACTTTTATTAGTGCATAGCTTCTCAAATTCAGTAACAGGAAGTCACATACCTATAGCTGCACCTGTGAACTATCCTTCAGTCAGTAGTACTTTTGGCCACATCAACTTGTGTGTTAATCCCTGGTAACCAAACATACGCCTTTCTTTAATGCAGGGCACTACAACTATCCAGCTTTTCTCTGGGACAGATTTATTGCAGTGAGAACCAGTCTGTGTATTAAACTTAAGACTTGCATGAACTTATTCCTGTTACCTTGAAGTGCAACCACATAAATACACAAGACTGCTAGATATACCATATGCTAATGATACTGGTGAAAGTTAAATCTCCTCCCTGGAAGTATTCTTCACCTTTTTGTTTTATAACATTTGGTTTATGCTTCCAACTATTTCATGTTCTTACTGAAAACAAACATTCTAAAAATGGCACAAAGACATTACAAGAAAATTTTTTTTAGAAATTCAGCAAATCTTCATTGACATTGATGTAACTAACTCTTGTTCATGACAGGAAATAAGTAGCTTTCACAATGGTTTACATCCAGGTGGCTTGCTTCAAACTGGAAGACCAGATCAAAATTTTGGCATCTCACCCAAAGGCCGTCACTCTTTCTCAGCTGAATTTGATGTAAGCAGCTGCAGAAGTTGCCCTCTACCTCTTGGAAACAAACTGCTGCTTGGGAAGGAAGGGGAAATGAGAGACCCAGCTATTGACAAAGGGTAGCACCTGCTGCCGAGGGGAGCATGTGCCCTGCAAGAACCACAATGTGTTGGGAAAAGCAGCTGCAACATCAATTATGAGAGTTAAGCTGTGAGCAAGTGCATGAGGTTGCATTTAGCTGCTTGGGGAGCATTTATCCCTTGAACAGTTCTTCCCTACCTCAAGTGAGCCTAAGAAAATTGAGAGAAAGAAAGATCTATTAAGGTCCAATTAGGAAGACAATGAAAAGTCTTCAGAATCTCCTGCAATAAATAAAGCTTATACATAGTTCTCTTTTTCCCTTCCTCTATTCCATCCAAATGAATCACTTCACATGGTTGTAGATGGGTTAAAAGTTACATTTCCTTTCTAGTGTTAGAGTATTCACACAAAAGACCTTAAATCCACTTTGATTACCCAAGTGTTACAATGACAGGAAGAGTGAACAAACAGCAGCTTGTTAAGCACACACCATATGTGGAGAGTGGTCAGGGAGAAGCTGGACATGTTTGCAGGAGTTAAGATTGCCCAACATTTTTCTAGTTGAAAGCTAAGGAAAAATAAGGTCTGCCAGAATTCAATCAGTTCATGTCATTTTTTATGTCACGTTCAGTTTAATCTTTGCCCCTAATCTGTATGAAAGGCTTTTGCCATTTAACCAAATAAAACCCAGATAATCTGAATGCTGCTTAAATCAAAACCAAAGACCAATCATACTGAATTTACATTTTCCTAATCCATGGCAGAGACCCCCTTCTGGGGGGGATATGCTACAGAAAAAAATGCAGCTTGTGTTTACCCTTTCAGATGTTCGGATAGCTAATTTGCCCCAAATTTAAGCTGCTCCTTGTAAGCTTTAAGAAAACATTTTGCAGGCTGAGAAAAAGTCCCCTGTAATTAATGCATTTGACAACTAAAGTCAAAGGAGAGATTAAGAGGAAAAGACTAATAGCAAACACAGAGCAGGAAGGATTATGCTGCATCGCTCAAGTGCTTCCTACTGTTGATAGCATCTGAACAGTCTAAAAGAAGGGAAAGAAAAAAAAAAGTCATCCAATTTGAAGAAAAGAGTACAACAGTGACTAATATGAGGACAGGCTTAGAGAAGAATTTAACCTTTAGAATGCAACACCAAGAATTGCCTGGAAGGCCACTCAAAATTACTGAGTTCCAAAAGTCATCTCATGTCAATGACACCTAGTGTCATCCTGTGTTTCTTTCTGCTCTACTTCATATGCAGAGCAGTGAAGAACAACAACAAGGTGCTCCATAAGGCAGCAATTCCCCACGTCATGAACCAAACCTTACGGTCAAAACCATATATGATGTTACATAACTTAATTACAAAGTTCACCAGAGTTTGCTTTACTCTTTTCAGAAAGTTCATATTGATTTTAGTTTTTTTAAACTTTTGGAAACAGAGCTGAGTTGCAGAAGAAAATGTGCCTGCTCTAATTGCGTCTTCTATTTCCTTACCTTGAGCTACACCATACACAAGAGCTGCCTTACTAGTCCTTCCATTACTTCTGCAAGACACATAGCCTAGGTAAGTTTATTTTGCCAGTTTCCTGTTTTACAGAAAGACCTCCTTCCAAGAGTTGATTATTTCAACCATACTTTAATTCAATTCTCATCCTTGGACTGCCAAGAATGTTAATTTGTAACAAGACTGGTAGTGTTCTTCCTTCATTGATCTAACAAACGGGAACTGGATTTAGGCCCAGACTCCCAAGGTTATTTAAACATCTACAATGTGTTAAGGACCTAAAATGTACTTCAGAATTTTGTCCCCATGTTCATACAGCAATTCATGAAACTCAAAGTAAATAGCTTCCATTATTGCCAGTTAAAATTCTTTTTTTTTTTTTAACAGCCTACTGATGATACTTGACTGAAAAAATTGTTTTAGCTCCATTCTACAGTGCTGAAAATGAGAAGTGTCTTCTTAAAAACCATGGAAAATTATTACACCAGGCTCAGTTACTTCTCAGAACCTTTCATCTGAGTTGAAATCTATTCAGAAGATCCTGAGAGCTATTTCTTTTGGAATGGAGAGCTAAAATCTGTATTACACATGATTGTCTGAAATTTTCTACAAGACTGAAGGTAGTACTCAAAGACACATCCCAGGTTCTAGAAGCTTGGACACTTATATTTGAAAGGTGCTGAGGTTGTGTTGAACACTGCCATCTGTCAAAAAAATTTTGTTGCTTTATCACAGTACCTCTGTACCTGACCACCCTTTATTTTCCTCCATTGTGTTTTTAACTTCACTGCTCAAACACAAATTTGCACTACTTGTAAAGAAGTGATCTGTGATCGATGTACTTCCAAATTCTACCTCAAGACAGAACAAACAGCCAGCATGTCTGTGCTGTCTGTGCAGGGAAGCTCGTTCTTACCATACAGTTCATGGCAAAGTGATTGTGCTGTGTCTGGAGCTCCATGGCGTGGGGGTGGCTGGTTCCAATCTCTGTGTAGTTGTTCAGAAACAGACCTTTGTTGTGTGTGATCCAGTCAAACATCTACATGAAAACATTAAGGAAAGAAGAAAGTTCAATAATTTGTTATGGCAGAAATCGTGGACAATAATGTAATATACCTATGAACACAGAATACAGAGTCCAAGGCCATGAAAAGTAACACTGATGCTCTTTCCATTGTAAGCTACTATATATTTTAACCCAATCATTGCTGAAACCTGTCTTGTTGGATCAAACAGCTGAGGCTGTTACTGTTATCTTTACTACAGGTGTTTATCTCTACAAGCTACAGTAATGCCATAATCATAAACTTCATTATTACAAAGAAATCATAGTAAACAAAGAGACTTGGAGCACAGCCCTGAGTTGCCAAGCTTATACATTCTCTAGTGTCAGCACCTATTGACGTCAGCAGCTTAGCAGTTTAGAATGAAAATGGCAACTCATGGAAATTAAATATAAATTCTTTCATGCTGATCAAGTACTTCAGCAGTGAGTTCAATATTTTTAGTTCAAAAGTTTACAGCATATTTGAAAAAAATTATTTTATTTCTAGATGAATTATTAGAAGTATATGTGTAAGAGTTATCTTCTTCCAGAGAAATTTAAGAATAATCTTTAAATATGCTTGTTTTTAAAAGGAAAAAAAGAAATATTTTAATATTCCAACAAATTTTAGGAGAGACCTTATATGGCAGTGGCCATCAATGAAGGCACACAGGTATCTAACAGCAGCACTGGAAGACAAAGTTTTCAAAGACCAAGCAACACAGAAATAAAGGTGTTTAACACCCCACCTGCTCACAATGATCTTGAAATCTTTGCTATATTTCAGCAAAATATATAGACACACCTGCTCCCTGGTTAAGCTGAAATAGACTGTCCAGGAAAAAAAAAAGGTAGCAGTAAGCAGTAAGTACTCATTTAAAGATCTTTCAAAATATGCTGGCTAACAGAACAACATTATCGAGTCCAGTATTTGTCCCAAGTCCATGACAAACTAAATTATAAGCAGACCACTATATGATAAGAACTGCAAACCAAACTTTTGAAGTTTAGATAACTGAGACATCTGATCACATACTCCTAAAATTTTAAGCTTCTTATCTAAACCTCAGTAAAAATATGTTAGAACATTCTTCAAAACAGACACTGGTACTGCTCCTGACCATCCTTCTCTAGGTCACTTGAATTTGCTGCCTTCAGACACTTCAAGGGCTATTCCTATCAGATTCCCTCCCACCTTGTCCCTTTTAGACTTCTCTTATCCTGAACCAGTCCACTGAATTGAGCAAGTCCTCCAAAAGGAATGCTTATTTCTCTCATGCCTTTTTCTTTCCAACAAAGATCCCATCCTTTCCCACATTTCAGTAAAATACAGACATACACTGATAAAGTCATGAGCTGTGAAATCTAATCTGAACCAAGCAGTAAAAATACAGGCTGCAAGTAGATTAAGGCAAGGGTCTGAATCCAAAAGTGAGTTGGGATACTACACAAACCTTCTTTTTAATATTTTTTTACCGGCTAATGAGAGAAAAACAGTCCCAGGTATGGTAGCTGCTGTCAACCTCATTTTGAGGTGCCTAATACTTCCCTTTTGAAAGAAAGATGTGTTAATTTAATATAAACTTATTCCTGGAATCAGAAGCTGATGCAACCACATGTCAGGACAGAGGTCAATGCCACAGGCTCAAGTATTTCACAAGAAGTTTCTTAAAGCCCAATTTATGCAAGCAATTTGATAAAATATGAGAAAATTAACAAAATATATTTTGATGGTGCTCACACGGTACTGAAAGATACGCTATAATGCAAAATAATTAATGTTGCAATGAAGTGGCTGCAAGGTTGATAAAATTCATTTGGGTCTGAAAGAGCAATACTAGAGCAACAACTTGCATTATTTTTCAAATAATTTTAGAAATAGATAATAATTCTATCTTTTTTCCAACTCTCTAAATGTCCCTACTATTTGCAGCTGTGTCCATCCAGTAAATACTTGCTTTAAATGGTACTTTAAAAAAATATTTGTTTTTTTTAAACACAGCAGAAAACATTACAGTAGTATAAAGAAAGTCCCCAAGCTGAAATGATAAGGGTAAGGGAAAGCATGGGTGAAGAATACAAATAAAGAAGCAGAAGTTAAGTTTTATATGTTTGTTCTGCTTTTACTCTTCCCCATGCTCTGCTAGTGACAGCTGCTGGACAGCAGAATACTGGTTTAATGTGGACCATTGGTCTCAGGCAGTTCAGGAAACCTTATGCAAAATATTTTAAGTACTTTCAGCTCTGACAAAAAAAGACACTTACTACTTGACTGCATAGTCTAGTTACTACTACTCCCAGAGAAAAATTCCCCACCCTTCCTTAAAGCTGTTTGTTCCATGGTAACAAGTCAATAATAAGTGATTGCAAAACCATTCTACATGAAAATAGATGTTATTTGAGCTCATCTAAAAGTGATCTGCCTGCCATACTTCCTCTTCAAATTCCATGACAATCAAAGGCTTTCTCATTTGAAGGGACTGGTTAGCCTGAAACATTCTGAAATCACTCAGTTCCCTGTTAATGACATATGCACTGTCAGAAGAGATACATCAGTTTTTTAGCCTGGGACTTCAAATCCTGCATCAATGAAGCAGTTCCCCATGTCAGCCTCTTCAGACTTTGTTGACTGCCTGTCAACAACTCACTTCCCAAAGATCACTCAAAAGAACACCAGTGTAGTCCATAATCATCTGTATTTATAAAGTACACAGCATTCTTCTTTACTTAATGCCTGCAAAAGCATCTGTCTGGAATAAACGCTTAACAAAATGAGCACTTTGAAGTCATTAGCAGTTAAACTTTTCTTTGCTAAGAGTTTAGAAGTACTATCCCATGCCCTTTACTCCGTAAGACCCTGAGTGCCTCTTAATCAAGAAGTCCCTTACTTCTCATTAAAAGGCTAGTGATTAACTTCAAAGCCAAAAATGACAATTTTCAGTTACCCTTGGCAGTTCTCTCAAGCCCATCAAGCATTGGCCATTTACAGTCTCCTGGCTCAATCCTTACCTTTTCAGCATCCTGCTCAAACAGCCTGAGCTGAAAGCATTGGTCCAATTTCAATTTCCGCACATGCCACATCTGATGCAGATGCTGCCGTGTTGAGTGCAGCCTGTCCAGCATGGTGGACACTTTGGGTAAAAGGTTCTGTAAGTCTGCATTCCCTGACCCAGAGTTCTTTTTGGGAAAGCTATCACTGCTCTGTATCCGCTGGAGCAGCTTCTGTCCTTCCACATCAAGGTCCTCGATAGGGGCCTTAATGACTTTCTTTTTTAATTGTGAATGCTCCTCTATCATATTGCGAGCACCTTCCAGGTCCTGAGGCATTTCCTTTTTTGACAATATATCTTGCAGTTCCTCCAGTCTGGACAGCATATGGGTTGCATTGCTAATGTAGTCCTCAAAGGCAACTCTGATTTCTATCCACTCCTCATGGTTGTACTCCAAACAGCCATCAAATTCTGGGGTTAGCTGAGAAGGATCAACTACTTTGGTAAGGCCTTCCAGAGACACCATATTTGTCTAAAAAATAAAAATGGAAAGAAAAAAATGCCATTACTGAAATGAATTTGAAATGTCAAGGTTTTGTTTTTCTCTTTGTAAGAGTTGATCATTTTGCTCATGAAGTCCACACGACAATGTTTCTCACACATTTCAAGTATCAGCTCTGATCACCAGAAGACAGGAGGTCTTGAGGTCTTGCAGGTGTTTTCCCACATTTCTTTTTTACCTCACTACATTTAAGAACAAAACAGCAACCACTCTTTTGATTAAGTTTTGACTGTGTATTGCAAAGCTGCAGGAGTATAACAGCAAGGTTCATTCAGCTTATTTCCTCTGGATTCTGGAGATATCACAATAACCATAATGCAGACAAAGATAACAAAGAGACAAAACCTAAGTTTTTTATCATTGGGGGAAATACCTAATTAAATCTTGAGCTTATGAAAAATATAAACAACAACATGCACAATTACCTAGGCCAAAGTGCATGAAGAAAAACCACACTCCTTCTAGCACCATTGGTCTAAAGTACCTCTCCTTTCAGGCAGAATATAATTTATCTGAGAGTTTTCAAGGTGCTGATCATTAGTGAGAACATGTAAAATCACAAAATAAATATGTATTTGTATACCATAGGGGAAATTACCTCAAACTCAAACTTAGAGCTGCCAAAGTTAGTCCTCTGTTTCTGCCAGAAATTGTCTGGCTTGATTATCAGTGCAACATGAATACAACACGGAAAGGATTCCTGTAAAATCTTCAGCAGAGGCTTTATGGAGTCCCATTTTGATCCACGCATATCTACAATGACGGTGAACCCTCGTTTACATACTTCCTCACTGCAGAAAACAGAAGGAAAGGTCACAAGGTTACAAAGGTTATCAAGCAAGGGCTTGAATTTCCAATACAGCACTCTACTGCACCACACTGCCTACTGAATGTGGTCTCCTCAGGGTTTCACTGCTGACCAGCTGACAATTTACAGCAGATCTCACAAATCTCTCAAGGCGTTTCTTTCACCTCCATGCAAAACTCTTTATGAGGGATAGCTTTATATCTGTTGCTAATTTGATATTCTGCCATCATATTCACTTTCATTTTCACTGTTTATATTCATGATGATTCATTGTCCAGTCTTGTTTCTCCCTCGCCTTACACACACACACACTAAACCTACCATTTCCTAAAGCAGCAATATCTAATTCATTTACAGTTGACTTTTCAGAACACACAGCCCCTTATTTGACTGATGATAATACTCATGTCTTTCTAAGGACTGAGGGGATCCTTTAAAAGATAGGAGATGGCAAATTGTTCTTACCTACCACTTTGCAACGTTTTCAAACTGTCTCAGATTTAGAACCATTTTATCTGAGAGTTAAGAGTCTGTAGAGGGAAAACACCCGTTTATTGACAATTTCTTTTGTAAGAAGATTGATTTGTGAATAGTTAAAGGATAACGCAGTATTTTATGGTTGTGAAGAAAACCACAATCTGTTTCTACAAAACTTGAGCTCAATTTTGCTGTCCAAAAGTTGAAAAATCTTATACACAAATTCTCTGGCATCACCTCTGAGAGTGGAAGATTTAATTTCTTTTCATCAATTTATTTTGTACATTTAGTTCTTGCCACTGATCAAAAGTGACAATCATCACCATCACCAGAAACTCTGATTTTCTTCCAGCAGAATCTGCTACATGACCTTGTAGTATAACCATAGGAAGGAAAATATTTCAAAACCAGTGCATCATAGCCAACAGACTATCAAAAAGAACCAAATGTCCATTGTGTGAGTATGAGTCACTTTCAGGGATGTGACTAATTCAAATGCCATTCTAGAGTTCATATGGTCCAAGAGGCAGGGAAGCTTCACTGGCATGTTTTACTTAGTCTTATTGGCCACATTGTACAAAGATGACTTATGACTGATATAGGAGATTTGGAAGAAGTTATCATATCAGTTCCTCAGAAGGAGAAGTTTTTTTAAGTTTCAAGCTAGGGAAAAGAAGAGAGAATAAACATCCCACAACATTTCAAAGAATGAATTTATCATGATTAATGCTGGCTCTCCCACCTGTCCATAGGAATGTCAAAAATGGCAAGCAGAAGCAAAATATAATAGAAGTAACTAGCTTGGCATACATGTAGGCTACAACATACAATTTTCTGACCATGGTGAAAATGTTTTCTAAAATCCTCACAGGATTCAAGGAAAATAACAACTACTGCCTTAAAGATGGACCCATTACTGAAAGGCCAAATGGCAGTAGGAGTGCTGCTCAGCCCATCCCTATCCTACCAAACTCAGGATTGCACAGGGAGTGCTTGCCACTAATTCACAATGCATGCATCTACTGGGGCATTCAGAGTGGTCCCCCATTGTGTGATACAGTGAGGCTGTGTCCATCATCATGGAGCCACATCATCTTACACGGGCTCAATACACCCTGCCAAAGATCACAAGATTTGTTCTAGGGGGACAAGGTCATGTGTGGGTAAGCTTCAAGTACATCAAATCTCCCACTTAACTCCTCTACAAAAAGGAGGCCATGTACATTCTCAGACAGATGCCTTGAAGTTACTTTTATGAAACCACCTTTCTCAATCTGAAAATGACATTTGGTTATATTATGTGCAAAGACTCTCAGTAAATTAGCCCATTACACAAACATGGAAGATATTGCACTCAGAGATGCTCTTCAATAATTTTTTTCAACTGTAATGACAGCTGCTGCTTGTGGTCATAGACAAACATAGACAAGCACAGTCAGCATTGCTCCAGCCTACAACAAATGCTGGCAGGTTCCAAGACGGACCTAAAGTCAGAGTCTTAGAATCATTTTTGCCCCCAACTTGATTACTATAGAAAGAAAAATGCCATATGAAGGAATTTATTTTAGATAAATACAAAATATGTAACTTTTGTTTGAAGCAGCTCATATATCTATAACTTCATATATATATATATATGGGAATGTATATATGCATGCACACACACACACTAGCACTGTAAATAAATTTGCCAATTTATTTAAACAGCTCACTGCAATTCATAGGTTAAATTGCTGATAACGCAATGCTATCAATACTTTCACAGATCACTCCACAGGTTTATCTGAAACCTTTACAAGCAATTTCTCCTACCTTTCTCCTGGTTATTTCTGTTCTGTATCAGGACACTATGACTTATCTAACACAAATAACAGCTAGCAGTCCTGTGCTGACCACACTCCACACAGGGCATATGGTGAATGATGACCAGCATGTTTCTAATTATTGATGTACTGAAAGCCTGTGAGTTGTATTTGCAGTCTTCAACACAGTGACACCAATGCGGCATGGCACTGCCATTTCTGAGACACAAACTATTTCCAGCTAAAGCACACCAGTCCTTCTGCCAGCAGCCTTCCTTTTACAAGGCAGAGTAATTATTTCTCTTCCAAAAAGCCCTTTGAAAGTAGCAAATGACAAAACTGGGTATTGATTTGCTCGTGTTATTAACGCTTTCAGTCTGCTAGCTTGTGGGAGTACTGCAACATAATCCATTTATTTTGTTACACAGCCTTAGAGGTTAAGAGATGATCACTTACCTAGGGATACACGCTAGATATGAAATTAATCTTCTAAGGTCTTCTTGCCGTATTCTGTCATGATTACTACGAGCTGGAAATGTTAGAATGGGACCTCCACGCTTATCTCTGCCACCTGAAAAATTAAAAATATTAGAAGACCCCACAGCATAACACAGAATTCTTGTTTGCAGAATTAATCTTCAGTACTTATTTAAAAAAAAGTGATTTCAACTTAAATGTCAACATTGACATTTTGAGACCAACTTAAGATTAAATTTTGGGAGTACTGATGAGCATATTGCCACACTTCCAAAGTGAGAACGTAAATGTCAAAAAAATTGAAACAAAGAATAACCAGAGCATTGCACTTACACATTATAGTCACCCTCAAGTTTGACAGGTAGTGTGACATCTCCAGCAATGGTTCTCTGTTATGTATTTAATTTTTGACTCAGCAATTGTACAGCTTTTATTTAAATACAAAATTATGCTACTTTGTAGGCAAGTATTTAGATGATACGGCAGCAGAAAGCACAGCTGTGGGAGGTGTGCTCAGGTAGGGGAGCTCCTCCACTTTGTGACAGAGCTTGGGGAGGAGGTGAGTAGGTTGAAGGCAGATGGATCATTGTCATAGGAGACTCCCTTCTGAAGGGAACAAAGGCCCAGTGTGCCAACTTCTTCAAGGAAACCCACGGCCCCCCTGGGCCTAGGGTTAGAGATGTGATGAGAAAGCCTCCTCCCCTGTTATGGCCCTTGGGAAAACCCACTGTTATTAACCCGTATTTCAGGGAGATAGCAAGAAATTGCAGTAAGAAGCCCAAGGGCAATCAAGAGAGATGTGACTGCAGTCTCTCCCTGAAAGCCTTGGGATGACTGGTTGGGGGATCAGGAGCGCAGGTAGTGCTCTCTCTGTGCTTCCTGTTGCAGGGAATGATAAGGGAAGAGCCATCAGATCAATACCTGGCTCCAAACCTGGTGTCTCTGGGAGATTTTTGGGTTTTCTGATCATGGGTTGGTTTACATGACAATGAGCCTGCTGGTGACAGACAAGATACACGTCTCAAAGGAGGAAAAGGATCTTTGCACAGGAATTATCAGGGCTCACTGAAAGAGCTTTAACCTAGACTTGATAAAGCCATGCTCACTAGATATCAGTGTAGGGGCAGCACACCAATGTCTGAGGAATGGTGAACTAGCAAGGTCATTCAGTCTGTCACCTCACAGGAGGTAGGAACAGAGATCCATGCAGCAGACAAGATGTAAGAGATATTGATGTGTAAGAAAGCATGGAAGCAGAATTAGGGCTTCTGCCCTAAAAAAGGTGACAGAATTAACAGCCCAATGGAAGTGCATCTACACCAATGAACATGACTTGAGCAACAAACAGGAGGATCTGGAAGCCATTGGGCAGCAGGAAAACTGTGACATAACTGCCATCATGGAAACATGGTGGGATGATTCACACAGCTGGGTGCTGCAATGGATGGCTGAAAAGTCTTCAGAAGGGATAGGCAAGGGGAGAGTTGGCAAGGTAGCCCTGAACATTAGAAGTGTTATGATTGTCTAGAGCTTAATGACAGTGCAGATAGGGTTGGGTGTTTAAGGGTAAGAATAAGGGGGAAATACGCAGGTGATACCAGGTTGAGCAGGAATGGATTGATGGGACAAGGTCAGTAGTAAGAGGTTGAACAAGGTCAAGTGCTGGGACCTGCACTTAGGTCACAACAACCCCAGGTATCACTACAGGCTGGGGGAAGAGAGGCTGGAAACCTGCCTAGTGGAAAAGGACCTGGAAGTGCTGATTGACAGCACCTGAACAGGATCCAGAAATGTGGCCAAGTGGCCAAGGCCATCTTTGCTTGTATCAGCAACAGTGTGGCCAGCAGGACCAGAGAACTGATTGTCCTCTGTACTCAGCATAGGCGAGGGAACACCTCAAATCCTGTGTCCAGTTCTGGCCACAGTCACTACAAGGCCATTGACTTGCTGGAGGGCGTCCAGAGAAGGGTAGCAGAGCTGGTGAAGGGTTTGGAGGACAAGGCTTATGAGGAGCCTCTGAGGGAGCTGGGGGCATTTAGCCTGGAGAAAAGGAGGCTCAGGGGACACCTTATTACTCTCTACAAGTCCCCAAAAAGAGCCTGCAGCAGGATGAGTGTTGGTCTCTTCTACAAAGTAACAAAAGATGAGAGGAAATGACCTCAAGTTGCACCAAGGAATGTTTAGATTGAACATTAAGGAAAATTTCTTCACCAAAAGAGTTGTCAAGCATTGAACAGCTGGTTGCCTGGGGAAGTGGTTAGGTCACCACCCCTGGTGGCATTTAAAAGACGTGTAGATGCAGCACTTGGGGACATGCTTAGTGCAGGACTTGGCAGTGCCAGGTTAAGGGCCAGACTCAAAGATCTTAAAGGTCTATTCCAACCTAAATGATCTTGAACTTCAATGATTAAATTAATTACTTGGAGAATTTAGGTGTATATTTCACACTCAATACACAGATTGAGCAAATGGAAATGATTTAAGCATTTAATTTGTATTTTTATCCTGTTCTGATCTGCAGATTCCCAATTGTCAGTTTATAGTTTTTAATTTTGCTAGCAACACAGGAAATTTTTAATCCACTTAATAGAAAAGGCAAAAAATCTGACTTAAGTGGTTCCACTTAAATGCATTCATCTCAGTCATAAAATTGCACAGACTTGCTGTAGTCAAATAGTAAAGTATCATTTTATACCCAACCCCTTGCTAGTGACAACAAAATGTTACTATAGCTAAACACCAAATTCAAGCCCAGTAGGATGTCTTTACCAACATATCTATAATAGCACAGACAGATACTCGCAAGCTAAATTTCACATATATGTTTTTAACCACAGATGTGTGGACTGTTTTCTCCTGTTCCATGGAAACATAGAAAAACATTATCTTCAGCCCAGAATTTCTCATTTCAAATCAGCTTCTCATTGTAATTCCATCTTGATAAATAAAGTTTTTCAAAAATCACTTAGAAAGAAAGATAAAAATAAATGTAAAAAAATTAAATAAAACCAGTCACTAAAAAATTCATCACTATCCTCTCCAACACAGTGTGTGCTTGCCGGAGACACTAAGCCCTGGCTGCCAAAGTCTCTAGAGATTGTCCATGCTGGACATGCTCCCCATGAAACACCAAATGAAACTCAGAAAAGGCAAAAGCATCTTTGAATCTCCATCAAGCTACAATGCCAGAAAGCAAAACTTGAAAGGAAATTCCTATTCTTATCTTTTATGACTCTCTTAAGTGTGATGTAAGATGAAAAATGGAGTTGTTTCATTCTAATGGAGAAAGGCAAGTCTTGACCATCCTGACTCACATGCCAAGCAGAGAGCTTTTGAGGATTTTTACATAGCAAATGACAGGAGAAAAACAAGACAGAAGCTGTAAGAGAAAGGCAAGACAGAGTCCAACAGTCCAGGCCCCCGCTGAGCTCCAGAGCCATCACTGGGCTCCAAAGGATACCACACATAGCTGAGAGTCTGCTACAGCCCTCAATGCTCTCTCTCCTCATTGTACCATAGGCCAACACCTTCAGATCTCTTGTTTCAACCAGTAGGTGCTACTGACACCACCCACCTAGAAAATGTAACTCTATTGCTTAGGGTGGATATTCTTTAAAAAGCAGCAGCTAGCAGGCAAAAGCTTAAGCTCATTTGTCTTTAACACTCTCTAAGCATTTTAAGCAAATGCTTTGTTATATGCAGTCACCTCAGAGCAGTCCTCCAGGCCTTTCCCACACTGCAATTCCTGTATCATGCAGTTTTTCAATATGGCATTTTTATGTCATTCTGGAAGCCACTTCAGTTGGCTTCAGCTCCGTGTATGTCACAGAAGAAGCCCATTTTTAAAAATGGTGCTTTAATTTCTGTTAAATCATATCCTGAAACTTTTGTACGTCAGGGACAAACTCTGTTGTACAAACCCCAGGCCTAGATGAATAATAAATTAATACAGCCTTGATTTTTAGATGAAAAGAACTTCACTATCCAGTCTTAAACCAGGTAGCAAAATTGCAAATAAAAAAAAAAAGTCCCTAAGACTTGGGGCTTTTTCATCAGCTCTAATGACAGCTTTTTTAGGCTTTTTACAATAACTAACTCTCATATCCTTT
The DNA here is from genome assembly GCA_013397245.1 of Thryothorus ludovicianus. Lineage (NCBI taxonomy): Eukaryota > Metazoa > Chordata > Aves > Passeriformes > Certhiidae > Thryothorus > Thryothorus ludovicianus. The sequence goes on from VZTB01005040.1 coordinate 393,610, forward strand.
GTTCCTGATGCTCCTGTGTCATACACAAACGGGAAAGTTCAAAGCGACAATGCATGAGGCATCAGTGGGAATTTCCTGTCTTGCAATAGTCTATATCCAACTCAACCCTCTATTACTCTTTGTTTAACACAAACATATTATGCTACGACTGCTTTCATCAGTAAGACTTCCATTTTAATCCATTTCCTTTGATACAGTGCCCCACCCCACAATCAAGATACTCTGTTTATGCTAAAGTGTGTCACACAAACATCCCTCTGATCAACTCACGTGAGTCACCCAACATGCATCATTTCTGTTTGGGGCACACCACTAACAGCAGTATTCTCAATGGTCTCCAAATGGCACTAAAATCCAACAGGCTGACTAGTACAGCTTTTTTTAAAAATGCCTTTCTACCTAGTTACAAAGTACTACAGTAAAGAAAGCTAAACAGCTGGCTTTTATGGCAAGATGAGTTACCAAGGGCTATTTCCTTATATGAAACCAAGATCACTGCATCTTGTAAGAAAATACTCTCCTTGATTAGGTATGTGTAAAGATATGGGAGTATTTGTACTTTGACAGGTTTCAGTTTAACCTTAACACAAAAAAATGCATCCAAGACTCTATTTGTACTTCATGGAAAAGCCTAGAGATGCAACTATTTCAGGTGGTAAGACATCCAATACTCAAGCAGTTTACTTCTCAGTTAGGTGTAAATCTGTTCAGTAAACCAGTAGTGTTCCTTATCTTTGTGTTCCCAGGTATAAAGCTTGACAGTTCTTGTTGCACAGTGGTTAAGTCCTACTGGGGGTGGTACTTTTTTGGGGGAAGGAGGAGAACACACGGAAGAGCATTGTTGTAGGATATTGTAGTTAAGGTTTCTTAATTTGTTTGCACTACTAATGTATCTCATTCCATTTGAGTTTCACTTGCAATGAAAAGGTAGAACCATGGATTTTGGCAGACCATTTCTAGCCAGTCTTGCTGCCCACAGCTGCTTGCCCCATTCTTCCATTAGGAGTTGCTATCTTCATGCGGGCAAGTCAGCAACTATTTATTTCTGCCAACACCTCCTCTGTTCTGGTTCACAACTTATCATCTCCCCTTTGGCCCAATTCCCTTTCACTGAATCAATGCCTCTCAGAATGCCATCTGCTTACAAATTAACATTAGAATAACCCATAATTTTTCAGGTCTCTTCTCGGGGGTCTAAACTAAGTATTGGACAACTCGAAAATTCAGAGGTTTTGGAGTGAAAATTGACTTCATGTTCATCCAATGCTGTAAGACAAGGTCCAAAAAGAGTAACGAGGGATTGAAATATTATGCTTAATCACCTTTTCTCCTCTTCTTTTCCTCTAAAAATAGAGTTTTAAGCAAGCCTTCACCAGCACTACAATTCCAAGTTACTTTGCTACCAGGAAAACTGGTCTTACTCGTTACAGTTGCCAGGAACTTTTAAGAAAGAAACACCAAAAAAAAGAAAATAAACAAACAAAAAGCTTCACCCACACATCTTTTTGATTCTTTTTGATTTGGACTTCTACTTTACTAGGCAGAGTGGACAGGATAAAGTACTATGTACTACATGCTGTACTTGCAAGCGTCAGCATCCATTCACAGCAAATCTCTTAAAGAGTACAATTGCAGGAATAATTTTATGTGTTTTAATATTTACAGACAAGAGCTTAACTTTTGGGCATTCTTAACAAATTATCCAAAAAACCCTTTCAAATATGAGATTGTCCTCTAAAGCACTTGACACTAAGATTATGGCTGAGAAAATGATGGTGTTTAATCCCAACAGAAAGTCACACCAAAATGCAGTTTACAAAAATAAGCACCTCGGCCCATCATTCCATCAAGTAAAGTAACTTACTAAGTTATAGACTATGTTATGATATAAACTCATATAAATACCATATTTAAATCCCCCTGCAACTCCTTGTTCAGTAACCAACCAAATTCAATGTGTATGCTGGAAGCATCTAAAATTACATGCTAAGTCAGTTCACCAAGAAAATACTAAGTGTGCTTCAAAAGACAGGGAACTTAAGTTCACTTCTGCAACAGACACATTTCTTCAGAATATGCTACAGATGGGCCAATAACAAAGGCATCTCTGTAAAATTCCCCATCAGAACCAGAAATAAGAAAAGGATTGTGACTTTGGTACAGCAGGTTCTAAGTTGCTGTAAATAATGATGTGCAGGCCAGGGGGAATGCAGGACTTAACATAACCAAGACAACAACTAGCAATGTTGCACATTCAAGAAAAAATTCCTTTATTCCGCCTTTCAAAATGTTTATGTAATGTTTAGGATATCCAACAGGAATCAGTGCTGCCCTAGCACTCCATGAATTTCGTAATGATATTAAAAGTATTTAAAATATCATTTTACATGCTACTAACAACACAGTTGGGCATTCTACAAGAGAAAATAGCTTTACCTGAAAGGTATGCAACTTTTTCCTTTAAAATTGGCAATACTTCCATAGCCTTCATTTCATCATTTTTGCGAAACCCTGAAAAAAGATAAAAAGAAGATGATTAGCCAAAAATTCAGACAAGCCCAGCTTCTACATTCTGGAATACATTCTGAATGTTATGGTTAAAGGAATTAAGATAATCTTACAATAAAAGTCTGCCAAAATATAAACTAAACTTTAAAATATATTGATGGACAAGTCATCACTTTGACCAGCTTAACACTAATAGCATGGCCTGTTAGCAAGCCTCAGTAGAAAACAAGATACCAGAATTACCCTTTTTCATCAGTTAATAAAAACTATCATACGGATCCCATAGCTTTTATGCATTCCAAATCCTACTTTCCTCTTTTTTCCAGCAGAGAGGAAGAATATCAAGCTATAAGGAGTAGGTATGCTTTGAACAATTACCAGTGAAGAAAAACAAATCCCAAACCAAAAACCCCACCCAAAACCCCACAACAACAAAGACAAACAAACAAAAACACCCAAGCAAAAAAACCCCACCAAAAAAACCCAACTCATCCAACTCAACACAAAAGGAACCACCAAAAATCCCCAACACTATTTATATGCAACTTTTCTTAAATCACTTCTGTAAGCAGAATTACTTTCTTCTGCCTGACAGGAGCAGCATTTTGCAACTGAGAGGACATTTTATCATACTAACTCTGCTCATACATGGAGTATGAAACAGTGCCTTAAAGTGAGTGATTACAGTCAATGCTGCAAAGCAGTACATCACCAGCTTGTCCCTCCATCTCTGCTTCCTATTTCTACTACTCTAATTCTGCAGCCAAATTCTAAAGTTCTTCCTTCTTTGACAAGGAATATTTAGGAAGCATTTTTTCAACTTATATTTCACCTGTACAGTACGAAATTGGTCATATTTAGGCTGATTTTGTTCATTTTACAAGAAGAACTGGGTGACACATCCTCAACTAACTTATCTGTACAACCCTTCCTGTTCTGTTTGGATTCATACGTTGTTTAAAATAATCCCAAATCCAAAGGAAGTACCTCTGCTGGGTTAAGTGGGAAGTACATTATTTCTCTAGAACTACTGAAGCACAAAAGTGCTGGTAAGACTCTTCCCCCTCAAAAACATCCAAATGCCTCATATCCTTTGGTCTCAGGTTCTGAGCTTAAATATAAAAGCTGTGCATTTCTAAACTAAATCGTGAAGGTATCAAACTAATGTCATCAAGTAACGTAAGACCTATACTTAAAGGCATCATACATGTAAATTGCATGACAGGGTTTTCTACTCCAGACAGCAGCAGCGAGACTCCTGTGACACTACAGTACCTAGTTATGGGCACTACCCTTCAAAACAGACCCAGGGTGCACCAAGCACAACATCCAAGGGACAAAGCTGGTCAGGTGTTTGCATGTCATCTATGCATCTGTTTCGCCTGAAGAACTGCAGGAAAACGTGGTGGCAGTCCTCAGAACACATAAAGCCTACTGGTGACAAAAGCTTGCTAAAATTACAGCAACAGGTTTACTAGATGGCAGGAAATTTTGTAAAGGAAAGAACTGGGAACAGCACACAGAATTGATTGCCTGTGGAAGGCTATGGCCTATTCATGACTGGGGATTTTTAAAATATGTGTTCAGACAAATGTCTGTCAGCAACGGGTCCCACAAGTTCACCATAACTGAAATGTTCAACCAGGGCATTGTCCCAGCACTCACAAAATGCAAACAAAAGAAAACAAAACAAATCAACCTCCAGCCAGATGGAAGTTCCCTGGCTAGTTCTTTGTTCTTCCACGAACACCATGCACCAAAAAAACCCCCAAAATGCAATACACATTTTCAGAAAGGCTAGACCAGGAAAACTGGCTCCTTGGCATGGAGCATGGAGGGTTTCTACACGATGGACAGTGTTTTGCAATTACACAGCAACTCCAGACTGGCAAAGGAGTGCAGGGTTTACTTTCATGTTTGTGCTCAGGCTCTCAAGAGTCAAAGACACAGCCAAAGGAACCTTGAGCATTATTACTCCTCCAGAGAACTAGCTATGGGTGATCAGCCTTTTACTGAAACTGCCCACAGTTTTGTTCCTATTACATTTCTGTTTGGTATAGACTAAAACTCTAAACAGCTTTAAGAAAAAGCTTGGGCTTAAACCACCTAAAAAGACAGCAAATACTCCTTTCCACCTTGAAATATTTGGGTTCCAGTTGACTGCTAAGGCGTACAGGCACACTTTCAGGTTTAAATTTTTTTTTTTTTCATATGTGCTTTGAGCTACCCACCATAAGCTTAATGTCAATTTAGCATGCTCAGCTTTCATATTAACCATGGCAATTCCTTTTCTTTACAGTAAATTCGGAGGTAGAAAACACTTTCTCCTCACCTAAAAAGCATGCAGAAACTAGTGCCATACTTTGCTGTCTCTCTTAGCTCAAAATAACCCAAGACACTGATGTTACCGCAATTGCTTGCTCAGATTTCTAAGCCCTTAAACTACTTCACCTCGGATGATGATGTGCAGTAGCTGCAGGTTTTACTTTGCCTGTGGCATTTAAGAATCGAGAAACATTTAGTTAACATTTCTCTGACTATTAAGGGGCCGCTCAAGGTAAACACCCTAGCAAATACATTAGTGCTTGGCTCATGTTCTGCATCTGCATATCCTTAAGGCTGACTGCCTTGGATTATCATATTCCTGCTGCTCTAAACAGTCTATTTTTATTCCAGTTCTGCAGTGTTAAAGCTTAACTGAAAAGACTGTGGGGATTACAACAGATGAAAGAATGCTGGGGAGCAAAGAGGGTGAATACGGCAGGAAAGTATCATTTTTATCTCCAGCGAAGCAAAAATAAAACAAAAACCAGCAACATAAGCAGGTCTTAAGGGCTTGGGGTGGGTCCTCCCTCCCCCTTTTTTTAAAGCCTCTTCTCCACAAAACATTTGCGCATGTGAGGATTTGAGGATTTAATTAAAAAAAAAAAAAAAATTAAAAGGCATTTACCACACTGAAATGAAATGCCATAAATATCTGCACCAATCTCTCCCTCCACAGCTCAGCATCCTCCGCGCCAGCCGGCTGCATCACATGTTCCTGGGGGTGATGTCATCCCTGCCGGGCCGGCCGGCTGCAGCTCCCGCCGCCGCCGCCGCAGTGCCCGCGGCTCCCGCCCCGCGGCCACCACCGAGACCATCCCCGGTCCCCAGGGCCACACCCGAGGCCACCCCCGACCCCCGCGGCCATCCCGGCACAGCTCGGCAAGCCCGGGATTCCGGCGGGTATCGTTCCGACGGCACGCGCTTCTCCTTTGAGAGCACCTATGGCACGCATTTATGCCGTTCCGCCCAAAAAAAGGCACTCTGATTTTAAAAGTGTTGCTTTCAATAGCCTACATCTTTTAAAGACCGTTTCAGTCTTAAGGTGGAAAACCATCCTTCATGTTTTCAATACCTATTAAAGGAACACTCATTTTAGAGTTTTGCATTTTTAATAGGTGGTTTGTGCCCTTCTGTCGTAACATACACCATACACGTGCTTTTCCCTGACTACCAGCAAAAAGGGAAGAAGCTCAAATTATGCTAATTAATATTTAACTTCAGTATATTCAGTAGAATAAATAACATACAATTATGTAGTCCATTTCAATACAAGAGGTTCCCCCCAGCCCTCACGACAAATTACACAATTACACAATCCCTTGAGTTATATACAGTCTCCTACTAAACAGAGCCTTATCAAATAACAGCTATTTAAACACTGCATCACACAACTTAAGATCTTTAAAACATGGAATCAAGAACAGTCACTTAAACATTTTATACATTGGAAAATTAAGACGTCTTCCCCACAAACACACCATTTTCCCACAACTTCAGAGCCTGAAGACGCCATCAACTAGCCAAATTTAGCAGACTTTTCTATATTAACCCTTTTTCTCATGCTGTATGAAGCTAAGATATCTTGCTGCAATACATAATTTTATCCGAGTTAAAAGACCCAAGAACAGACAGTATTTTGGGACTGAGGTATCACCCTAGAATGTTTCAGAGACCTCTTTATTTCAACAGCCAGGACAGCCTCCTCTCATTTGGACTGCAAGTGCTCCCAAATCCCATGGTGACAACCTGGCTGCAGAGCTGCTGGTCTTGCTCTGGAGGACAGAGAGTAATATGACCCCTTCTGCCTAGAAATCACAGCATTCCGGGAACTCTGCTGCTCCCGGGACACACAGCTTGCTGAAACTTCCCAGAGGAACTGAAATACCTCAAGAAAGTCACCTGTAGAGGGGTAACAGGAAATGGGTACTCAGTGTGGCAATTCACACAACCCAGACAAATTAGTCTAATGCCAAAGCTTCCTTCACACTCAGGAAACGAGGTAACTGTGCTAATCATCTTGCACTGCAAAGATCAGTCAGCCACTCAATTAAGGGGAGCAGATAAAATTACCTGAAACACATCTTTTAAGGTAGCAACTTGATTACAGAACTATGAGACAAACTAATGTTGAAAAGCAGCTTCTCCAAGAAGCATTGCTACCCCAAGAACATTGAAGTGTTTACTTCAGAGATAGCTTCAGTGATGTGCACCATTCTGTTATGGCAAACAAACATAAAATAGGTGAACAGAAATTCGGACAACAAAAAGACTCAAATTGAGGCTAAGAGCAGCATCTCTTAGCCAAGATGTTGACCAAGCACTCATCCATAGCTGTCAAACAAAACTGACTTATATTTTTTCTGAAACATGGCTGAAGAAAAACACAAATGCCAAAAGGGAATAATGCTCTCATCCTAAAACCTCACTCTCTTTGTAACACAACTGCTTTTCACCTTGCAAATATAAACAATACCTTTGACCAGACACAAACAAAAAAAGTCAGACTCAATCCCGATTACTTTGATGCTTTAGGCTCCCTTCGGACTTCAGAATGACTCCCTGTAGTGTCATCAACAGAAAGCAAGTGCCTCATCTGCCAGGTTGCTCACTCCAGCACCAGACTTCAACCTTCACCTCTTCTTTGACAGAAATCCCATGCTGAATCGAAGAAACATCTTTCAGTGAGTTATTTTCCAACAGAATACTCTATTCACTTCAACAGACCTAATCCAATAGACTTTTGCTCAAAAATCCACATGCTATGCGAAGTTCCACAGAAAGGAAAAAAGAAAACACACAGAAATCGCACTCAGAACGGCTACCTATTACTAGGTAAAAACTGGACTGATCTAGGTTAGTTTTAAGTGAAAATAAATATCTGCTTAAAGACAAGAGACAATTTCCATGGGTGGGAGAGACACAGTTTCCCAACCAAGGCACCAATGTCCTTCATCCAGACAAGGCAGCTGCAACTGCAAACCATTCTCCACGACTCCTTGCATCCACTGGTCAGTCAGTCCCTTTCTGCTAAGCCTTATCTTGGAACAGAAAAATCTCAAAACTGTAGCTAATGAACATTTAAGCAAGAAGAATACAAGATGTTGACGTCTTTAGCATTTTTTCTGTTTCACAGCATGACTTACATCAGTGACATGACACTGAAATCTGAGCTATTCTTCCTTTATTTGTACTGCTATCCTAGCTACATTTCAAGACAAATTGCTTCTTAGTTAATCAAGCAAGAAGAGGAGGGGAAAAAAAAAAAGAGGCACAGAGAAGCTCAAATGTAATTATATTAGTGCATTAAAGACTGATTAGGATTTCATTATTTGCCCTTTTTCATTCCCTGCATCACAAGATGATGACATCCTGGAAGATTTTAAAGATGATCTTAAATCCCAAAATCCTACAGTTTTACTCAACTTTATCAGTTAACAACTGCATACGATAAACCTCAGCTGCAAGTTAACTTACACAGTACCTCCCACATTTTTCAAATGTCTAGAAAGAAAGCACAAAGCAGGTTCCTATTCTCCATTTTAATATGGAGAAGCTTTAAAAATCAGTCAGTGAGTAGACTTCTAAATAATTATTCAATGAAAAATAATTTTAAACAAGATATGAGGAGATTCACAAGCAGCTATTGTGAAAACTTCTATATTCTTATTCTGAAGTTACTACAGAGATACCAGTATAATTACATCAGCAGAACCATTAGATTCTTTTTTTTCAAAACATATTCATAAAAAAATGACTGCTGAACTCCTTAAGTCTTTAGGCTTATAAATTAAATCAGACTACTGAGGCAAATGTGAGGTAGAAAACTGAACATTCATAAGCAGCAAATGGCAAAAACCCATCAGTAAGCAAGAACACATCCCAAAGGTGTGGGAAAGGCAAGCAAAAGGTAACTAAAGTTACTGCATGTATGGGATTACTGATAGCTTTCCTTGATTTTAAATGAAGTATTTGAAGTGCCAATTTCAGTTTCATGGTAGGCTTAACTTCTGGATGCAAGCAAAGGATTCATAAAGCAATCAGAGCTGTCAATTCACCAACTGCACTGTTACCACTTCCCATTATAGACGTTGCCTACATTCAGTGCTGCTCAGCAATCTCACACCATCTTTCACATTGCAACAAAGCAAGAGAATTCAGGAAAATTATGGCGAATACTGCAATTCTCCTACCTTTTCTTAAGCTCCATGAGCTTGCAGATAACCAGTTTCAAAATCACCTTAGGAATGCTAACTTTTAGGTACACCTATTATGGCATCTTTAGGACTGCAGATCTTTCTTCCTAGAGCTAACAAGGAACTATCAGCAGGCTTTTTTCATGGCATATAGTCATGCATACAACATTAGGAACCTTGGTATTCATCATTTATCCATTCATTTTTCTCAGTCCAGATTCTAAAATCAGCAGGGGACTTCAACAAGGATACAGTTATTTCTGAGCTAAACAGATGAATGGGGATACAGTTTAGCATCAACCCAGGACAGGACACACCATCGAAGCAGCATGATTTCAGGGTTATGCCAGCAGCCTTAGTCGTGAGCTTAAGCAAAGTATTGAATGTAATCATTTACTGTTAAGATGCCAATCCTGAATTCAAAGCAACTCCAGGAGTACACCTTTGACTCCCTCCAGCTCTGATCAAGCTCAAGACCCACTCATAAAAAAACATCACATCTTCAAACTCTCACTTTAATCACGACAGCTCACAGAAATGTTCCTTCTATTCTCATTTTGTTTTGCATTCTATGCACTCTCTATACATGCTGTGGGGAACTGCACTACACCTGTACCGAGCTGGTATGCAGAGGCAACCAGGACCTCACAGAAGCAGGCAGCTGAGAAATTGCCTTGAAATAACACAATGAGATTCATTAGAAGGTTACTAGCTCTAAGTCACTCTCGGGTTCTGGCATATTTGCTAAGCATTAAGAGATTCTCTCTTACCATTTCAATAGCTCTCTGCTTTGTCCTGACAGCAGGACACACCTCCCATCTCTGCAAATTATGGGAGAAGCACAATGTCATGCAGAAAGATGTGGGACAAGAGAAGACTGCTAGTGCAGTTGACAGCAAGTACTCAGACAAGATCAACTTCACAGACTGAAAAACCTCGCTTTTCTTGGAAGCTGGTATACTCAGCCATTCCTCAGTTAAGAGCAATTACCAGGAAATCAGCCATCTCAGGTGTATACTGCAAAACCTGCTGAGGAGCTGTCTTAAGAATCTAAGTTAAAGAAAATTCAAAATGTTAAATCATTGCTAAAAACGTGTGATTGCCTTTAAGGTGTGTAACAAGAACCTTAGTTGTCCGTATTTTGTAGCGAGGTCCTTTGCAACCTGAATTACCCTTTGATCCTATGAACTGTGCAAGACAGAAGTACAAGCATCCATTTTTCGACTGCAGCTTAAGATGAGACAGTCAAAATCTGACCAGTTTTCCCCTTTTAAATGAGAGGAGCTGTTCCTAAATTTTTCTGTCCCTTAGCAATGTTCAATTTGTTCTTGCTGTCCTGCCGACATTGCTGGAAGTTCATTTGTTTTGGTGGGAACTGCTCATCCATCTCTAAGTGCTGTGATACTTCAATTCACTGCCCTGCTGAGGTAGCAAACCTTTTTGTCAGGGTGTCCATCAGTAGCTCTCACTGCAGTCAGACACTTTCCCTGTTCACTGTTGCTACAGACACTGCTGGCTTAGGGATCTACACTCTCAGGGCTACCAGGAGGGTATCCAGCCTCCTATAAAAGACTGGTTTAACATGCAGTTGTTTTAACAACAAGATCTGTAAGCAATCTTACTTATTTCTCTGTTCAAAGCACAGATGAAGTGGAAGGCAGTAGCTTCTAAATTCTGTGCAGCAACAGCTGGAACATAACGTTTTAGATCATGTCCTTTGGCTCTTGTTCCAAACCACCATCTGGAGAAATCTCTTTCCACAGTGAAATTGATGAAGACTACAGCAAGGGCAGTAAAAATAAGCAACTTAAAACAGCTTGAAAATCATCCTGCATTGTTTTATCCTGAGCAACAATAGGAAGAACTGCTTCCATTAGCCCTGAAATCAATCAAAACTACCAAAAAACAGATTGCATATTTTTCAGTAAAAATACCTTTTAATAGCATAAAGTGTTACTTCTGGGTTTTCTATCATTCATAGATCCCAAGATGAGCCATTTATTGATTATGGTATTTTTTCCTGTTTTTCAATCTTTTTTCTTTTTAAATATACATACATTTTTACAAGGTTTTCATCAGCTTATGGAAATACATATGCAAAAATTAGACTCAGTTAAATTCATACTTTAAGACATTAGTACTTAAACGACCTTTTCTTTTTTTGCTGTTGTTGAATACTCCTCCTCCATCTCCTTCCTTTCTTTGCAGGATATTTCATATTCCTTCTGTGGAAAAACTAGCCATTTGCAACAAGATGTATGCCAAATAACCTGATCTGTGCACAGCTCCCATTCCTTCAAATTCCCATTTTATTACTTTGCAGCTTGAGCTCCAAAAGCCTTGACACACAGGAAATGTAGGATGAATCCCAGCTTCTCTAACACATTACAATGCACATACATGTGATCTGTGTGAGGAAGAAGGGGGATGCTTTTCTTCATCCTGCATTGCAGAAACAGCCAAGTTCCTGTTCAGTAAAACGACAGAGAAAAAGCATTGTCCACAGCTCGTTTTATATCACCCTTAAACTTCAGATGTGTGGCTGTTAGAAGCATTTAGAAGAGGGCAACTAAACTTTTACATCAGAGCATCTCCCTGATCTCTTTACTGAGCTGATTTTACTTAAAACACTGATTAACATATGCTACTCGTTAGAGGGAACCAATACATAAAAAGAAAGAGTAGCAATGAGGAGTCCGCAAGGGAATTAAAGCTTGGGTAATTCACTTTTAGTATGTGAGCTGTTGCTAACAGCAACCTGTCTCCCTCCCTCCCTGCCTTTAAGGGAGAGCAAGATTAGCACGGAACGCCAAAAGGGATGTCCAACACACGTCTCGTTTGCTCAAGGATTACGTTAGAGATTCTCGCCTGAATTACTCTGAGCAGGTGTGTGTTCTCCACCACATATGACGCGTTAATTTAATAAAAAAAAAAAAAAAAAAAAAAAAAAAGAAAAAAAGGGGGGGGGGGGGACACTAAGACAATGGAAGGCAGAGGAGGCGCAGCGGCGATGGCCGCCCCGGAGGCGCGGGAGGGACGCGGGGCAGCGGCGCTGGATGCCCTGCCCGCCGCAGCGCAGCGCAGCCCGCATTACATCACCGCCTTTGTGCGGGGAGCGCCGCCAGCGCTGCATCCCCGCTGCCGCCCCACGAACCGCGCCGAGGCACGACAAGCAGCGAGCTGGAGTCACGTCAGCCTTCCTCTCCCCCACTGCCGAAAATCCTCCCCATCCGATCCCTTTGGGAAATTTCATTAGAAAGAAAAAGACCCTTGGCACGTTTAGCTTTATGAAGGGATTTCAGACAAGAATAAACAGAAAGGATTTTGCAGATTGTCACGACTAAGAAAGGGAGATTTCATTCTTCATTTATCAAATTTGTTCTAGCAGATTATCTCCTTCAGATGACAAAGGCAAGCAGCCTGAATCTCATTAGAGCTACATTTAACGCAGCTACTGAAGTACGCAAATTTAACCTAAATCAAGGCTGGGTTTTCTTCGTGAACTCCAACTTACTCAGCGCCTACGTTACTGCAATGAGAAAAGATTAACATCTTGCCTTCGCTGTCTTCCATTTCTGCAAACAGCTACATGTTACTATAAATGCAGCATGTGCACTTTCACGACTCTGGTCAGGAGCACACTCCCAAACTTGGCATCCAAATCCTGCATTTCTCAGCAGCTCACCTTTCCTCCAGCTTCAGTCTCATTTTTATTAAGGATATGTAGCATATGCAATACCAAGACAGATAAGACAAAGCAAGCAGCTCCCAGTGCTATTTAGGACAGAAATCTGTTCATATAATGTTCCAAAGACATTCAGGTAACTGTTTCTTCAGCTTTAATATTCACATGCATTGTCAAACAATTGGCATCTATTACAGTAATGTTTCTTACAATTAATTACATTAATATTTCTTTGGGAACAACAGTTATTTGAAAGTAGGGGCACTGCATTGTACTCCCAAGCGCACTAATCAAATTCTCCTTCAACTTAAAAAAAGATCAGGGATGAAATATTGCTTATTTTAACAGACCAAACTAGTAAAAAGCTATTTAAACTTGACTGCAATTTACTACTTTCTACTACTTCTACTACTTGCCAGCACAACAAATGCAGCTGAATAGTTGTCAGCATTCACTACTGCATGCTCAAATTTTTAACAGCATAGCTATGGATGCTGACCTGATTGCTCCCATTGAAATAACAAATATAGTTACTTTTCTGTTAGCACAGACAACAAGCATTCACCCATCAGCTTTACCCTTCCTTCTTCTAGAGCATGGATAATACAAAGATGCTATATGCATAACCTATCCAGCCATTCACCTCCATAACACTACTTGCTCAATATCAACACTAGTAAATGTTTCCCATATTGTTGGATTTCAATAGAGGGCATTCCTCACATGGGCATGTTCAAGCTCCTCTGATCCATGCCTTTAAAGAACATGCTGAGACTCACCAGGCATTATGCAGTATCCTGTAGGTACCATGTGATACCATCTGCAAATCAGGATAACGACAATGATTCAACCACTGAAAGTTACAGTATTTCAATTAAGTTCACAAAACTGGCCCAATTTAAGCTCAATTAAAATGGGTTTGTTGGTCTTCTACCACACTGACTCACTCTACAAAAAATTCTAAATGCATATGATTTCCTGGAAAAGCTCTTTGAGACAACAATAGGAGCTAACATTTTAATTGCATTAAAAAGCAGCAAAGTACTTTGGCATGTGTATGAATCCATTACTTCAGTAGTCTACAATGTATTTTAAAAGCACTAGGTAAGATTTTAATAATGCCTCTGCCTTCATGTCTTCAGTTCCTGACATCATTATAGATTCATAAAGTTGTCTCTGAAGATTTTAAACTCTAAAACCAATTAGCAGTCCATAGGTGTACTTCTAAGTGACCTAGCAAGCTTAATTAAAAATACTAACTTCTGTAGAGTAGAACAGTAACAAAAGGGGGATTAGATTTCTCTTAAGCTGTTTTCATCTCTATTATTTACACACCTAACCCTTCTCATTGCATTAAAATACAAGTTTATGGCATCAGTACAGCAACAGTTGCTATATTGTTTAGTTTGGCAAATATTTTTATTTTTGCACATCATTAAATAAGAAGCATTCTTTACTGAAGTGCTTTTGGTATAGAGCCACTTTTGTTGTACACAAATCATTCTTACTTGCTTTTGAGCTCCAATACCCTGACAACCAATTCCATTTGCCAACTCGCATATTTACTATTATTTAAAGGAAAAATCCTGTGATATTAAGTCATGTCAGAGGTTTACTGAGTCTTTTTTTGCCTAGTAGCTGTTGTAAGCTTGAGCAGGAAGTAGTACCACATCATTTTTCAGCACAAGCCATATTGGTATAGAGAGATAATGAATGTATTCAGGACTCAACACAGGGGGAAGCGTACTGAGTCCAATATTAGGTACTGGAGCACAGTTAGACTGCAAGGCCTGGACTGCAACTTCTCTCTAACAGACCGCCCCAAAAATTTCCATAGCCAATACATCTACCAGCCTCCTTTTTATGCTTCCCTAACTCAGTCCAAGTGTATACAACCAGCATCATTTAATACGTTTGATATTTAAAAACATTCTTCCCAAGTCCTTTCTACATGCAGCTCTCCTGATGCACTTTATCCTCACCACCACTGCATCAACATTGCTCATGCTAAGGAGAGGCCAGTTCATAGCCAATACCTGACTATAAGGGTAGTAAAAGTAGATGGAGCATTTTATCTGCTAACCATTTACATGTATCAGGAGGACTAGTCCAGAAGTCACTGAACAGAACCTGAAGAATATGTACAGCAGTATGAGATGTCTGAAGACCCTTTCCTCCAGCAGATGCTCTGAACTCAGTCTATTTCCATTCTCATGAGAATTGGAAACAACACTTAGTTCGTCATCATACACAACTCAGTTGCATACAAATTTACCCCAATTAGCTCAAATCATTACATTTCCAGCGTCAAGTGAGTTCTGAATTCAGTAACTGAGCATCAAGCACAAACTCCATGGCTTCTAACCCTTGAAAGAAGGAGCAGCAAGCAAGCTAGCAGGATATATTAGTCAGAACACAAAAATGGCCTGGTTTCAAAGCAGACTTAAAGTGGTACTATCATCTGTGGAAAGCAATTATGAACTACTTGAGACTTCTAAAAAGCAAAACTTTGAACTAACAGGACTTACTCTGTCACTTATGCTTGAAATAATGATATGCATGATAACGTTAAGAACCTAAGTTACAGCACCACAGTCCAGCATCTCTACTTGCCTGCTTGATAGCTTTGTTTTGTAAAGGAAGTTCACTTAAGATTCAAAATCAACAAAGCTGAAATGTACTTGGATTTATGAGAAAATACCTTGAATGAGTCCAAAAGAGTTCTGAAACTGGGCCAATATCAGAAGCTTAAGTTGCTTACCAAACGTGAAGGTTGTAGACCATCTTTACAGAAGGTCTGCTTTTGACCTCTTCAGGTAATTGACTGTCATTAAAATCACTTTCCAAATGTCCGTTCTTACATCCAGATTTTTTTGAACTGTCATCCATCAGGCTTTTGGTTCAGTCTATGGATATAAGCTCCCTGACCTTATCAGACTTTTTTTTTACCTTTCCAATTTAGAGCATCCTATTCCACATTAAAAGGCACTGGTATTTAAAAATCTGATTTCTCATAAAGGCTTCCAATTAAATGTGACAGTCAAGTTTATTGTGGTTTCCTGGGTTTTGTTGCTGTTGAATGGTTTGAAATGGCTTATGATTCTGAACAATAGCCCTTTATCTCCACTGAGTATTTGCTTTGCTACACCCAAATAACTGAATCACTCATAGATTAGAGTTATAGCAATAAAGAATTGCTACAGAGCCTCTAGATAGGAAGTAAAACTTTCCAGTCTGCTTCAGTTTCACCAGTTCAGCTACTGAACGTACCAGTTCAGTGTTGCTACCTCGTAGTTTATCAGCACCTGTCAATAGATTTACAACTGAATTGAAGGCTTCATTATACCAGGAATTGTAACTTCTTCTATCCAACATATTAATGCAATATAATACAGTTAGGGTAGGTAGGAAGTAAATATTGGCAGCTGATGGACAAAGATTTAGAGGAAAGTTACTTCTAGTTTTCTAAAGAGGAAGTAATCCATTATTAAGTATTAAGACTTAATCAAAGTGCTAACTCAGAAGTCCACTATGAAAACTAAAATATTTTTATTTTTCTGGTACAGACATCTTTGAAAACAGTTATTGATCGCTCATTAAATGAGGCAAATGTGTGCACACACCAAAAGGCAAGGAATGGGCTCAGTCAAGTTCCATGCAACTGCACTGTCACAAGTATAATTCAGTGAACATTCCCTTTTGGTGGTAGTACCACCTTAAGCCAGAGTTTGACAGTAATTACCAAAAGCAGGCTGGGGATTCTTAGTTTGATTAATCAGTACCATGTCAGTAGTCTACTATTACCATATTAAGTCAAATATCGGTAGCCCACTTTACATATTATATTGCTAAAAAAATGTAGGCTGAAACATTCATCTTTGTCTTCCTTAAGGGAAGACAGACTGACCATTACTGGCCAACATCAGGGCACTCCATCCACGTGGGTATGCACACCTCCAACAGGAAGGCACAGGGACATCAACAAAGTAACTGCCTACAACTAACACATATGTTGATAATACATCACACAGCAAACTTAAAGGGTCTTAAAAACAAAGCGCCTTATGCTAAAACTGACACTCAAAAAAACAAGAGAAGGAATGATCTACTTACTCAACACATGCCTGGTATCTCTGCACACTGATAAAGTAGAACAGCAGTGTGTTAGTGAAGAGCTGGTTCTAGAAACTGACCATTGAGCTCTGAAATTCCAGCCCATTAAACACACAGGAAATAAGTTACATAAACCAACTGCACCCGTACTTTTCTGTTCAGGGGTACCTCACATTAGCAGCTCAACTGAGTTCAGATTTCAACATACTGTGGCAAGCCCAGTACGTTACCTGTAAACTTAACTCTAAATCATATGACAGCTACATTTTTCAGCTGGGAAAGAGCTTCAATGGCTTTCTTTTTTTCCAAGAAGATATGCACATTTCTTTGTAAGGGAAGCATCATGGAAGCCCTGCATTACAATAACATTAACCTATAGCAGACAGGAGCACTTGTGGGAAAGCCAGGGATCAAATGACAAAGGCCAGAATTACTGCATAACGCCAGTCAGCTACAATGCCATCCTCTGAATTCTTCACTCTCTAGAATAGCAGCTCTAGAGCAAGAAAACAACTGGCTCAAAGATCATCTTTAAACAAATAGTTGTCAGGTGAGCAATGCTATTTTGACCCAGGCAGCCATTTGCTTATCTGTGTACATCCTTTATCTCTAGAGTCTCCTTCCTTTACTTGGAAGTGGTATTCGCCCTGAACACACCACAGGCATTCCTTCTTCATAAGGAGTTCAGTATCTGCATTTATGCTCCCTTCAGTGGATGACTAATATTACAAGCACACTATTTTGATTGACACCTAATACCACAGCTGCCATTATCACTTACATCATACTAAAACATGAAGTGTTACCCACATCTATTTGGAGAGTAAAAGAATACAGAATTGCTTTGACACATTGTCAAGCACTGTCAAGATTCACCCACCAGAGCTATGTGTTCTGTTTCTCCATCTTACAAGGTCATTAACTAAGAAGCAGAGATGATTTTACCACATTATAGCTACACATTCAATTTCATTTTGAGTATTATACAATAATATGCTAGTGGAACACAAAGTTCAAGAAGTACTCAAGTGACTTACCATTCAGAAGTATCAGTACACCCGTTTTTTGTTTCGCATCCCATTTATAAGAACACATTGCTCACATCCCCAGAGACTCAATAGGTCTGCGACCAACAGAATGGCTAAGCTAAACAGTACTTGGGAACAATAGCAATTTAAACCCTTATGCCTTATCAGGAAAAATTAATCCCTATTTCAAAACACTCAGATTTGAGTTCAAGACCCCCGTAAATTTGATGTAATTTCCATAAATGCTAGGCTTCCATCTTCTATTTCCAAGTCAAAACATTTTTCAATCTTGTTTGAGCAGTCAGATGGAAAAAGGTACAGTACATGTTCCAAATCCAAGTCATCTTTGTCAATGTGTATCTTCTGCCCGTACACTTTGCTTGACTGTCAGTTTGCTTAACAGTTGCTTTGCCTGGATTTAGTACCAAATAGGCTTTGACAATGATTGCTATTTAATCCTATGTAATACCCAGATGCAACTGTTCCCAGATCAGAGGACAGTTTAAAAACACAGTCTGCTTCTTGGCTACATACAAGCCTGGAGACACATACTAGAAATCTTGCAACTGCAAAAATCAGCAACAGAAAGGACCACTATGGTAAATAACAGCTACTAATCTTTTGTGTATTTATCTGTGGCAAGAAAAATATTATTATTACTATTATATGTTTTCTTACTCTGTATCTAAAATTTCAGTTTAATAAATTGAACTTTCAAATGCTTTTACTTTAGGCAATGACACTCCAGTAAAACTGAATAACAGAGTTCACCACCCGAGTGTCTGGACTGAAGCCACCCACCACTAACAGCAAAACAGGCAATGTAATTCAAACTCCACAGTCAGCCCACTCATCTTACACAAGCCTGCTCTTTCAGTTGTAGAATCTCTACACTAGCCGGATGTCCACTAAGAGTTCTTAGTTACCACTGCCACCTTTAAAGTTGTCAACCTAAAGGATCTTTTTTTTTGTATTTGGATCAACTGTAAATTTAATCTTATGCTTTTTTTTTATGAATTATATGATCTAGATTTATTACTCAAAATACATCAGTGTGCATGAGAATTTGCTAGCAAGGAGATCCTGCGTAAGTACAGAGATCTAAAATTATTTCCTTAATAATTTCATCTCTGCTTATATTTACCTGAAATAGAATACTTTAATTATCCCTGAACACCTTTACCCCAATTTCTGAAATGTTTATCCTCCTGAAGAAGATACTGCCATGATCTAAAGTCAACATACACACTGCCTCAGAAAATGAAAAATCAAGTGATATATTTTAAGTTTATCCTGATCTCTAAAACACAAAATAATCCTTTCCAAAACAAAACTAAAAAACCCCTACCAACACCCCAGTACACTGTCTACTTACTACTCTAAGATATAAACCAATAACCTGCACAATCCTTAACTGGCTGATAAAATCATCATTTCAACGTAAAACATACCTAAGATTTAGGTAACACTCACCATCAACAATTTAATTATGAACAAATTAAGCATTAGTAGGGTGAGTAACAACTCGTGCCTACAACACCAGACGATAAAATTTAAGATAAATTACAGTGAAGAACAAAATATTCTGTCTGACTTCACCTTAAAGATGTTTTATTCTTTCAACATCTCTAATCAAATTCAACATACCTGAATAATACAACCTATGGATTTAAATTTCTTAAAGCCATCTATGAGACTGAGGGATTACTGCACTCAGGCAAAAGAAACTGGCTCACTCGGATGGGTTGACAAAGACAAAACATGAAAAACAATGTAAAAATTTCAGTAATTTCCCAGGAGCAACACATGTGCTAGCACAAGAAATTCAGGCCGTAACTGAAGCCTTTCTGGGCAAACTGACTCCATGTCTCTACTCCTCTACTCCAGGACAGTTCTTGTGAAGTGTCACGTGTTATCAGACTACAGTTTAAGCCCTATTCACAGGTTGCTGTCTTAATGCTTCAGGAAAAGCAGAATTCTGATTTGGCCTCTGCATTACCAGAGTTACCCGGTTTACACCATGGAAAAAAGTAATATGCTTATTTACTTTAAATTAGGCATTGCCACTCCAGTGCTTAAAGAACTCATAGACATTTAAGATGATGACCTCAAATTAAGACAGTCCTTTCTCTCACACTGTTCTGTGGAACAATACTGCTGTACTGTATGGCAGAAGTATTTTGGCAGACAAAGACTCCAGCCTCCTGTCAGCACTGGTCTTCCACAGACTTGTTTAACAACTTATACAGCAAAATTAGGAACAAGCCAGATAATTCCTGCATACATTTGCCAATACTTTGCAAACCCTGCCTTTGGTTTCCAGGACTTCCAAACAAAGAAGCATGATTTTGTTAAAACAGTTAACAGTAGATTAGCTTATTTTAAAAAAAAAGTAAATTATATAACTAAGAAAAGCCTTTTTTAAGCAAATCAAGAAAGACAGAATCTCCTTCTACCATTTTCCTGTGCTCATCATGTAGCAGAATGCTTCCTGATGCACATATCAGAAAGTGTGTCACTGGCAGTCAGCTACACAAAGGGGAGAGCATTTGATCTGTGTCACAGTCAGCGTGTCATTCCACAGCACTAATACCTTTCCCAGCTAACCTAGGACACAGCCTGTCCTAGCTGAGGGCCACCACAATTCCATGTCAGTCTACACAAAAAGAAAATTAATAAACCCCTCATTCTTCTTCAGGAAATGAGAGTACAAAGGAAAGCAACAAGGAATCTCTTTCAGCAGTTTCCAGACAACATGCCTTTAACATGACTCAGGCACTTGAAAGAGTGTTTTACCACGAAACACTGCTCCATACATCAGCAATTACTTCAGTAAGACTATGCCAACTATGCAAGCAATTCAATTTCGAACAGGGTGCCAGGGTTTACTGCTGAACATGAATGCAGCTCACTGTGACAGGCCAGTAAGTATCTGGGTAGCACCACGGCTGGCCTTGCCAACATCATGTGGACAAACCTATCAAAGAAACTATTTTCCCCCAAAGAATTGGCAAAAAGAAGAGAGTCTAATACAAGCCACCTAACTCCAAGCTAAACACAGATCACACAGCAAACTCTTTCACTTGCAATGGCAGGCACATTTGGGCCAGCAACTGCCTGGCACAGCCTGGGTGCTGGCACCATGGGGACAAGGGGAAGGAGCCCAGCTGGGAATGCCTGTGACCCTGAGACACAGCCACCAGCCGCTCGCTCACCCCTCCACACACACCGATGAGGCTCCAAGGCACAAACTCACATCCTGTACCCATCAAAAGCAGCAGCACACGTGCAGAAGCTACCAACTCATCTCATTTTCTGTGCCCTTTCATCGAGTCTCATCCCCATGCTAGCTTTCTATTTTTTCTTGAAGCATCATTGCATAATCATGTTAGACTTTACTCCGTTTTTCTCAATAAAATTTCTAAATCATTCTTTTTAGATTACATGAGCATGTAAGAGAGATTTGGATTTGGGGGGTAACAGGTAAACTTTTTACTAATCATAGAAACAATTCTCATTCTGCAAATCCTTTTTTAAAATACTAAATCTTATTTGAATTTAATTCTCAGTACATTCTTGCTTAAAAATATTAAATGTCAGTGAAAATCCAAACTCTTTCGATAGTCTTTAAGTGAACAGAAGCCTGTGACTTGAAAAAAGTAATCCAAAACTTCCTAAGTAACAAGGATACCCAGAACATTTTAGGACCCTGTAAGTCAAAGCAGCTCCCGCTGGCTCTGCATAATGTGGATCCTGGCTCCAAACACAGAACGGCTCAGATTGGAAGGAACCTTCAGAGGCTCACAGCCCAGTCTCCTGCTCAAAGCAGGATCAGCTCTGAGGTCAGACTAACTTGCTCAGGGTTTAACACAGTTGAGTCTTGGAAATCTCCCAGGGCCATATTCCACAGCCTCTCTGAGTGACTTTTTCCAGAATTCAATTACCCTTGCGGTGAAAACCTGTCATGTTTCAGCTCATGATTGTTCCCACCACAGGTATAAAGAACCTGATTTCTCAGTTCCCTCTTTCTCGGTTAGAAAGTTGCAATTACCGTACCCCTGAAGGGGCCTTGACTCCAGACTCAACTTCAGCCTCTCCTCACATGGTAACATGTACAAGCCAGCAATGTTGGTGGCTCAACATCTGGATTAAATACAATATTCCAGATAGTGAATACTGTGTGAAAACCGATTGTCCCAATCTACTAGCTAACTTCCTGTGGACACAGTCCAGGACACTGCTACCCTTCCTCACTGCTAGAGCACACTGCTGCCTCATCTTTAGCCTACTGTCCACAAGGACAGCCAGCAATTCCCATAGAGAGATGCTATCAATCCTGGTTGATCCTCTCCGAATCCTCTTTGTAGGTACAAACACCTGGTAGATCTTTGTGGTAGAAAAGAAGGCTTTGAGGAACTCAGCCTTTGCATCAGTGGAAACTAACCCACCCATCCCACTCAGCAGCAGCACTTTTTCCTTCTCTATTCTCCTTTTGTTAAGGTTGCAGCAGCACTACTTGTGGCCCTCTATGTTCACCACTTATTTCAAGTCTAGATGGACATTTGCTTTCCTTTGCATTGCTATTTGGTAATTTTTCTGCAGATAAACTGCTAACAAACTTTCTTGGACATCCCGTAATTCACTGTCTCAAGAGCTTTCCCCTTGAACTGACTGGTCCTAAAGTTTATTTTAACTTTGGACCTGGCAAGGAAAGTACATGACCACTTCATTGTGCATGGAGACGTTACTTGTTGCTGTTCGGTTTTCACAACCTGTTCCAACCAGCTTTCTACAGTTACCACTGAGCACCCAGAAATACATTTCCTAAACGTATTTCTCATTGTTATATTCTTATTTGCTCACCCAGAAACAAGCTTATGCTCAAAACAGGGAACAATTAGAGGAAATGGTGAATCATCTCAGAAAACCCCATGCATGTATTTATCACACTATTAACCTTCCTGTTAAAAATCCAGGTGATTGCAGCAAGTTGTTAAATAGACGTAGATAGATTGGCAATGTTGGCAATAGACTGGCATAGTTAAATACCAAAAGTATCACAGGTCTATAAATTGATCTCTGAAAAAAAAGTGACAGAGAAAACACTAGCATTTTAGACATATAAAGAAAATCTAAAAATTCTTTTATTGATCATTAAATCATAGCAATGCTTTCAACAATTAAATTTTAAGCTAATCAGTCATCTAGTTCAAACAACAATTGTCATGTTGTAGTAAAACATTATAAATTACTCTAGGATTACTTACTCCTGTCAATGGAAACCCAACAGTTTAGCCACTTGCATCCACTTCCCTTTAAAGTTAATAGAGAGAATGGCAGCTTTCTGGAATTTCAAACATTCTAGCCAAAAAAACTGCCCAGTCCTGGAGATGTGTGTATGAAATGTTGTTTGCACCCTTTTTACATGTTTAAGTATAACAAGCCAAAAATCCAACAGATACAGTCATAGCCTGTTAGAGGAATTGTAGTGAATTTTCACACAAATAAGGCATTCTACTTGGGAGGCTGAGAAACACAATAAGCATAATGGATGGTTAGATGAAAAATGCAATGCTTGCAAACTACAGCCCACAATAAATCATCTTTCCAGGAACACATCTATCTTCCCTGACTGGAAGCAAAGTAAAACAGCTTCTAAAAGGGATTTTGCCAAATAGGTGAAACTACTTTCTTCTTTAAATAAAGAAAATAGAAGTCAGGTGCTGACCTCAGCATTTGTTTTGGTTTTGACCATAGTGACTCCTACTACTCCTATATGTAAAAACAGCAATAGTAGCTCAAGAAGGATCAGTTCTGAGACTGCCATTCCTAATTAATCACGTGACAATAATCAGTGCAGATATCACAGAAAACAATTTCACAAATGCTTCTGCTTATTACAGCATTTTTAGCTATTATGATTGCGATAGATTTAGCTGCACTTGATTCAAGTGCTTTTAGATTCCTCTTGCCAACACAGGAAAGAAACTTCAGTCTACCAAATACTGCAGTTCAGTGTTGGGAAAATCCTTTGCAGGTATGCAAATACCCAAACTCATTTATATCTAGCAGGTGTGATTATCACAGAGAACACATAGTAGCTGACTTTAGGTTGTAAAACCCTTCAAAACACCACCCATGAAAAATCACTTATCTCAAATTTTGAAAGTCAGTGAAGTGATACTATTACAGTTCTGAACATTACAAAAATGTAATGTTTCCTTTCACTACTCAACTTTTTGCATCCTCTCAAGAGATCATCTTAGCGTAAAACTTCTCAGTGTAGTTTTTTAAAGGAAGCTTTTTCCATCATGTGGCAATCCCTACAGTGCAGTAAGTGCAGGCTCTGGCCCAAAACAAAGGAAGGCAGCTCATCTCCCTTTCTCCAGTGGCTCTGTTGCAGGGGTTTTTACACAGTAAACTGCCAGTTAAACAGAGGTAGTCACCGATGTCTGCATTCTGCTTACCTGATTTGACAAACTGGCCCATTTCAAGTCTACAGAAGTGTAATGACAAGCCAACAGGTGACATTATCCTCATCCATATTGCTCAAGCGATGGGGGACTAAGCAGTTGAGCTGCATTCCTTGAGAACTGACAGCTAACTACTGGGTCAGCCCTGAACAACAATCCTGCCTGTAAAAAAATAGTATCTTTTTTAATGACAAACTTTCAGGTTTCAGGCACCTTCAACTTCCGTATACTTTCTGTTTCAGCAGAAAAGTTTCCACCATCCAGCTTTCCTCCTCATCCATTTGCAACTAACCTCATTTCACTTCCTTTCCATTAAAATGACAACGACCCACATTAAGAAGGTCAGTCCACCAAGTCAGTCAAAAACATTTATTTGATTTATTTTTTAAAAAATCAATTTCATCTGCCATTGAAATGCATCTCTCTCTGCAGAAGTTACATAACTGGAAATACGATTTCTGTCCAGCTAAAACCTTTTCAAACATCAATATCAGACCTGACTTAAAAATGTGTTGATAATAACTCATTTTCTAAAACTGGTTTGTCAACTCCAAGAATGCTATAAATGCAATAAATGTTTCCAGCACCCTGAACTTTAAGCTTTGGTTAATTTCCCTTAGATATTATATGATTCTGTAAATATACACATTATTTAGCCATCACAAATATTTTAACTGGGCTGAAATAGCCATTTAATTTCTATCCCACTGAGGTGACATATATTTAACACTGAAAACTAACATCAGCCACCAGAACATGCTTTAAAGTAATGCCGTAGAATTAAAAAAATGCCAAGTGATGATTGCAGCACTTTTTGTAACACTGCAGTTCAATCTCTCAATGATCTCTCTGCATCTAGAGCTTCCTTTGTTTAAGGTTCAAACTATTTTTATTGTAAATTTCAGATCAAATTGCAATGACAGATTGTCTCTGGGTGTGTTTCAGGGAAATTAGCAAAGGTTTGTTTGCTTGTTTTAAACAGACAAGGCGATAAACTAATAGGAATGTCTTAAAGTTGGCTACTTGTGGCAAGAGCAGAGGTGTAGTATAACAACAGTTTATGACTTCTCCTCTTCCCTATCCTGCATCCAAAAAAAAACCCTCTTGGCAACAGGTATGCTTTATAACAGAGATGAAGTTAAACATAAATTCTTGTGTGAAACTCCTATTCAGAGAAAATGAAGTTATGACTAGAGGTAAAAATTACATTAACAAAGTTCCTTAAAGCCTTGAAAAATGTAACATGCAGAACACTTAAAATGAACTTTGAGAGACTAATTTTGGAGTGTGAAATGCCAACCACAACATACAATCTAACATTCAGCTCTGTGTGCCTGATCGGTATGTATCACTAATGCTCCACAATTCTGTGTAGACTTAGAAAGTTCTACATAATTCCTTTTCAGTTTTTCCCCAAACATGTGAAATTCTCTGCAAAAATGTCTAGATATTTTCCATGACACTTAACCAAACTTAAGTTAACTTTAAAAACTTATAAGATAAAATGCCCTTGGTATCCTCTGCCTTATCAAACATTAAGCTTATGTTCAAGATGCAATATTCAGAGTGAAGATCTGATTTTGTGTGGGGTTTTTGTTTATTTGTTTGGCTTGGGGGGGGGAGAATGTGAGATTTAAGCAGAAAATGCGGATCTATAGTATTTTCCTTTGTTTTTACGGCAGTAAAATACTAAATTTTCATCCACTCTTAGGATCATTTCCTAACCCTTACAAAGGGATCTCTATTTTTCCAAGTACAAATTCTTCTCTGAACAACCTACTTTAAGGGATTTTAAAGAACAGGGTTGACTTGACAACTATGCAGAATGATTCCACACTCACCAATTAAGCACAAAGTACAGCCTGCAATGTAAATGCAATTCTTGTGGTATCAGGTAAAACAAGAGCCAAGAGGTCAGTTCAGCCTCTACGACCAGCTCAGCTCTCAGCTGTGCCAGTTGCACCATTTTATTAAATTATGCATGTACTGTAAGCAAGCCTACAGAGAGCAAATCTTTTTCGACAGGCTAACAGCAATGTAATCAGACTGACATGAGCTGAAAGATGCTTTCATTTCTTTCTGATATGTTAGAGCACCCAACTCATGCCACTGCATCAATGGAAAAGGTTATCCAGTTAAAAAACTACTTCACAGTTCTTCAAAATAATTGTTGTCACCGGTCGGACTGGTTGATTTTGCTCTTAATGCCCACTTATCAATTAATAAACTGATTTTTGTTTAGCCCACACCCAAGACTTTGTGGAATCCAAGACTGCTTAAGGCAAACAGAAGTTTGAAAAAAAATAGTTTAACTCCAGGAAAAGAGAGATCAACTCCATATCCCAGCTTTCACCAGTCAACTGAGATGGTCAGACCTGATCAGAAGAAATCCACAAAGCTATTTCAACATGACAAATTCTTACACAAAGACACATCTCAGTAAAAACAAACTCCATTTCAAAAGGGCTCATATGAGAAACAGGACACAAGGAGAAACTAAACACCTACCTTTGAGATTCACCCAAATATATTCCACCCCTAATAGTTTATATTTGAATTATTAGCAATTTTTCTTCCTTGGCTTACCAACCATTGTATTGCAACTGAAAAACTTCTGAAATTTCACTGAGGAAAAACATCTTACTACACTTGACCTACAGGAATATCAATTTATAACAGCTGGAAGATTTGTTAAACAAGTGCAATAGTGAATCTGCATTTTTATTCACCTACAGTCAGAATGCACCTTTCAATACACTGCTGTAAGTCATCAAGACAATCATTAGATAACCTACATAAACTCCCAGCTGAACTAAATAGCCAACAATTCCTTTTAAGACAATGGGTTTCACACAAAAAAAATCTCTGATTTATGGAAAAATGAAAAGGCTTCTGGTTACAGGATACATTAAAGCCTGTTTGAAATCTAAATCCATTAAGACTGAATTTATGGATAATGAATAGGTGGAAAGCTCACTGATAAACCTGGGATTTTTCACATCTCGTCTGTATCTATCATTCCTTCTTATACTTAATTGATAAAATGCATTGGTTTGTAAACTAAACCATCCTATTTAAACCCTACTAAGAATTCTGGTCACTAGCAACAGCACACATAGAGCATAGAGGAAGAGAGTATACACGTTTTCTGTTTATGTGAGAGACCTTAGAGCCCAGAAACATACCAGTGAGATAGTCCAGAGAACTCTAGAACAAAACAATTAAAAATAAATAAATATAAACCACCTAGATTTCTGCCAGGGAAAGAGTTGGGGTTTAGATATTTATCTTCTCTTTGTTCAAAAGTTTGTCTATAACACAAGCCAAAAAGCATAGCAAAGGACTTCATTTTTCCAGAATTGTCCGCTTACTTACTTGACAATGTTACTACTGACTACTTCAGAGAGTTCCAATATCTCAGCTACCCTCAGCCCAGAGCCTGACACAACAGCAGCTTTGTCACACATGCACCTATCAGCCAGCAAGACCAACAGTAAGCTTAAGGTTAATCTTGCAAACACAAATCCATTGGACACAGTGAAGCCCAATCAGAGACTTCAGTCCTTTCCTCCTGTTACAGTTTTTATATGTTTTTCACACTTGAATACATTCTGAACTGTTAGCATCTTCTTTGGCTTTAGCTTATACAGCAACTGTATAATAGCAGCAGCTGCTGTTTAGTTCATCCTATTTCAGTTTAAAATATTTTTGTTTAGACTTAAAAGATCATAAGAACTTCTTTCTATTATTCCTCTCATGATAGAGACAAGCAGGGGTTTGCCAAACTAAACTATCTAGACATACAGAGATTTAATCTGCTAAAGCTAGGCTGAAACAAGTAAAACAAGGCCTGCCCTACCAAACTATACATAGGCACTGAAGTGATCGAGGAAGCACCCAAACAATTAAGATCTGAGTTCCTTGGAAGCCTCCTTCATTAATTGTCAACCCACCGTGGCATCCCACTCTTAAGGGGATGGGAGCACCTAAGATTCACAGATGCACATGATTGAAAGGAAGACAAAAGTCAGAAGGTCCACAAAAGCTTTAAAAGTTCTATCAGCAGTTACACACTTGCCATGGAAATTAGTATGTTAGTCTCTGACTTCCTACAGAAGCACATGGCAGTGGGTTTTGGATAAAGAGTTAGGGTGAAAGGGATGAGAGATGAATTAAAGGGAGTCGGAGAGAAAGGAGTGAGGAAGAAAAAGGGATCACCAGTCCTGGCTTCGGTGTTAAACTAGCTGGGATGTCTAGAGTGCTGAGGAGCACCTGTGCACAGATTTCATTCTATTTACAGTTAAGTTTTCCCTACCCTGGAGGTAAGTTTCTAACTTTCTATGCAAATTAGTTATCATCATAGTACATTCCTCTAGATCATTCTGGAAAGGGGTTAAAGAGCTTTGGGGATGGTCTTGATCCCTCCTTACAGTCCATATCTCCTTCTCAACCTCACTCCTGTGCTTGTACTGTACTGTGTTGTACTTATCTCCTGAAGCTAGAACAAGGATATTTGTCCCCGAAAAGTGGTGCCCTACCTCTATGTGGCCCCCTTCTCCAATCACACTCTGTTCTTTCTCAACAATCCTTGGATGGTTCCCAGCCATCTGACTGTTGATGGATATTTGTACTAATATATATTAGACACTTATCCTTCCAAGCTTCTACAACTGCCTAGAAGAGACACATTTCTACTATTTTTCTCTGAAGAGACCAATTTCTACTACTGCTAGACAACTTAAAGCACTCATAACTAGTTCCTGCAGCTTTCACCAAGCTCTCACAGTGCTCATAGATCATTTAATGTGTTGAAGAAAGTTGAGTTACTCTTAACCAAATCAGAGTTCCCTTAAAAATAACAGGCTCAAATCTAATGCTGACATAAGACTCCAAACACAACCAGAATTCTGGAGAAATTTATTTATATGCCACCTGATAAAGAACACCTGAAACTGCCAACCCAGCATACATTGGTGCAGAAGCTGAACACCACAATCCACACATTGGTTCAACTTCTCTTCTTGCATCTCTACCCCACACATTTTGTGCACATGGAGCAAATCTTGACATACAGACTACAATTTTTTTAACTTTCCATACCACTGCATAAGAGTTCAAGAAGTTCAAAGCCAAAATGTCAACAACTTCATGAAGACTATTCTCATTTTGAGGAACTTAAAGAGGCCATGAACTGGAGGTATTAACAAATGAGTAGGGAAAACAAGAAATACTCCTTGGCTCCTCCTCACCTCTCCCCATGCCCCAATTTCCATTGTCTTGAGTAATACGTATCTAATTATCACCAGGAATCATATTCTGTCTAACCAGTGTAGTTATTATAAAAAGCTATTAACAATTTTTCTTTGATATACAGTCTAAGAAAGCTTACTCATTTACAGTGATGTTTAAACTGGTTTTAACATAAAATAGAATGAGAAAGACACGAAAATATCAGAGGGAATAAGGCTGTCCCAGCTCTCCTTTTTATTAATAAGAACTAGGGTATAGTTCTGGGTCACAAAGTACAGCATCAAAGTCTTCTCCTTTTCTAACTGTGGATTGAAAATAAGGCTTCACAGCCAAAAGAACTGTCTATGGACCACACACTGGATAGGTCACAAAGCCAAAACTGTATTTCTCTCCCACAGCATTCAACAACATGGGAGCTACAAACTGCTTCAGCCCAGAGCTCAGGAAAATGAAGAAAGTCAGTACCTGGACAGGATGCACATCCAAAACTGCACACTGTGGTAGTTATGCTGGTAGCAGCTGGCAGTGCTAGTATTAGTTATGCTTCTGCTTTAATACAAAACATGAAAAATAAAACTGTTTTCCACTTCTACTTCAGTCAGGCAGAAATATAAAATCTGAGCTAAATTTCACAATTTAGCCTAACTGACATTACTTTTTTGTTACATGCACTGGCTTGAGTAGCTTCCAGCACTGCTAAGGAGTCCAATCTTCTTGTGTGCAGGTAGATCCAGTCAAACCTTCCTAAGAACAGCTTTCATATTAGTTTTCATCTGAAACTCTTTAGTCTGCTTAGACAGTATTTACAAGTGGGGTTTCTCAAGTAAAGAGAAATCTTTTTCTTACTTTTCCATACTTCTTGAACAACAACCAAATTTCAAAAAATGCTGAAATCTCTTTGAGAAAAAAAAAAAAACAACAAATTTCTAGAAAAAAGAAACCCTTGGTTTTCTTCTTTAACTATGCTAAATACATTGGTAGATAGCGCTTCAGCCTCAGACAACACCCAACTTATTGGAGATACACTGTACAGGAAAAAAATTTCTCTGCTATTACCTGCCCCTGTAGACATATTTTCTAACTGATAATATTACTCAGATCTTCCTCTTTGCAGAATGTTGGCAGAATTTCAAAAGTGAGTCAGTCTCTTAAAATACATCTTGCATCACTGTAGGGATACCGTTCAAGAGTCCACTTAAAATTTACATGGAACATTCTTTCTGAAATCTATTTCCAGAAAGTTAATGCCCTTTGAGAGCAAAGCAAGTAGAAGTGTCACAGCTACTGGCTCTCAAGGAGCTCATAAGTGAAAGAGGTGCAACAATCCAGTCATCAACCGGCAATTAAACATGCCATTTTGAACATCACAAGCGACTTTTTGGAAACAGTTTTTTGCAAGATGCCTCTTCACTGGGTGAAGACCAGCCATGTCCCTGCCAATTGCATGTTACATATTACCTCCACTTGACCTGATGATACTGAACTGCCAGATGCCCTAGTGTTACTTTCCATGTCTCAGTCTTGTCCTCACACATACTTTCACCGTATTCAGTCCACTGACAAACCCATGTGTTTTGATGTTTGCCTCATCCCTTTAAGCATCTCTACTTATTACTTACTGAAAAAAAAAAAATATGCCAACAGAGAAGCGTAAAACTCCTAACGCCCTACCAGTGTTGAAGGAACAAAATAGGAACACACTTGAGCACCAACGGTGTAGAAACAAATTAAAGCCAGCTGTCACTGTTAAACTAATTAGAGACATCATTTATCAAGGAATTTTATCTAAAGTAATGGACTGCGTGTTTAGCTGAACTTATTTAGAAGGATCTCACCCTAACAAGCATGGCTTACAAGGACTTTTAAAGCAAGAAGATATCAGATACCTTCTGTCTGTCCCACTTAATTGGGCTCCAATCCCAGAGTCTCTACTCCCCTCAATGTTCAGACAAGCTAAGCTTTCCACACAATTAAACAATTCTGTTTTCACTACATAAGCAGAATGAAAGCACCCAAATGAAGCCAAAGTCAACCTTCTATCTTCAGCTCTTCTATCTAAAGAGGAACTAAGAGCATCTGTGGACATTTTTCAGCAGTTGGTCAAGACTGAATGAGAACTACCCGCATGCCACAGATAGCTTTGTTCAAGGGTTGCAGCAATGCTTACAGAAGGCATCTCAACTATTGTCAAGTCACAGTAAAGTCATCAACACAGTATGGCATTTTCAGGTGTCCAGCCTCCTCCAACTAAAATGAGATTCAACTGAAACACATGGATATCTTAGAAGCCTGTGCAAGATAAAACCCTTGACTACTCACATAGCTCTCTAGACCTGGAATTCAAGCTTTCATATAGGCCTCATCATGAGGCTTTTCCTCTGCCTTAACAGAGTGAAGATGCAGACTGTGGCTGGTGGATACCTAAGCTGATCCAAAGGGCCCATGTTCCCAGCAGCTCATTCCTGCCCCTACACTGCTCCCACTGTTGTGCCAACAGAAGTATTTGTGCAGCTGCGTGATGAAAAGCAGCAGGGAACTGATCCAGCCAAAGAGTAATCTGCTGAAAAGATGGGGGTGTGGGGGGGAAGGTCTTATACTGACTCAGTTTTGTTCAAATCCAGCATGCATAGGAACCAGCATGAGTGGCCAGGAAGCTCAATCTGGCACTGTTTCTGAATTGCAAACTGAATCACAGCCTAAGGTGAAGATCCTTTTTATCCTCTTTCTCAGCAGGCTCTTTCTGCTGAGTGCCAAATCAGCTTTAAGACTTCTTGCCACCCTAAATTAGGAGAGCTGGTTTAGCTGAGGCCACACTCTTGTCTCCTATGCTAACCAAATCCTTCCAACAGCTTTTCTGCCAGTGTCACAAAAGAAGGCTTCTAGAATGCTTTTCCCTGCAGGTGACTTCAGCTAGGATGCTTAACAATAATCCAAAAACAATGCTTAAAATTCACTTACAGCTCTCCCTGGCAAATGACTGCAAGTATTCAACTTATAATATTTATAGCTTAATTTTTGGAACTATGTATTGCTGGTACAAAGATATAATAATTACTAGTCAGCAGAAACCTTTATAATTTTTATTTAAGCCATTTACTCCTCAAGAAGCAATGAAAAATTGGAAAGATTGTTTTTATTCCTGTAAGCATAAAAAAAGTGCTATGACAGGTAAGAGTAGATGAGCAGAGGCTAGGGAAACTGATCACTGGAACAGTATCTACATGCAGCCCACCCAAGAGATGAGCAGCATACAACTTTAGGATTACACAAATAATACCAGGAAGTATTGGGAATTTGAGAATAACTTTTCAACATATTGTAAGAAACTGAAAACAACAAAGCGTAAAGAAGAATCTTTTAAAACCTAACGAAAGAGCAGACAAGGCACAAAATCTAGGGCCACGTGCTTTCCCCATTTCCTTCCAGACTTACACCAAGCCTGCACATCACAAGGCCATACCCTGTGCAGTCCCCCTGGAGTGCCTCCAAGCCCTCACACCAGCTTGCCATTAGCAGATCCTTACAGTCCTTTTACCTACACACATATCATACCCCTTGTGCCACAGTGCGGCCACCCCTGCCAAACACTTTGTCATGCTCAGAGGAAAGGCACAGCAGAAGCTGTCCCCCTCAAGATGGAAAGAGGGCCAGGTGTAAGTGATGGGAGAAGAATGCAGCCCTGGATGATGGTTCACTGCTGTGAGCACTGCAGCCACCTCCTGTTGCTGCACCCCTGCAGACAATCAGCAGCAGCCGGGGCAAGGGCTGCAGGTCCATCCAGGCTCCATCCAGGCAAGAGAAGAAAGTGCTATGGAAGAAGTGGATGTGTGGGGCAGGGCAGGAGAAGTACCTGAGGAGAGGCAGAAGAGGTCAAGCATGAAGGGGGTACACAGAAACTGAAGGTGTTGGGGTGAGAGCAGATGGTGAATGTTGAGACAGGCCTTGAGAACTCTTGCTGCTCAGCAATACCTTGAGTGATGCCAGAGAGAGCTAGGTTGTAAAGTGGTGATAGTTTTGGATATTTCTAATTGTGGTTTGTTTCTGCCACATTTTTTAGCTAGCCTTAGGCTCACAAACCAGTATTTTCAGTATTTGACAGGCACCACCATACTTCTCCAGTTCGTCTGTATTTACAAGTTACTGTGCAAGATAATACTTGACCTCAGACTTGTATTCTAGTATTCACATGTACAGTTTCTTATTTCAGAAGGGTTAAGTAGAAACATTTCAGACTATTTTCTTATTTGCATTCAAACTAAAATTCTTTACACGCCTTATAATATCTGTAAGAAGACCTCCCTACTGGAGGAAAAGATGTATCCTGGTGCAAGAGAAAAAAATACTTTTAAGTGCAATAATCTGAGTTGCATACCAGGCTTGCTCTACTAATAAAACACACTACTTTCTTCTTCAGACTAAAATAACCTCAATGTAGAAAAAGCTGTCAGCTTTTTAGAATCAACCAATTCTAAAAATACTCTTTGTATAACAAATTCAGATTTCCCTTCCATTACAATAAATTATAGTTCTGGTCTTAATTTAATTCACAAATTTCCACTTCAGTTGTGTATTCTAGGAACATAATGTAAAGCCAGAAATTCATGTGACAATGGTTATTTGTTTAGGGTTTCATTTATGAGAAATATAAAATTTATCTCATGCTTATTTCTGCTGCTGTTTCATCATTCTACAAGGAATGAGACAACCCTATACTACAATTTAGCAACTCTCATTTTGTCCTTGCAAGTGTATCTATTTTAACAAATTCTTCCTTTATAACAACTTCAGTGTCCTACCCTGTACAATGCAGGAAAAAAAAAACAAGCAAACAAACAAAAAGCTCAACCCAAAAAGCACCTAATTGGTCATAGTAAAAACCAGTATCCTGATTCAATAACACCAAGAACAGAAAATTTAAAAAAAATACAAACAGCAGGGGATAAGAAGGAAGCCCTCCTAGAAATATCTTCAGCTAAAACCCTGTAAGTTCCCCTGTAAGAATAGCAATATGAACAGTATTGCATTGGAATGACAAACTGAGGCAACACATTTAAGGAAGTGTGCCTTGAGGAGACTTTTCTAAGGGTACTCAGCAAATAAACCAAGCAGATCACCGTTGTATGCTCCAAATAGCTAAAAGGGTGATATAAAATTACCTTCTCCTAGCAATAAAGAACTGATACATGGCTAACTATTTCTTACAGTTGTCTGTAATCCACGTCATTTAAGAGGGGAAGGCTTCTCAAAGCCCTGAAGTACAAAAGGTTCCCTCAATCACACTGCAAAATCCTTACCTCTGCTTGAACAAGAAGGCTCCTAGTCAATCTAAAGCATCTCCAATTAGCCAAACCATCTACATGAGGAAAACAATGCACCTGCTTTCTACACACCTTTAAGAGATAAACCCTTTACCCTTTTCCAAGGATCTGCTACCCCTTTACAAGAATAAATGAAAAAAAATTTAAAACATTTTAACCATTGGCTAGCAGTTTTTCTGCTGTTACAATTTCAACTGCAAGGTTAGAAAAGCCGACTTAATTGTCACCGAGCCACTGAAAACTACTCCCCACATGCTGGTACTGCAGTAGTTTCTAAACTGGCTAGAGTCCAGTAACATTTTTTACTCCAAATACTCCCCTTTAGCTGTTAAAGTGCTCAGTTGGTTTCCAGGTTTAAGGATACAAGCATTAGGAGGCAGGAGATGCTATCTGCAGCCAGAACACCAACAGTTATGCCTGGACTGCTGACATAAGGATTTCAGACAGAGGACTCTGTTGTAGCTAAGAAATGCATAGCTTCCCATCTGCCCCCAACAGCAAAGTTACCTTTCCATTGTCTAACACAATTCAGTAAGCCTGTTGCTGCAGTATATTGCCTTCTCTTTGGATTTGAGAAAACGTTTCAGTCAGTTCTAACATGCTGCCTGCCAGTAACTCAGACCTGATGTATCTCTATGCACTGCCACCTAACACAAAACCCAAAGCTCGATGCGACAGCACTTCCACGACAAGCCATATGCCTCAACTCTACTCAGCCACTTAAATTTAGTATTTTTTCCAAGTAACTTCTGACTTGCACTGTATCTTCATGTTACAAATCACAGTAATTTTAAGATATAAGACTAAGATTTAAATTTCCTTCCACAGACTAAGTCACTGAGTATTTTCTGGTTTTTGCCTCCCAAACTACATGCAATTTCTACCTACAAATGCTTCCCAGCTTGTCACTTGGTCAGAGTTCTCTTCAATACCCTTCTAAAAGACCTTCACAGGTTTCAATAACAGCAAACAATCTTAAAGGGAAACAGCTGCCTTATTTATTCTTGCCCTAAACACTTTTTGTGCAGACCAGCAGTTTCTAAATAACAGTAATTTACATCATTGTATATGAGTTACTGGGGATTGCAGGTCAACTGTGTTACAGGAGAGAGAACCAGCTCTGAACTAGCATGACCAAGCTCTGGTGCAGAATGGATGAAATAAACACTTTATCACAGAGAGGGTGCTCAGTTATTTCAAGGGTCAGCTTAGACCCAGAAATATCAGCCTTTTTAAGTTATGAAATGCCTACCTGATGGCAGGTTACAGATCACAGCAGATTCCATTCAAAACCCAGCTTTGCTGTGAACCCTGTGGTCTCAGATCAAGTACCTTGTGTGAAGACACTGCACACATGGAAACAAACCATGCTAATTAGTACAGGCTCAACCTCAATTCTCTTGAGATCTCAGTGAGTTTCAAAGTGCCACAGTACCCCCTAAGCCTGCGGTTACTGGGATATTTTATAAACAAGAACTAATAAAATTCTGCTAGATGTAAAATAGCTACTGTGTTGTGTAAGCACCATACTACTCCCACCCAAATCTTAATTTTACAAGAGTTACTTCATCCCCTGCCAAGCCCCTCTAGAGGGTTACTCTGGGATATACTTTCATTTCATGACCAGACTACTATAGTGAGAAGATGTAGGTGAAAAAAATAAATAAATCAAGGCTAGCATATACTGAATATCATTAATCAAAACTGGCTACCTAATACCATTTGATTCTACAAGCCCTTGACTATGTAATGTAGTAAAGCAGTGAGTTGACCATGTATTTCACAACACAATCCACACATTTCTCCTCCCTTCTTATGAAGCCACTAGCTATGACTACAGCACTCAGCATCTTCAGCTCCAGTGTGTTTCTATCAGACAGGACCTGGGTGTACCATCACTACTCCCAGTAGCTTGGGCCATAATGCAATTTGCACATGCTTAACAACACTCCACAAGATAAGAACCCTCCCAGTCACCAAATCCCTTTGGAAAGCATTCATAAGTGCCTTGATAATACTACTGACTGCTCTTGAGTGCAGATTACCACAAATAACAGCAACTTGTATTATTTCAGAAGCAGATTTGAACTATGAGCAAGTTTACTACTAGAGAGGGCTGTAGCAGCTCCCAGCAATGATCTTCAATCTTCTGTTGACACAGTCAAAAGCAACAGAATTCACAGGCAACTCTCACAAGGGATGCAAGATTCGTAATTTTTAAATCAAAATGGTAGCTACTTGGCTACAAATAAAAATATAGCTTCTTACCAACAATCTCCTACCTTTTTTCCTGGTTCTAAAAACCTAACTACTTCCTTTTCAATGTTTATCTTAACACATAGATACTAACAGTCAAATTATATTTCCAATGACAACTCAGATCATTTGTATTCTCACCTCACAAGTCTTGTGTCCGTGTTGCTTCTGTGGCACTATGGGTACCCTTGGTAATAACTCCAAAAGCCACTACCGTGTCCAGCTTAAATGAGTTAATGTTTGATTCAAGAGACTAAACGTTCTGTGTTATTAATATTCAAAATCATTCCAAAAAGCATCCTTAGCTAAACTCACTCCCTCTATATGAAGCAACCTCATGTGTTTTGTACTGATCTATGAATTTCTGTATATGGTAAGGAAGAAAGCACAGGGCTTAAAATAAATTGCATCCACCAAACTAAATTATGGCCTTTGCTTTTTTGGTTTAACAAGTTTAAAAAAATAATTCTAACAGCCTCTTATCAGATCTACACCTTTATTATTCCATGTGCCAAACAGACAATTATTTTTGCTTATATTTCCCTCCCTTATTCTGTATTTAACCAAAGAGACAAGGAAGAGCTTATTAAACAATAAGAACTCATCATTAGTTTAAGTCAGTTAAAATTTTAATCAGATTATCAGAAACACTTAAAAGCCTGCAAGGTTCCATTTCTTCTTAAACTCCTGAGAGTGTGGAACTGTCTCTCCACTGTTCCAGTCAAAACACCTGTCTTCTCCACAGCATTGGTCACGCCTGCAGTCGGACAGTATCTCTCAACAGTAACACTAACATGAAGCTCTTTCTCAAGTGTCTGAGCAACCAGCAGGTCACCTGTGTATATTACTCTGCACCATCTGTACTCTTACAATCTCAAAGTTAGATTTTAAATCCTAAGGAAGTAAGACAGATGATTTAAACTGAGTCAATCTCATCAATGTTTTCATATTCACAGTGCCACAAAATCACACATCTAAGCTACATGCTGAAAATCCAGGCAATTTAAGGCAGTATACCTTATACCTGTGAGCAGTAAGGAATGCATTCTTTTGTATGTCCAAATTTCTCCTGCAGAATTTAACCCTCTTCCTCTCCCATTTTTCCCATACCTATGTCCTTGCTAGCTCAGCAATATCTGACCTGTAACTTTCTGAACAACTAAGCAGCTCCTATGTTTCCTAGAAGTTACTGGACTTTAAAGTAGAAAAAAAAGCCTGCTCCCAAGCATGGATTCCATGCTCTTACTAGCAGAAGACAAAGAACAGCATCTTGGCAAGGAATGCCTGGACATAGATGTGTACTTTCCCCAGGTGATAATGGATGGAAAAGAGCTTGCATGCTTGGAAAGACTGTATCATTGGGGACCTCCTGCTTCAACACTTCATTTCATCTGACTACAGAGTTACTACATAGAAATAAGAGCTACCAAAATATCCCTAAAAGTGCTAGTAACTATTCTCTTTGAAGCACCTCGTCACCTACTTTCTATAGCCCATAAAATAGCAGGTGACTGACTCAGCTCAACTTGAGTAGCCTGGCAACTCAAGTTGACATTCCCAGTACTTTCCTTTCATAGCTAATATTGTGATCACAGGCCGTGACTGGGCAATTCAAAGATATTATTAACAAACTGCAGTAACAGAGATTTTTTTTTTTTTTTTTAGTATATCGTTCTTTTTCTCTGGCTATGAACCACCAAGGACTGCTACAAATTTGTAGTTATTTCCTTATCCTTCCAACAGCTTCCCAAAAAGTTGCCAGTGTGTTTGCCAGTCAATGGCAGGCACTCCTTGCTCTTGTACCATGAAGTCCAAATGGCTCAGTTTGAGAAAAGTTGGGGGTTTTTAAGCAGTCATCAAAATGTCCTCATTTTACCCATAAAATCTCATGTACTAATTCCTAACAATAAAACCTCTTAATGTGTTTCTTATTCTTTGCTCAAAGATTGACCAAAAGCTCTCATGCACAAGTTTGACCCTTGTCACCTGGAGCTGTTCAAACTGACATTTAACATACTAGAATTCTTCCTTAAATAGTTACCACCACCCTCGCTTCCAGTTACTTGATACTTCAAAATCGTGGCTGCCCTGATCTCAACTCACGTTTGTGAATCTACATCAACTGAAAAAAAAAAAAAAAAAAAAAAG
>VZTB01005040.1:432927-463838 GCA_013397245.1 Thryothorus ludovicianus
AAGCAAAACAAAAAAACAACCATCAAAACATCCTTAAACAAGAACAAAAGTCACTTCAAATTTTACATTGTACTCATCTCCTCTAAAAGTATGGATTAGATTTTACAGAAATTCTGCACTTTTTTTTTTTTCAGAATGGTTAGATTCAAGCATTTGCAAACATGTTTTAAAACTTTACCCAGCAGAATGTCAGTATTGTCAACATTTAAGTCTGTCAATGAAAAAGACGGGTAAGACATAAAAAATCTGCAGAATTTTCAGTGATGCGAAGAAACCCTCATTCTGCGCTTTAAAGGAATTATTTATTTTCAGTAAGTATTTTGATTCCTAAACCAAATTTTTTACTTCAATTTAACAGTCATTTACCACAGAACATCAAAAACGAGCATTCCTGGTCCAGTAATTAATCTTCAATTTGTTTCAAAAGTACTTAACTGTGTACTTTCAAAAGTACTTAACTCTTACTTAAGAGACTGCAGTATCTTCTAAGTGTATTCTAGGTTCTGCCCCAAAAAACCCAACAAACTCTCTAACAACAGTGAAGAGTAATTTTTACCTGTTAACTACTTGTCAGTCAAATCACACAGTGGTATAATGCTTTTCCCATTACATATGGAATCACCGAAGATTAATTAATCCTGCAATCCAAAACATCTAGGTGGGTTGCTTAATTAATTTTCATTTCCTCATGCAGTCTATCTTACAATTGAATATTTGGAAAAGCAATTGAAATTCACCCTTATTTATATTCAATTTACTGAAGTTCTTAGTTATGGACAGTTTCCTTTTATTTATGTTAAATATATATAAGCTTCTTAGCAGAACAAGAGGAAATAATTAGAAAGTAAATTTCTTTTTTGGACTGGGATGCAATTTCTCTCACGTGCTTCTAAGTAATTTCTGTCGTGGATCTTCATGTTTAGAACAATAATTTTATTGTTGTATATAGAGACAAAATTATCTTAAAAGTA
This sequence comes from Thryothorus ludovicianus, assembly GCA_013397245.1. Classification (NCBI taxonomy): domain Eukaryota; kingdom Metazoa; phylum Chordata; class Aves; order Passeriformes; family Certhiidae; genus Thryothorus; species Thryothorus ludovicianus. The sequence goes on from VZTB01005040.1 coordinate 433,899, forward strand.
ACAGAAACTACATGAAATGTTTAAAAGTTGTTTAAATGCTTTAAAAACTTCATTACAAAACAATTTTTTTTTTAGTTTGAGCAGTTCTTGTTCCAACTACAACAGCTAAGAAACTAACATTTTTGCTACAAATCCAAACCCTAGGGCAAACTCGGGGGATTAAGTCACTTCCATTAAATGAGATCTTATCCACTCAGCAGTGTTATTTGTGTGTTGGCTATAGCAGTGCTATTGCCAGACAGACTGCACTAAGCCACTGTGCAATTAATGCAGTCAACTGTTACATCCACTGCTAACATCCTAGGCAGTAAGATCAAGGACAAATACTAATGATGTCCTATTTTTTTCCACATCTGGAAATATTAAAAAAGGTAAGTTCATAATTCCAAGACACACAATACAGCTTTTTGGTTTTGGTTTGGGTTTTTTTTTTTTTTAATGTGACAATTCTACCATGAACTTGTGTCAGAAGGTGTAAACTAATATAAACATGATTAAAAAAATATTAGTTCCTGGCTTTATTTTGTATGATTAAAGAAAAAATTACAATCCATAGAGCAAATTCAGGGGGCTCACCCTGTAACATGGAACACCTAGTAACAGATCATAAAAATACCACTACTTCTTGGTTCAGAGAATGTTTAGGCCTCTACTTGTTAGTAAAATTAAAGATACATTCTTATCTAATCATAACTTTTACAAGCTTTTGGTATGCCCATGGAATTTTCAAGCTAAAAATCCTGTTACATAACTAAGCAGGACACATCCAACTCCACAGTTCTGCATCTTCATGCTAGTGAGTTTTGCTCCTCTCCCCTTTGGAGATCTACATTTTCAATATGCATCTGTTCCCTTCAGATCTCAAGTTTAAGGCTGACCACATTTAAAAATGGAGCTTTTAGTTCACATCACTAAACCATCCAACCTCCGGACTTCTTCTGGGACCTCTTCTCTGGTCCCATTCTCCCTTGCCTGAGCAATTCAAGTCACGGAGAAGTGTCTGTCATGACACATGGCAGTTCCACGTTTAAGACATTTCCCAGTAATAGACTGTGTTTTAAAAACAGTATAATAGGCATTATTCTAATTAAATAGCATTTGAATTGGTCTGTATACATTGCACTTGATCAATAACAACCTTTTAGTTACTTGACTTCTTTTCACCAATTAGAACCAGCAAATATATCATTACAAAACTGCCTATTGCCTCTGGAGAACACTCAAGCATGTCAACAAATGACTAACTTCATTTGATATTTAAAATTTAATATTTAATTTAAACAAAGCTGCTTAAATTTTCACAAAGTGCAGTTAGAGGCAACTAAGAAGTTCAACTAACATCTAAAGCCTGACTGAAAGGATGTCAGTGTCCTGTGAAAATAAAGACTTAATCAGTAGTTTTGATACTGAAATAACATCCAAAATAACTGTTTATGTTGAGCTACGTATATACCAAGTTTTTACTCAACCTTATGACTTAGTAGTTTACAAAATTCTTCGTCTGAGAAGGTACATACTTGTTTCTGTTTCGTTGTAATAATAATAATAATAAAAAAAAAATTAAAAAAATCACACATACACACACCCCCCATCCTCCCTCAATATTGGAAAATGGAGGCTGAGGGTGGTGTGTGGCTCCTCCAAAAAAACCATCCTTTATGTGTAACTACAACTTGTATGAGCAATTGCTTTATAAAGCACTTTCACTCTGGGAGCTCTGGGAACAACTCTAAAGGCACTTAAACAGAATTCTTGGTACAATTTATTCTAACTGGACATTTCTTGCACTATTTTGAGCTATTTGGCATATTTAATTAGCTAAACTTCTCCTTTTAACAACTTCAGTAAAGGGGATTTGAAATAAAATAACACTGTGTTTACCCTTGCTAAATCCAACTCAGCTACAGATATTATTACAAGCTTGAAGTAAATATTAAAGAAGAACACCCACAACCAATGAATAAATACAACAGACCCCTTTGTAACTGTGCTAGTTAATGACACCTAATCTACTTTAAATTCAGGGTTTGAATGCTTTTTAATTCAAGTGAAAATCTTCTGTTTGGATAGACAGATTTCAGCAGGGGCATACGGAAGTTTTTCTAGGATTTATTACTAAGAGGAGCATGGAAGTCCAACTGGTATCAGCACCAAATACTTCCTAAGAAAAGCAGCCTCAGGAGAATTAAGCCACAAGCCTGGTAGGTGCTAATCTAAACTATGTCTTGGGAACTCTTATTTACAGAACCAGTAGCTTTCCTAACTTGCACAGAAGCAAAGAGATGGCATTTCCCTTTGAGTGCATTCACACTCAAACTCAATCCAAAAACACTCTTCTCCTAACAGAACAGTAGTGTTGGTATTAAGCTTATTTTATGAGGACTACAGTATGATTAAGGATAAAAATGGAATTTTTTTAAGTTCTTTGTGAATAAGTATTTAAAAATAGAAATAGCTAGCTATTTCCATCTTCCTCATAAAGCATTATCCTACATCCAGGATAAAAGTATGAACCAATGTAGTAGTTTCATACATGCATTCCAAATTATTTTACAATACTACAATCCTGGAATGCCACATAACCTGTACACTTTGTTTACTGTGAAAGACCACTCTCCTCTACCAATTTAAATCCACATTACTATTAGTTTACAAGTGTACTTTCCTTACCGACTTTGTATTGTACAGTTAAAGATGCAGCATTTTCTAAAGCTAGAGACATATTTGACTAAAAAAAAGAAAACTTTGCTTTGAATTTTAAGTATCTGCAGCTAATCAAGCACTGTTATTTTATCACCAAATGCAAGTAGTATGAACAAAAAAACTGGATTTGGATGAGAACTTTCAAGAGATATCTTGGTTTCTCTTCTATGTAAGAACAATAGTCTAAAGATTATTAAAACTCAATTTATTTGTAATTTAAGCCATAATTAGGCTATAACTGCAAATAACTTTGCAGGACTAAACTGAATTTAGGTTGCACTGCCTAGAGGCTATAGTAATTGGAGAAGTCTAGAAGATTATAGATTCCTTTGCTTCTCTCTTATAACTTGTATTTTAGGGCATTTAGAGGAAAATGTATCTTAAACTGTATTTACTGATATCAGTACAATTGTACTATCATAAACTATTACAAGAATTATAAAATTATAAAATGGTGATAATCTATATTTGTCATTATTTATTGTTGTAACTAACAGGTTCCTCAAATAATAACTAGTTAATTCAACTGTTGCAGAGAAAGCTTTATTTGGCTAAGGCAAATAATACATACAGCATAAGCTCTAATATGATTATAGGATTGTCTTATTTTATTATCTCTTGGAAAGAACTCTATTTTCACATCTCTGCAGTATAAAGCATTATCTACACGTGGAATTTGTGTGCAACATCAGCATTTGGTTATTCCAACAGAACAAATTGTAAGCTCTCTTAGAACTGGCTCTAACTACCAAGAACAGCCAGCACAGCTCCAAGCCTCTGTGTGCTGCTCTCCTCGGCACCATCCCACATACATGAAGCATATTCCTAACCATTCATGGATACTGGTTGCACATGCTTCACCAAAAGAGAAAATGTTTCCCTAATGTAGGTCTGGCATTCAAACTCTACAGTTATCTCAATAGGAGAAAAATTAAACAGAGTGGAAAAATCTTGCAAGTTGAAATGGTCTGGACCAAACTACTACTTTCTTCCATGCATAATAATTCCTCAAATACATCCACATATTTACATATATTTACATGCACAAATGGCAGTACTCACAAAAGCTCCATTCGGTCTCAGCAATCAAATGCCTGCGATACCATGGGTACACACAAATTTCACAGGACATCTTTCTGGAACCTCAGGCCATCCACAACAATTTCAACACTGTGTACTGGTATCAGAGCTTAAATACAACATACCCTTCCAAGACCTATTTGAATGTCAATATTAATCACACTGTCACGTGCATGAGTCACCAGGCACAGGGGCTCACTCAAATACAAAGCGAAAATTATGATAGCATTGGGCAACACCAAATGAAACAACAACAGTTGCCTTTGTATGTAAGATTTTGTACTTTCTTTTTGCCGTTACAATGAACTAATAAGCTTATTTTAGAATGAAACAACACATTATAACCCTTTATTTCTACAATCACTAACATCATCATTGTCTTGTTAATAGACTCCACCAACAGATGCAAAATCTTGCACCCCATAAAAGGCGTGCTGAACAAGGCAATCTATGTTAGAGCTATTACACAAAAGGGATGAGGAACCACACTACATCTTTGCAAATAAAATCTCACACTCAACTAACTCTCAAAAGTTTCTCAAGGTCACTAATTTTGAAGTTAACAACTGTGAGAGAAAGGATTTGTAGAGACTAGAAATAAACCATCTCAAAGATTTAAAAACTAATTTCAAGATGGTTCTATACCTGAGTCTCATTGCCCATTATCAGGCAATTCAAGGTCACACTTTCACTACTTTAATGACAACTGGCCTATCAATACTAAACTTTCCTTACATGGGGATGTTGTTTAACTCTGTATTTAACACCTAAACTACATGGGCTCTGATGTGTAGGGGCATTAGTGTAATTTTAAAGTCAACTAAGTATTCTGGTAACCATATTTTCAAGGATATGCTCAATAAAGATAAAAACAACAGCATCCATACAGGGAGAAAAGGACATTAAAGAAACAGATTAAATGCTCAGAATTAATTGCAAAGTAAGAGAGAATGACACTCAAGACATTACAAAACTCTGTACAAAGTCTCAATATGCTTTCTTTTTCAACACAATCTAATTCCACCTTCGCCAATAAGGTAGAAAAACCTAAGAAAGTTCTACTAAGATCAATAGGGATAAATAAAATTAATCAAAGAGATTGAGGGCACCCTCAGCAAATTTTCAGATGACACCAAGCTGAGTGGTGCAGTTGCCATACCTCAAGGATGGAATGCCATCCAGAGCGACCTCAACAAGCTCGAAAAGTAGCCCCATAGGAACCTCACAAGATTTAACAGGACCAAGTGCCAGGTGCTGCACCTGGGTCAGGGTAAACCCTGGTATCAGCCTGGGCTGGGGAATGAACAGATCCAGAGCAGCCCTGACCAGAAGGATTTGGGGGTGCTGGAATGGCTGGACATGACCCAGCCATGGGCACTCACAGCCCAGAAACCAAACCTGTCCTGGGCTGCATCCAGAGCAGCGTGGGCAGCAGGGCAGGGAGGGGATTCTGCCCCTCTGCTCTGCTCTGCTCTGGTGAGACCCCACCTGGAACCCTGCATCCAGCTCTGAGATCCCAGCACAGGTAGGACAGGGAGCTGCTGGAGCGAGTCCAGAGAGGGTCAACAAGATGATTAGAGGGATGATTCTAATCCATCTGCACGACAAGTGGCTAACCAGAGTGAGACTCTTCAGCATGAAAAGTGTAGGAACAATAGAAAGGTTTATAAAATCATGACTGGCTTGATCAAGGCAAATTAATTGTTTGCAAACTCTTTCAACACAAGAGACAAAAGAAAGTTTTCTTTTCAAAGAAAACTAGAAGGTAGTAGGCTCAAAACAATGCAAGAAGGTGGTTAAAGTTATCATGTACCACTGGATTTTTAAGATACAAAACGATATACAAGCCCAAGGGGACACTGAACAATTTGGTAGAAAAGCAAAACTCCACAAATCACTGAAAATATAGAAACATCATTTTGCTACGGAAACCCCAGCTGCACGCTGAGGCAAGAGGGTGGAGAAGCTTCACAGGTATTTATCCCATCCTTGTGGGGTGTTTCCTGGGGATTTGGTTTGGTCACTGGCAGAGGTAGGATAGGAGGAGAGATAAATACTTGGTTCAGCCTGGAGGGACAACAGCTCTTCATGTTTCTGTACCTGAAGACATTTCAAAAAGATTTACAGACAGGAATTTCAGCTGCTAATAGCAAGTTTTATAGTTAGCAGCACCTGTTGGAACACCAGCCAAACACGCACCACAAAAAAAATAGTATTCTGTGATAACTCGTGTTCACAGTTTATCATCTGAAATGAAATCTGACCAAAAGATTGCTTTAATAATTTTACTATTACCTGGGAAACTGTAAAACAGTATTCTAGTTAAAGGAACAATGGCTCCTCTGAGTGTTCATAATTAAGATGAAAGCAATGTGTGGCCTTTTATGCGCCTGAACTTGCCAGTCAAATACACAGCCGGGGATAAGGGGTACTTTTGAAAGGGACAACACTGAATTCTTGAAAATCTCTAACAGGAATTATACCTGGGAGAGGCAGAATTGAGCCTAAGTCAACACTCCCATAGGAGCTCTGCATATTCCAACAAAACCTCTTCTGAGATCTCCTGCCTGATTTTGACATATATGTGTGCAGGATTCAGTAGTTCTGTCACCAAAGGACTCTGCCCTCATAGTACTGACTGGAAAACGGAGTGGCAGGGTAGGAAAGAGGCTGTATTAGGAGAGAGGAAAATTACCCCACAACAACTCCAAATATAGCAATTCTGACTCTGCAGGGAGTGTTTTCAATCACGCCTGACAATTTTGATTTTACAAGTGGTCTATTATCAGAGTCACGCAAATGACAACTCCTTACAAGTAACCATTAGAGGAGAGAAAAATACACCAAAGTTCAGGACACCAGGAGGCATACAAGGAAGCCAGAATAAATTGCAGGCTGAGGAACTCTTTTCAGGCCACAGATTTCTTTCATTTGGAAGCATACCTTAGAAATACTGTTTCACTTTCTCTGAACAAAGAGGTGTAGTAACAGACTGGGTGAGAATCTGTTCTCTTCTGAAGGAGACTCAGTCATGTTTGCCCATACAAACCACTTGCCTTAAAAGGTCACAGCCTGACTGCCAATCACAATCTCTTCCTTTCCCTGGGAAGGGAAGAGGCAAAGATGTGCCTGGACTTCTCAGTCACCTCAAATTGCTGCCAGACAACCTACACAAAGTCTAGGTTGAATCCTACAAATAGCTTTATGAAAGTAGCAGGTCAATCTATAAATGCAGCAAAGGAAAGCAAAGTAAAACTGAAACCCCACCTAAAACAAGATTTGCTCTCTCCCTTTGTAAATGTTCCTTAATATCTCTGATTCTGGGATGACAAAAGTATGCCACTCAGTTTTTATCCCACAAAATCACTGGTAATACTGTCATCTTAAACATAAAATTCTTTCCTCAAATGCTATTTAGTGATACTTATTTATATGAAATTCAAACAAATTTACTAATACAAGTATTTCTCAAATACCCACTGAGTCACACCATTACTTTATCCTCCCTCTCAAGAAATCAAGCTGTATAACCAGATCTCCTTAGAGCTGGCAGGCTAGGGTTAAAGTCTAGTAGGAAACAGATGGCTGCTGGTTGTTGATGCATTAATGCATAAGCACCTAAAGAGTCACCAGAGGACCAAGGTTTGCACCATTCTCCAGCAAAAGTATGTTACCATTAAGGCACTGAACACAAAGCAGCAAAAGATGCATTACACACAAATTTGAAAGATGCAAATGTACTGCCAAGCAGATACTTAATTCTGAGTGGACAGGCCACCCTACTGACAGTACCAGAGATTTTGGCAACTTTTCAAATTCAGTGCTATGTCTTTTTACACCAGAACTAAACACAAAGCCTACACCTGGACTTTTCAGGAATTGGAGGTCTTGTTTAAAGTCATCAATTAAAAAGACTTTTTCTACTTCTGTGTGATAATATCAACTCATGACAGATTTAAAAATGAAGTGTCTTGCTTATGTGCCAGAACTCACCATCTCTCCAGACAAGTCAAAAAGCAAATGAACTCACTCACACTAGGTGTTCAGAAATCCAAATTTTCACCTTAGTCTCCTGTCCCTGCATCTGGGCAATGTAAACACTCTCAGTAGTCAAAAGAAGAGAAGAATGTAGGGTCTGAAAGGATTTTTTTCAGCTAAGCAGCAACCTTTAAAGGGACAGAATCTCAACAAATCCTTACTGCCAACAGTGACCTTCACTAAGCCCTTCAGCACATCTTCATTAAGTGCAAGGGCTCCACACTAGCATTTTTTAATCAAAATTGATCAATGTTGCCATCAATTTCATATTACATTCAGTTTCCAATATTCTCTTCTGGAGTTATCCTGCCATATTTCTGCTGTAGGTGCCACTCAGAGAAGACAAATAGGAGTGCTGACACGTCCACCAAGGCACAACCTTTCAAACCCATAAGCTAGTAACATTTGGGCCCAACTGCAATGATGCTGCAATCAAGCTGTTGGAACTTCAGAAAATATTCTTCCAGAAAACTCTACTACAGAGATGAAAATTCTGCCAGATGGGCAAATAAGTAAACTCTAGCTATCAAAAGGCTACTTGAGCTCTAAGCCTTACACTGATGGGTCTTACAGTAGGCCAATTAGTAGTACTCAATAATTTATCTAAGAATTAGGAGTTAACAATTTATGCTCTCATGTGCAGAAGAGGCACAGTGAAAGAATATCATTATTCACTGGACAGTTATACTTCTCTAATTTGTTGCAAAATGCTTCAACTAATGATGAACACTACATTTCAAATTTTTCCAAACCTATGACCAGTGCTCAATTATTGATGATTAAGTTTCTAAATTCCTTTCTAAATAAATAAATTTGGAGTTGCTTTCGCATGAGAACGATTCCTTCAGCCTCTGCATCATAGAGTTAGTTCACAGGCCTGCTTTCTGACTGTCCTCTTCCTACAGCATTTTATTTGTTTCTTGGCTTTAGGCAGCTCTACATCAAATGAACTTGTAGTTTCCAACACAGAAGTGAGACATATATGGCTATCGTGCCATTCACACTTCAATCATGTTTTTTCTAGGAGTGAATGTGTCGAAGTAGAAAACACCATCCATCCACTTGCACTTGATAGAGGGGAACCTTAAATATGTGCCCCCCTCTAGAGCATTAGTGATGAAATTGTGCTTTTTAGACACATAGACTTCTTCACAAGTGGACGCACAGGTGTCAGTCAAAACTGGGACCTGAAAAAAAAATGAGCATTAGGGTGGTGCTGACAGGTAACCTAAGTGCCTTGCCACAGGAGAAAACACAAATGCAACAGCTGCTGTGCCACATGCAGCACCAGCCCCTCATCCCACATCCCACTCAAGCAGCCATCTCCTCCCTCCCTTCAGCTCTCCAAGTCCTTGCAGTCTCGGGACTGTCTGGATACTGGGGAAGGTTTCTGAAGCACAGTCCACTCTTTTAGAGTGATCATTCATTTCACATAGTAAATTGTCACTATCAGGTCTTTGTTACTCCATTAGAGCATTTGCTGAGTTCAAGACCTAGATGCTCAGCCTCTTTGGTTAAAATCTACACTTGAGCTTGGAGCATAGTGCAATAGAAGAGGGTCAATACAGCAAAATCCTTCTGCAGAAACCTCAATGGCCAAACTATGTATTCTGAATAAAGTTTTATAGGAAATTTTACTTTTGACTAGCTGTTGTCTGATTCTGTGGACTTAATATCTATTTGTAACTGGTGTATGTAATTCTTTTCAATTTCATCTGAAAGGAATTTTGTTTGTGTGCCTGAGATGCTTCACATCGAACAAAGAACTGTGAAATGGGACAATGAAGAGACACACTCCAAAAGAACACTTTGATCTGAACTAAATTGCTAATGGGAACAGCCATTAACAGGCTCTAGATAACCAAACAGATTCTGTGTAGTTTCAGGCCTATGGAATGAGAGATTTTCTTCCCACTTTCTGTTCACGGAAGAAACTTTGTTGCCATTAGATCATATCACTGAAATACAAACAATCTGAACATAATTTAAGGTTTAAGCAGGTACAGGCATTGAATCTATGGTTCATGTGAGTTATGGAGCAATATAGTTTAAAGCTCTGTGCTACTATCCAGCTAATGTCAACTGTGGTACCAAAAAGCAGATATTCAGTGGCATAAACTATGGCACCAAGGGTAGTTTTTCACTGGATGACAAAGCCAAGCACTGGAACGAAACGAGTCACCTAGTGACAGGGAGCCCCACTGATTCGGAACAGTGTGAACAGCTCAAGTCTATTTTCCAGTCCTCCAGTGGACTAAGAAGCCACTGACCTGAATAGCAAACAAAACAAAAGTAAAACAAAAGAAAGTAAAACAGTTTTAAAAGCTTGCCTTCCCACTACAGAATGCAAATCTAAAACAGCAAACAAATCTCATCCATTAAAACAGGTTGTTTTGTCTTTTCCTTACTCTACTTCATAGATAGTTTGTGCATGTACTACTTAATTGCAGCTATTTTTGACAAAGGTCACATCAAGATGGCAATCTGAATCAGCTAGAGACTTCCTCAAATTGCAGGCACCTGGAAGTTGTTTGTACTTTCCAAAACCGGCCTCTAGAATATTCTCAACTTTAGAACCGGGCTACAAAAATCTGAATTTTCATGCTACAGAAATAGAAAGGAAGCCACAATCTCTCTCATGAGAAAGCCACAATTGAAATAGTTCCCAAGGGAAAACTGTAATCATGAAGGTTATTTTTCCCTCATTTTAATTTTCAATTCCAGTCAGCAACTGTAGAACAAAATGGACATGTTAGACAAGACCATTAAAAAGCCAGTCTCTTGTTTATGAAAACTTACCAGGTCAAGCTACATGCAGTGCTTTTCCTCATACTGAGACGAGTGTATATCTCGTTTTTAACAGCCTTCTGACAGTTTATTTATTCTTTTTGTCCCACACAGAGCTCCAGGCATTTCAGCAGCACGGTAAACTAGCAAACACCTTTAACTAAAATAATCACCAAGTCTTTCGCACTGCATATAAGCTATTGCCACTTCACTGAAAGCCTCGACAAAAGGTCAAAAATGGAATAAGAGGTTTCAGAGAGGCACAGTTGTAGGATGACTTTGTAAAGGAAGGGCCCCCAAGTTATCTATCCCTGTTAATTATCATGTGGGGATAGACATCGATTATCTGTGCAAACACAGAAAAGGACAGTGAACCTTCTGAAAAGGAGCACTGAGGCAAATAAGCAATTATTGATTCGTGTGTTTGGCAAACATTTTCACCCACTCACGAGAAGGAGAGTTTAAGAGGATTTTCACTACACAGTAATAACAGAGGCAGCCTCTCCAGCTCATAAAAGGGAAGTCAGAACATAAGCCAGATGCAAAACTCCAACAAACACTGATTCACAGCTCCAGTCACACTCAAAGTCATGTATGAAATGAGCAATTCAACCATCCAATAAGCCAAGAAGGGGAAAGAGAGGGCAATTATGTCTCTGTTCAACAGAGCACCATTTAAAGTATTCCTTCTGATTCAGCACCAACCCTTGTGATCAGTATTCTTGGCCTACCATCAATGAAATTAATTACACAATTATTTTTTAAAAAAACAGCATTCTCCCTTCCCTGCTTGCCCACAACCAGTCCAATACAAGTCACAGGAATTAGTCAGAAAGAACGTGTAGAATAGCTACCTCCACTTTTGTTTTTGAAGTTCAAGTCACAGAAATGTTGGGATATTAGCTCAAGCATTACTGAAAATTACATTTCCTTTAATTGAGCAAATGGAGCTCAATCTTCTCTATTAATTGCTACAGTGTGAGGGGCCATGAAAGGTGCACCAAGTTACTTAACACCCATCAGTTACTTATCTGAGATTCTGGGATATTTAACTGACAGCTGTATGTTTGGATCCATGTAATCTAGCATGGTTTTGCCCAGTTGCTGGATCTTCCTCTCCTGTTGAGCACACAAAGGCAAGTTGAGTTTCAGCTCCTCCCTAGTTCTGCCTTCTTTCACCTCCACATGCAGTTAGCATGCTGCAGCAGCTCTGCTAACACTCTTACTATCCCACAGCCAATGCCTGCTAAACTCCTTTTTATTTACTTGAAACAGCTGCACCAACTAATTAATACAGATACTGTAGCAATAAGCACAAAGTTCCTACCATTCAAGCTGATATAAGTGTACTTTAAAGACAATGTTCTTAAACAGGAAGGAATTCAATACAAAGGAAAGAACAGGGCCTTAGCCATGCTAAAACAATACTTTGGAGCGACGCGTTAGTCACGGGTTTGGGAATGAGATGCCCTCTTCCCTTTATGCCAGTTTTGGGCTTTTGCCACCTACAGCTGGGGGCTGGTGGAGGGGAGGGAGACTACAAGAAGACAGAAAGCAAGGAAGTTCCGGCTCTCTTCTCTCAACTTGTGCCATCTTCCACAGACAAAATATTTACTTGCTTTTGTTGTTACAAAGTGAAAATGTTAACCAGGATTCAAGACCAAAATACCTTCCTTAACACAATAAGGATGTGCCTCAGTTTCAAAGCTGACCATTTTAGAAGGCTTTTGAAAGAGACACTGTTCTTTCAGATGCCCACATGGCACTATCCATCCCCAAGAGGCAATTAATTTTGGATCCTGACCGATGCCCTGATGTTCCGAGCATATCAGCTACGCATTAAGCAAAGGACTTCATTAAAGGACAGGCATTTAATTGAGTCTATATTCAGGTACATCTCTGGAAGCTAGAGGCTAGGGCAGACACGTAGTAACTAAAAATGTTTTAAAGAACACACGTACGACCTCTTTCTCAGGAATTCAAGTTGTGTAGCCTACATTTAACTCTCTTCAACACACAGAAGCCAGTCCGACTACAGGTTCCCTGTTCTGAGCACAGTAAACTCCATCATACAGGTGCTACTTCACGCAAAACTTTCACACCAGCTCTAAAATGTCAAGGAATAGGAAAATAACTGCAGATATTCAAGAGATATACAAATACATAGAGACAGAAAAAGTGCAGTATTATCAAACAGCAATCCTCTGTACAACTTAAATAACCATTTCTAGCCTTAGAAACAACTATAACTTAGAAGTTAGATTAGAACATGTTGACAGAGAGAAGCACTGGGAACAACAAGGGTGCAAGAGTATTTATTTCCACGTTTTCTGTCTAAGCCTAAGAGCCTAGTCTTAAGGACTTCTTAGATCCTGTTTAGAATTGTGCATATCTACAACAAATTACTAACCTCATTCTTCTGTTCCTTCTGTTCCTTCAGCCCAGTCACTATGGCTGTTCCATTACATCATTTTTAAGTCTACTTTTTTCAACTGTACATAAACACAAGCTTTTTTTTACTTGTCCATCCATTCCACCCACCATTTTTTTTCTCTCCTACCTTTATCAGATGCCATCATAAAGCCTCCCTTTGGCAAGGCAAATTTTAAAGAGAAATATAACATTACCTCATTACTACACAGCTATCTTTATAAACTTACACCATTAATCCAGAAGCATTTTCAAGCTATCAGCTAGGTACCAGTTTCACACATTTGGCTAACTCAATTTCCTCCACCAGTTTGAAATGTCACAGTACCAACTTTGATTTTACCTCTAAGACATGGGCCAAAATACTTTCAGTGGACTCAGAACTCTAACCAAACCAACCACAAAAGCAAGGCACTCAGAAGTAACATCATGCTTAAATTAAAGGCAATGAGCGAAGCGTATGGGTTGTGGTTTGCTTAATTCTTACGGCAATATATTCCTAATTTTAGACACTTGAATGTTGTTAACACTAGATAAACTGCACACATAGCAACTACTGAAGTAGATGTCATTTGAAAAAACACTCAACCATACTCACTTTCTGTGCTGAACTCAAGGCAGCATTTTAAATATCACAGGGAATGACAATTTTAATTGCATACTGCAGAATTGAATCCAAGATTGCTGTCAAAGCAACATTTCAGAATATGTTAACTTTGAAATTACTGTTAGCCCAGAAGTAAACTCAAGTTAGCTCTTTCTTACCCCTGCTTCAGTTTTTCAGCTATATGAACTGCCCTTTTTGGAAACTTATCTTTACATTAATAATGTCATCTTTTCCTCCAACATACTTTACTAGGAGGGAACAATCAAAATTTAGGTGATTTGGCTGTCTCTTTAAAGGTTTAACACAAAATTTATGCTTCACACCTCTAACTATTTCACCAAGAACAACTTTTGACCACGAAGACGAAAAAGTACCTTTGGGAAGAAGTCAGCTTCAAATTAGTCAATTTATTTTAATTCAGTAGCATACATTTGCCAGTGCAGGAAGTTTTGATTGAACCTCCTTAAGCAGAGAAAACTGTCAGCAAAATAACCACCATTTCTAAATAGCTTTATTTTCCTATAGCTGTGACATTTCTTTAATTAAAAAGTGTGATTAGTAATCTCATCTAAACACAAGACGATTACCTAGAGATAAAGTTCAGCAAATCTCCTGAGATCAGTATGGCCTTGTACACATATCTTCTGCAGCAGACCTGGCAGATCAGAGGCTACAGCAAGGGGACTAACCAAACGTGTTTGGTGGGGTCCTTGTGCAGCTAAGACTGTCTGTGACCTTGCAAAACTAAGCTGCCCTTTCAACAGAAACCCAAGTAATACATTTTTACTGGGAGTGGCAGGAATTTGAGGAAGAGTATAAGAAAAAAGGTAATTTTAAGGTTAAAATAGTTAACAGTGACTTTTTCTTGAGTTGCATCATCAAGGTTGTACTTTGTATTACAAAACTAAGGAATTACACAAAAGTTCCTTTCCACTTTCTTGCTCTTCTCTTCAGGGAATAAAAAAACATTACATCTATCTAGGGCAAGGACTATTAACAGCTTGTCTCTCTGATTTGAGCACATTATCCTTGTAAAGCAAACATCTGAGCAGCGTGGTACATAAAAACAAAATCCACCTTTACGTTCCTTTCAAGGGTCAGTTCTCTTCGTGACCTCACTGCACTTCCAATCCCAAGTCTTCGGCATCCTATATCCATTATCTCCCTTCCATTCTTCTGCCTAGGCTTGTCCTTCTTGTGCTGTGTTTTAAAACAAGAAAGGCTTCCTTTTGGCCTTGAAATTGGCTGTTGCTTCAGGGAAACAGTACATTTTCTGTCAAATGGCCTGTGAAAATTCAGGCTCCCTTGCATCTATTAATCTGCCTGTGTACATTAATAGAACTGTTAGCTCTGTTTCAGTATAAGACCTTAAGCACAACAAGACAGCAGTTTTTGCTGTAGGTATGTAGTGTGGTGATTTTCAGTATTTCTGTAAGCAAACTGACCCTCACCCTTAATTCTGTCAGTTACTTTCTTCCTTGATTTTCTCTTTCATCCTGCATTGTCTCAGATATACTCCTGCCTGCCCCTAGCCAGCTATTGCTGCTTTCACAAATATTACATCTTGTATCAGTGCCAAACTTGAGTATATTTGGGCAGAACCAAGACAAGGACAACAGAGCTTATTCTCCAGAACTGTACTTCAACTACTACAAGCTCAGCAATTCACACAGATGTCCTGCCTCACTGGTTAGAGATTGCTTGACTGGTCTCCAGAACAAGCAACTGCTTTACTCGCTTCTCCCTCCCTTTCCCTGAATATCAACAGTGCAACAGAAACAGAAAGTGACTGAAATCCTGGCTTTATTCTCAAATTTTCTGCAAAAGAAATAGATGTCTGGATGAGAAATGCACCACTTAAATATATTTAATTCCTTCTTGGTTTAAATGTGGCTGGTAATACTGTCCTTGCACTGTATGCTGTTCAAAAGGTAACCAACCCCTAACACAGGACTTGGAAACCAATAAATATTGACTTTTCAAATATAATTTCAACATTTTCAGACGTTTGACATCAAACTCCACTAGAGAGATACAAGGTTATTTTGTTTCTGATAATTAGCTCTCTAACAGTCACCTTTCAATAAGGAATACATTTCATTCTATTATGATATTTAGCTTGACATAGAAAATTTCATATATTCAGTCAATATCTATTCCACTAAGAAGGAGGAATTCAGTTTATACACAGCAACACTATAACTCTCTCATATCAGGCGTAGAGGCACCCCTTTATCTCCTTTTGGGTCCTTTCTTGGAGGTTACAGGACAGTACAGTTCAGAAAGCTTCTTATTAAAGCAGCAATTTTAGTCCACATAACTGGCAAAATAAAGAGAGCAATAATTTAGGTCACTTATCACTATCAATTCCCAATTAGGTCCTTCAGTGTCATATATTCTTCCATGGGTGTTTTGTGTGTAAATCCTGGCCTATTATGCTGTGGAAAGCTTTCCTCACCTGAGAACATACTTTGTCTTTTCAACCTTAATTATCTATTGCTTGTGAAAGGAAGATATATCATTTTGTTCCTTTTCCCTACTTGGTATTTGATAATTTTTACACCTTGCTTCATTGAACTTTTATTACCATGGCAGAACTAACACGATGCTCAAGTGACAAAAATCAATCTCTAAGAAATTGAACACTAGAGTGTATTTGGGTCTATTAAAAAAACCCCAAAAAAGTTAACAGTAAAGCACTTAATTTGTCCTCAATATCTTTAACAAAGCAGCTTATACATCTACCTTTTTTAATACTACACAGTGAATTAATGCATTTCTACTCCCAAAATACCTCTGATGTAACACAGTAACCAGTGTCACCTGATAAAACCAATGCCACCTACTATCATCCACTAAGGCATTTAATGAAAACTTTACACAAATTCTAAACAATGCCTCAATTGAGATAGGACTCAATTGAAATAGGATTGTGATTGAAATTGCCACAAAGAGGATTCAAAAACTACATAAAGCAGCATTAAGGCTGCCCATGCAATTTGTATTTTTAAGCGTAGCACACATGCTGTATTTCTACAACTCCATAGGGCTTTTCCACAGGACCCTTTACTTATCCATGTGCACATAATGGACCTCCTGTAGAGATGAACACTGATGCCTCGTGATTGAGCTTATTGTCTGCTGGACCTCTGCCTTATTTATTGAAGAAAAGGAACAAAAGAAGGGATCACAGAAGCAGAGACAACAATTAAGACAGTGAAAAGCCGCTCTGGAAAAAGATGCCTATGCCTTCTCTAACATTCATCTCTCCTATGGTTAAACAAGTCTCATTAAACTAGGCTAAAACCTGAAGATTTTGTATCCCACCTGTCAAGTCAGAACAGGAGCCAGAATCCAAAGTATTAGCAAAGGAGACAAGTGGGAGTGAGATTTCTACCCCAAATAGTAAAAACACTTCACAAAGAAATAAATTAAAGGTTAAAATACAATTTGGGCTGCTCAAGACCACAAAAGCCCCTGGTCTCATTTACAGCAGTATCAACACGTAACAAAGCTTCAGCATATGCACAGCGGGAATGGAGCTCTGGCAGCCCAGACAATTTACAGACTGTACTTCAAGAGTTCCACCTCAGTATCAAGGCATATCTCATCCTTGCTTACTACACTCAAACACAGAGCTCTGCCACTTCTTTTCACTGCCTAGAGGACATACAGCTTTATGGAGAGCAGCACCTTCTTTCTCTTTGAACCCACTCACGTTGCCTCAGTGGACATGAACTGCAAGTCACATCCTGCTTGTGAACTTGCCTACAAGCAGAAACACCACAGGTTGTGCAGCCACCCAGTTAACCAAGAGCTCTTGCAAAAGGTTTTACAGCTTTAACTTTCTAACAGTGGGTTAACGCAGTGGAGACAGCAACATGGTCAAATCCATTCCAAAAGCACACTCCAGAAAAACATGAGATTTTAAACACAGTAGTTCTTATACTTTTCTATATAACAAGATCTTCCATAAATAAAAAGTTTAAATTGCCATGACAGTAGGTAGACAGGTCCTTTTGCTACAAAGTACTCATTGCTTTAAAAGATAAACTGCTGCTTGGAACAAATACTATTTTTAGTAACCAAAGACTCCAAATTTTTTTTCAAAACAACCTTGCAAAAACAAATATTCTCAGGCTCCGCTGGAAAACCAAACAAAAACATAAAGCAAATAAAAGCATAACTATTTATACATCTGCCAAGCAAATATTCTGCAGCAAATGATATAGTAAAAAAAGGGAAAGTATTGAGTAAAAAAACTAACCCTCAGTTCTTGTGGAAGTGATGGGTGGAGAGTTACTTCTTGAAGTTAATTTAATCAATGCTACAACTTTTACCCATAATATTGTATTACATTTACTGTATCTGTAAATGGTAACATTTGTTTTTCTGACAAAATCAATGCATTAATATATGTATTTCACCTCCCCAACACAAAGCTTTAGAATTATGTATAGCATTAGGAAGGAAACACTCTTCACTAGCAGCTGGCAAATGCTAAAACCACAGGGATTCAACTGCATTGTCCCTGCTTCAATACACTGGAAAAGGCCAGTTTTTAGTTAGCAGGGTTGTGTAGGTTGCCACCAGTTATCCAAAAAATGTACACTGTTACTCAAGGAAGAAGGAAACTTTGCTTATCTCAATTTATATGGCACTACCACAGTCATTTAATAACAGTAATCACAACACTCTCACATATTAACAGTTTTTTCTATATTTTTTCCCATTACACAAATCTTATACACTCAAACAAGCTTACTTTTCTTTACCTCAAAAGAAAGCTGATAGCTTCTAAACTTTGATTTGCAGCAATGCAGAGAGCAAACCCTTTTAGACAGCCAAACATCCATTCTTTAATGTTTAAAGGTATCATTCCTTTCCATGTAGAGATATGACAGAAGCAAATTCACTCTTCTTGAAGAAGTTGGAGAAAAAAATTGCATCCCTTTTTAACCTCACTTAGATACTGGTCCTAATTGCTACTGGTTTAAAATTTCTGTTCAGTAAAGTCAGGAGATAACATTTCCACTGAGAAGTTCTTCAAAACAAACAAAAAAAACCCCAAACACAACCCACAATCTGCTTTTCCAGGGAGTTCAACTATGCTGTAACAATAATCGTCAAGAGAGAATCAAACTTCTCAGTGCTGTCTATTTAAAGCACTGCAAAGCAAACTCACAAAGCTTGACACAAGTTTTCCTCTGAAGCTGTCTACTATAAAGCTGAATGCAAGAAAAAGCAGCAATATCCAAAAGGGGTTATACCACTCAGTTATGTAAGTCACAAAGGTTCAAATTTAGATTTATATTTAGTTCATCAATTCCCACCCAGAGTTCAACTCAGTAAACTGATCTATTTTTAGCTTTTGACTCTTTTGGACATTTCCTTCCTTCATCTGTGTAAATGCGTCAGAGCTTCTAAAATGTTTCCCTTTGGCTAGGGTAGGATGCATCTGATTCCAAGCTTAAAAAAAAGTTAACACACACACACACGCCGAGTGGTTATTGTTGGCTGAATTACACCCTTGTTCTGATTTAAGCATAGGCAAATTCGACTCCAATCCCCACGCTGTACTAGAAAAGATATTGCTCCTTCCGCACTGACGGGTTAGAGCAAGTCATGGCTAAACTCTACAAAGATCACCATGAGACAAACCTTATTTTATCACCTTTTATAGGCAGGCTTGACTTGGGTCTCCTGTCTTGGTAATTCAACAGAGAAGCAGTAGAATTTTCCCAAAATGAACACCAAAATGAAGTTCAGTTTTGTAACTCTGCTAAGCCACTGAGGCAAGAAATTCAGTCAAGTAAAATTCCTTGTTTTTCTTCCAAACACAGCCTTCCACTACATGTG
The DNA here is from genome assembly GCA_013397245.1 of Thryothorus ludovicianus. NCBI lineage: Eukaryota > Metazoa > Chordata > Aves > Passeriformes > Certhiidae > Thryothorus > Thryothorus ludovicianus. The sequence continues at coordinate 453,403 of VZTB01005040.1, forward strand.
GAGAAACTGGTATCCTTAAGCATTAACAAACCAATGTCCTGGTTCTGGCCTGGAGGGGACAAGACTCAGACCCAGAGTACCACCTCACATCATTTTCCAGGAACAAGGGGAAGGGCTCACTCCCAAGGCAGAGCAGCACGGCAGAGGGAGTAGTCAGGGAATGTTGGGGGCTTCCTCAAGGGGTGAGCAATAAATTACTTTTCTTGTACACTCTGTCATTTGTATAATTATTGTCTGTTTTCTAATTTCATTACTGTTCCCAGTAAATTGCTCTTATCTTAACCTATAATCTTTACCTTTTCTGCTTCCAATTCTCCTCTCCATCCCACCACAGGGACTAAAGGGGAGTGAGCAAGTGGAGTGAGTGGAACACCATTCCCAAACCATGATAGCCAACCAACAAGTCAATAGATAAGCCATTATCATCTTTCCATCTGAAAAGGTGGGAGTCTCCAAATAAATTTTAGTTTTGCTTGCCTCTGTTGGCCTCACAGGATACCCCATCAGTTAAGCAATGCACAGTACTGATTTCTTCTTTGAACTCTGCAAACTATGGAAAATTCAAGCCTATAAACAATCTTTGAGTGCAGAAAACAAGCACTCAAGGCACAGGAAATGTGACTTTAAGATGTATAAAGACCACAAGCTACTGCTGTAGCTGTTCAATTTCCATTCTTTTAGGATCAACCCTATGTGCAGTATCAACTAAAATGAAGTCACTGACTAACATTAATAAAGCAAATAAATGAAGACAGGAATAAAAGCTTTATTAAAAAATAAACAACAATGGCTATTCAGTTTCTTTAGCAGAGAAATCCTATTTTATTCTGTATAGTAAAAGACAGAAAGAGGCCTCTAAAGATGGGATTTGGCATCTTCTTAAGTCTGATGTTCAACGTACTATGTGCTATTGACTTCTGCACAGAACAGGACAATCCAGGCAATTTATATTTCAATTCACCTTGATTCGGTACATCTTTTTTCCTGTGCTTTCAGCTGCATATATCTGGAATTCAAGGAATAGGAGAATTACAAAGAGCAAAGACACTTTGACCTTGGCCTAAAGTTTTTAGAAGAGGGTGGAGTATTTTTATGATCTCAGAAAATGGTATCATCTTTATACTAAATTCTGCTTAACCCAATATGCCCAGAAGTCAGTGGCATGATAAACACTTGGAAATTTGAAGAACCTACTATCTTAAGGCCAGTAGAAAATTTTGAATGCTGGAAGCCTACACTTTTCTCCCTATACTTTCCATCTTGCTTCTTCAACATCTTGGGCCCTAAAAGACAAAAAAACTTTACAGATGAGACTACACAATGGATACAGTGAAGTCCACTTGTAGCATAGGAGGTTAGTCAAGTAATATTTGGTATTTAATCACTCCATTTAGTCTAATTCACTTCTTGGGATGTACCTAACGTAACCTCCCTTTATTACCTAGGATAAACTTTAAGAAATGTCACCTGATTTCTTCCCGACATTTAACAAACATTCGGGCTCTGAAAACAAGCAATCCCCGTGACTTCAAACATTTCTGCTTTCATTAAATTTCACCAAAAACATTTTTCATTGTTTGATGACTTCAAAATTATTAACTAGCTATGTGACAATCGTAAACCTGAGTGAATAGCCTTTGACCAAACGCTTTGATAAAGTATGTGATAGAGCCGAAGGTTTCCACAAAATTACTCACAAAAATGCAGAAATTCTGTATAAAGCCTAAACGTTTTGGATTTCGAATCACTCTTTTATGCAGTAAGTGAGGCACAGAGTAGACAAAAACAAGCAGGTATTTACATGATAGGTCCCTGTGAGCGCTGTCTTTCTGCAGTATATTTTCCGTTTCATTTTTAGCACTTAGGAAATCTCACTTCACTATAACCCTGGATCCTCAGACTCTAATTGCTAAGCAGCCATGTACAAATCTAACCACAAAAATCACTACTGGTTGTTTACACAGTCTGCAAACACCTCAGGAATAACTATTACTGTTCATACACGCACTAAGACTACAAGAAAACATGAGTAATTAAGCTCCGGGTAGTTTCACAGATGACTAGAACGCATTGGGATTATTCACAATAGCCCTGCTCAGCGCCTGCTGCCCAGAATACTTCATCCAACTTTTTAACAAAGAGATTTGTCATGCAAACTCAAGTTTTTGAAGCCACATGGAGTATTTAGGTTGATTGTGTATACATGCACACATGTATCCTCATGCACACTAATAAAACAAACTTTCCTGAATCTCAGACTCACATCAGACTATTACACATGCCAATAACATCATCCTGATTCTTGCACAGTTTTGTGAGAATTATCCAAACACTATACTACGCCTACAGTATAAAACATAAAGCAAAGCCCTGACATATTTTGAATGCTGGAAGCCTACACTTTTCTCCCTATACTTTCCATCTTGCTTCTTCAACATCTCGGGCCCTAAAAGACCAAAAAAAAATAAAAAAAATCTCACCTCCCTGTAAAGATTGTTTTCTCTTCCCACCATAATTATAAAACACTAATGCCTATTTCAGTTCTTCAGCAGGGTCTAGATTACAAAACATCATATTCAGAAGTACCAGCAAAAGACATAGTTCAGCACTGGTCAGTAGGAAAATCTGTTACATATTTGCAGTTGTATATATTAAACGTGCTACTGCCACTGATGCAAGGCAGTAACACAGAAGATTAAACAAATTTTACTAAATGATTTCAGAAGACTCCACTCAACAGCCTTGAAAAACAACCCTGTTTTTTTAAACAAATGCACAATTAGGCTATTTCAGATGACTTAGAGCAGCTATTTGGCAGAGAAACCAATGGAACAGGCTTTGTATCCTTAAAGCAGTCTTGTCACTCAGACTGCTTTGTGAAACTTTGTGGACTCAATTCATTTATGACCCTCCTCTTGGTGTATCCATACAACAACCTACTCGAGAGGCTGAAAATCAGATGCTTTAATGTACTGTAGTGTCTACTGCTAAAAGCACTTGAGTTGTTCTCTGTCATTTCAATTCCTCCTCCTCACTACTGGGTAAGTGATCTGTTTTCTCAAAACAGCAGTATCCTTCCTGAAGGAATATGACTCAGCTTTGCAGATCATCAGTATTACTTCACCAGTAGTCTACTTTTCGATTTTACCGCACCAAGAAAAAATGTTAAGTTAAACAAAGATCCTTCTCCAAATGAGGCAAATTTCTTCATGAGAACAACAAATAAATGTAACCATCTTAGTCATCAAATTAAAATACCCTGCTGTGACCTTTGTGGGGTTTTTTTAACCTCGTAGGTTTTTTTGGGTTTTTTTAAGATTAAATTTGGTTCTTAACAATATCAAGCAGAAAAAATTATTTCCCCTGTTCTCTTTGAAATTATCACCCACTTTCCTTCAACCACCATTGCATTTCCAAAATTTCAATGTGTCTTTACTATTTTAACACTTTTGCTGACCATGAACAGTTATTTCAGTGATCCTACCTCCTTCTTCAAGATGCAGACCTAAAATCACTCTATTAAACTGACCTAGCAGTCTGCACCTACATTTTTTGACACTAGAATTATTTTCGTTTTTATTTTCAATTGAAAAGGAGTAGAGAAACATTAATATTTTCTCTATATATTGGGGTAAGGTATTTCCAGTCTTCTTTCAGATTTTATTTGCCTAGATAGTGATTTTACATGCAAAAGCTTTTGGAAGTCATGTGATATTTCAGGTTGAAATTCACACCTGTTTCTGTTAGGTTGCTGTGGATTTAACTGGAGATAAACCACTTCTATAAGAAACATTTTTGCCCCATCTTCTAGACAGTGACTGAGCTCCACAACTGAAGAAAGCCTCGGCTGTACCAAGTCTCTTCCTACTTCTGTCAGCTCCTTTCTGAGCACATCAGCACTTCACGCCAGCTCAAATGTACTCCGTCCAGGAATGGACCTGGCTTTTCTCTAACTCCTATTTACCTTCCACTCCAAATGTGCATTTAGTAGATCAGCTGTAGCTATAGCAGATGTTACAAGTAATTCTCTGTCCTCTCTTAGAAATATTCAGGACTCCTGCCTCCAACTGTTTCAAACACACCCAAACCTTTAACTTGATCTATCCTTGTCTATCCACAAGAAGCTTGGCTGTTTCACTAAGCCAAATTGCACAACAGCTGCTGCATTTCACACTGAAGCTCTCTGTCCTCATCTTCATTGTTCCAGAGAGCATCAATTCAACAATGCTATTTCCCAGGCTAACTTCTCCATTGTAACTTCATTGTTTCTGCAGTTATTTTTGCTCTGCATGCTCATCAGAAACTGTCAAGCTGTGGCATTTTTCTATAGTGTTTTTCAAAATATCACTTACACACACACACACCCCACCCAGCTTCAACCATCTTATTAAAATGGATACTTCTGGAACTGGATCAAACCTTCACAAAAGAGCCCAGTTCTTCTTCAGCCCAGGTCGACTAGCACTAATGACAGCAATACTGCTGCAACCTTCTCATTTACTAACACAACTCAAACCACAAAGCAACAGATTCTTGAAAAGTTTACACAACACCGTAAATTTTTGTTGTGTTTACTTTTTTAATACAAATGCTGTCATCACTCTAAGTCCCATGAAAGAATGGACATCTTGTTTCATATTTTATGTCTCTGCATGCTCACCGCTTCTTAAAACACACCTCAGCTCCTGACAGCCACAGGGCCGAGAACCAGTACTTGCAGAGGACAGCAGGGAGCTGTCATGTGAGCTACCACCAGTGCTGCCTGGCAAAACTTCTCTTTTGGCTTCACTATTAGATGATTTCTGTTAGACACTTGCAACTACTCTGTAGCTGCTCCCACTGTCATGCCAAGCAAGCAACAATCACAGCTCTGACTGCCTTCTCTGTAAGTTAGCTGCTACACATGACCAGGTGGATAGCACCTTCCAAAAAACATTCACCTATCTTAACTTTATAGATGGTGCGCTCTGCTTCATGGTTTTCAAATGGAAATGTGGCTTGTTTTTCACATTTGATAACTACATTGAAAGCTTTTTTTTTTTCCATTATCTAAATGATAATGTGTTTTTTTAACAGTATTCTTGAAAAAAACTGCTGCCTTTTACTAATATGCGTGCCTTTTCTTTACCATTCAATCTTTCCCAACCCTCTCTCCTTTCCTTCTTCCTAGAAGACTTTCTCTACTATGATATCATTTTTAATGCTGTCTACTACATGCAGTAAACTATCCCAGCCACTATCACAAAGGACACTGATATAAAACAAGCAAGGCAACAGCATATAAAGCAATAAAATCAGGAAGATATAAAACTTAAGTCCTTCTTGTAAACTTGAAATAACACATTTCTCAATTTCTTTTATCTTTATGGTATTAAGTGATGTTCATGAAAACTAAGCAAACAACAAGATCATCATTTAAGAGAGAAAGAAAAAAATCAATCATGTTTTCATGACACTCATTCTTCTAAGGTCTCCACTATTCAAGCAACTATCAGCATAGTTGCTATAGGCCAACTTATTCGAACCCAGACTAATCCAAGTCTCAAATTACTAGTACTTGCACAAGTCTTCAAATGTCAACAACCACAACAAATCTCAGCATTCTGCTTTCCTAAAACACGCACATGTTCATTTTGGTACCTAAACACACGTAGCTCAAACCAGTTTTCAATTTTCTTATCCTTAAGCTTATATTAGGAAACACATGTACAAGCAGGATACTTAGAACATTAGAGCCAGGTGCTATTTAAAGCTATTCTGGCTACCAGCCTGTTCTCTAACTTCATCTTGAGAGAGGTGGCACATTGAACTCTCTACTTGGAACACCCACTTCCTCCAAACCCACTTTCATCTCCTAAGAAAGAACTGCTGTCCTACCTGTGTAGATTAGGTTTTAGATGGAAAATTCTCCTCTTTTTTGTTTTCCCATAACAAGGGATGACGTAAAATTAACAATTATATTCATATTTTACCAGGCAAGGCCTGGGCAGTTATTCACCTCAATGATGAGATTTTTTGGGGCCTTTGTTTTTCAAACACCTTTGTTCCTCCAAAGGGTCCCTTCCCATTGCTCAGTATGTAAACTGTGTTCCTTCTAGGAATGTGGCAGACGTTCACATATACAGGTGGTGGTGACAGCAGCTAATCTCAGCAGCTAATCTCAGCAGCTTTGAAAACTGTATCATTTGTCCATACATGATTGAAGTTACATTTTTGATGAGTGGCCTCTACAAACTGCAGTATCTTCCAGGAAATAACTACATCCATTTTCATCTCACAACTGTGAAGAGCTATCAGTTGGTTTTTTCCATGAAGACTTATCAGAAAGACACTCCCTACACTCTCTAGCCAAGGGCTGACTGAAGTGCCTTCTTCCCTCCAACTTTTTGTATTCCCAGATATCTCCATCATCCCAGAAGGGAAACTTTAATTACCAAAGGTTTGATCAACATGTCTTTACTTGGATGGGAAAAATTCTGTTCTTTATTCCTAAAAACTAAATTCAAGAACTTCAGCTAACAAAAATACTTTGGTTTGGAAAGTATATACACTGTTATAATAACATGACTTAAACTTGACAGACAGCTGTCATTCTTGCATCCTAAAGATGTCAGCTGAGCACCCTTCTTAAAGTATTGGGGACTCAAAGCTGCAAAGATGAAGATTAAACCAACAACAACCAAACAAAACCTCTGTATAGTTACTGCCCTGTAAGCCATGACTTGATGGGTCTCTCTCAAATTCAACTTTGCTCATATCAGCTGTTTTCAGACCTTTCAAATACACAGAATTTTAGGTTGAAACTTAAAATACATTTTGAAAAGTTTTGTCCTAATAACTTCTCATAAAAAATAGATCTTGTATGCTTAACACATGTACAAACACCACTCTACACAGTCACTTGGACTATGCACTACTGGGTTTTTATATGGTAACAGTCTTTTTTTTCCAGCTCCAAGATATTTTACCAGTCCTTTCAAGTCACACCAGTGAACTTTTTAATTAAAAAAAATTATGGTTATCTATACATTTATAGTTCAAAACATCTCCTTCTGTCAGTTTACATAGTCATTTCTAATCCCCAATTCATATACAGGACAGAAAGGCACTTCTTACACCACTGTGTTTTCTCTTTTAAAAAGTAATCACTTTCCCTGGCATTCAACTCTGCTTCTTTTACCATTAATCCTGCCACAAAGGTGACAGACCTAACAAGGTACTTTTTTCTCTTTAATTTCAAATAATGAGATTTAGATACCAAATATGTATCAGAAAGTAAGCTGCCTCAATTTCTTCTAATTCCTTCAATAAAGGGATTCCTCATTTACATTCAAGACACACAGTCTTTATGCGTTCCTACTACCACCTCACTTCCAGTTCAGCTGCTTTCCTCACATTTCAACTGCAACTTTATTTCCCCAACAACTCATGAATGAGTTTAAATTTACATAACCAAAGTGAAAACTGGAAATGTGCACATTTTAAGTGGTGTGAACCTAGCTGCTGTTCAATGTCCTAACAAAATCTTCCAAATAATGAAACTCCATTCTTCAGGCTACTTTACTTTAAGCTTAGTTTTACAAAAGGACAGGAGGAAAGCAAATAATCCCACTTGGCAGCTCAACTGACCAATTTAACCAACCCAAGATTAGAACTGATTGTTTAAGCAAGCTTTTTGTTGTTGGGTTGTCTTTTTTTTCCTCCTGGAAAACACTGCAACATTTTTGTTCATTTTTCTCTTTTAAGTAACAGTTACAGCTTTGCTAATATTCTCTGTAAGTGACAGGAAAAAGGAAGCGTTTGTCATTATAAATTCTGTAAAGAGAAAAATATTTTGTCTGCTTGTAAGTGCACCAAACAAAGTTTTTTCCTTGTTCATTGATCACTGCGCCCATTGTGCTTCACTGAAAAAAAAGTGCCTGTTTTTCAAACAAAGGGAAGCACCGGAGATCTCTTAATAGACCCTCTCCTTATAGAAGAGTGGATCACGTACAGAGGCGGAATTCAAAGAGCTCTTCTCAATGCCAAACACCCACAAGAGATGCCAGAACATTTTCCAATATATGTCAGAGCCCAGGCTGAACCAGATAACCTCCACATGTAAATAAGGAAATGAGAATCCAGTTGTTAAATATGCTCTAAGAGTTTTTTGATAAGCATATCCTTCTACTGCTTTAAGATTTTCAGCTGCTGCAAGACTGAGCTCAGTGCAACTTCCCTGTTATCAGAAGTTATCAGCATCAGAAGTCATCACTGCACCACTTACAAGCTTACCAGCATCCCTCAACCCACACATAAAGGTGGAAGTTGATTATTAATACAGCTGGCAGGGTCTTCCAAAACTGCAAGATTACTACACAAGCACCCATTTGAAACCACACTGGGCAAACTACTGTGCGCAAACCTGCTGTTCTAATCTGTCATTTTGCTCTCATCGGGATTTTTTCTCAAGAACGATAAATCAGTTCAGTCCTTCTTCCACAATAAAACCCATCAAGGCCGGCATCTTGACAAGGAGTTTCACACTCAATGGCTGTCATGTGAAGCAGGTTGCCTCGGGAGCATCAAGCGCTGCAGAGGGGACACGGCCCCCTGTTCGGACCCTCTGTTCCCACAAACGCAGCTCCCAGCCCTGCTTCAGGGATGCCTGCTACAAATCACACCTCCTCCTTCACCCTCATGAAACCAAACACACTGAGCAGCACCACCGACCGCAAGCAGCACTGAAAACGCCGTTTCCCACTTCCCTCGTGGTCTTTCCTTAAAAACCCAATGAACACAGCTTTTACTACTGTTATTACTACTGCCATCATTATTTTTTACACACGAAATCGGCCAACCCCCTCATCTTTCCAGCGGTGAGTCTGCATTTTCCTTGCTCGCCGCTCCTTTTTAGGCGTCCAAAAGGAGNCAGCCGGCACCGGGGGGAGGCTCCGTCCCCGCCGCCGCCCAGGCTGCCGGCAGGGCTCGGTCCCCGCCGCCGGCGGTCCGTGCGGCCCGGGCAGTCCCGCCTTCCCCGCCGCTATCCCCCGGGGCACAGCGTCTCGGCGGCGGGCGCAGCCACCCTCCCCGCCCAGTTGCGTGCCCAGAGTAAACACTGAGGGAGAAGACAGCCTCCATTTTTTTTCATCCCGGCAGCCTGTCAACAGGCTCCCCCCCTTCCCCTCCCGATCCTCCGCGCCGAGCCAGGCTTCCCAGCCCCGGCAGCGCCCGAGAGCCGCTGCTGCCCCGCCTCAGCCGAGGCAGCGACACCCCCTTAACACGAGCTTCGCTTTTTGTCTGCCTCTTTCGCTTCTCCTTAGAACATGCACTTTCCATGCCGCTTCTCCCATCCCTGCCTTGTGCCGCCACCCAGCAGCACAGCACCAGAGAAGCGCTGCCTTTTATAGCGGTGTCATCCTTGCCTGCTCGCCGGCCTCCCGGGGGGCCCGACCGGCACAACCGGCTCCCCGCAGCCCTCCGCGCCCCTCCGACACCGGGCTTCCCGGATAGGAGCGGCTGCTCCACTCGCCTCCCGCCCCGTAACCCCCGGCGGGACATTTTCGGGGGACTCGGGTCCGCCTGGCGCTGGGTGGTGCCGCCCGGCCCCGGTAACGCGCCCGCTACCGGGCCGGCATGGGAGGCAGGATCGCACCTGTCACCGGCGACACCGCCCCGGGGCGGCAGCAGCCCCGCACCCTCCTGGCCGGGCCGCGCCGCTGCCGCCCCCGTTTTCACGCCTCGGTTCTGCCGGCGAGGGTGGCGTCCCGCCCGCGAGTTGCTGCGCCTAAGCCCCGCTGTCCGCGGCACGGCACGGGGGGAGCTCGGCTCTCTTCCCCGTCGCCCCCCGAGGAATGGACGGGCAGTGCCGAGGCGTCCCCGGCGGCGAGGGGCGGGCGAGCCTTCCCCGAGGCCACCTGACAAAGCCGGCTGCCCTCGCCTCCTCTCCCGGCTCCAGGGGGAAGACGTCGCTTCCCTCCACGGCCACCATTCCCCTCTACCTCCAGCCGCGGTCTCGCCGCCGGCCGTTCCTCCCTGTTCCCCGAGGCCAGGACCGCACTCACCGGATCGGAAGAACGCCGCGATGTCCGCCGAGTCCTTGGCCGCCTCCTCGGCCCCTTCCCCCGCGCCGCTGCCGGCCGTGGTGGCGGCGGAGGTGGCGGTAGCGGCGCTGCTCATGGCTGCTGCTGCTGCTGCTGCTGCTGCTGCGTGTGCCGGCGGCGGTGGCTCCACCGGGCGAGACCCGCCGCCGACCCCGCCGCCCCCTCCGCGGATCCCGGCTTCACCTCCGGGCGGGAGCGGCCGTCAGGGCGGCAGCCGGAGCGGGCGAGCGATGCGGGGCGGCGGCGGGCGGCCGCAGCGAGCGCAGGGACATGAAGGTATGTGCGGAATGGCAGCTCCGGGAGCGCCCACCCCCCGCAGCCACCTAGGAGGCGGCGTGTGCATGCAGGGAGTCC
>VZTB01005040.1:464343-501630 GCA_013397245.1 Thryothorus ludovicianus
ATCCAGCTGTCCGTCCGCCGCGGGGGCGGGAGCGGGAGCGTGGGAAGCGGCGTGTGCCCCGTGCTCCTGCCTGCCGCTCCTCCAAGGAGCCGTGCTCGGGAAGAGACCCCCTGCCCGAGGTCGGAGGGAGCCTGACTTACCTCTGGAGGGCACAGGGCATAAGGGATGCGCAGATTTCATAAAAAGGTGCCTTTAAAACGTTTCCGTTACGCTGCTGTCTGTATTGTATTTTTTCTTCTGTGATCACGGGGACACTTCAAAAGACTTTTCGCTGTGGATAGGTTCAATTAATATCAAACAAGCAAACAGCTCACAATGAGGAGGTTATGATGTGTCCCACCACTATGCTGCTCCTCACGTTAAGGCAGTATAAGTTTGCATCCAGGTAAGGCTGAGAAGAGGACGTCAGAGCAGGAATCATAGCAGTTGCACAGATTGATGAATCTGAATAACACATCTCAACTGCTTGTGGTAAATAGTAAATTGTTCACACGCTTGAAATGCAGAAGTACAGCTTCAGGAATTAAACTCCTAAACCTTTGGTAAGTGTTAAAAGGAAGGTAAGTTCAAGAGAAATGTGTTAGTAGAATCTAGAATATGCTGAGTTGGAAGTGACTCATAAGGATCATCCTAGGATGCTGCACAAGACCACCCCGAGAATCCCACATGTACCTGAAAGCACTGTCCAAACACTTCTCCAACTCCAGCAGCTGTAGGCTATGAACACTTCCCTGGGAAGCCTGTTCCAGTGCCCAACCAGCCTCTGAGAGAAGAACATTTTCCTAATGCCCAACTTAAACCTCACCTGGCACAGCTTCATGTCCTTCCCTCAAGTCCTAAGGGAATCCTGACAGACTCTTAGTTTATCAGTCAGATGATGAGGAAATCATCTGCAAGGTTCCCAAGGTTTGTATTTATCTTAAGTTGTATAGCTTGATGAAAAACCTTTTGTGCAACCATGCCTACCCTTATTTTTCTTACAGGAAAGAGATTTTTTTGACTGAAAAGATTTTTTTAAATTTTGTTTTTCTTTCAGACAGCAGGCACAGGAAATAGTTCCAAATTAGCAACCCACTGTCAGAAGTGGTTGCAGCATGAATTTCTTTCTAAGTGGCACCATCCACTTAGCAAAAAACATGAATGGGACAAATGCTGCTGTTCCCTAGCAAGCAGTGAGTTGACCTAGGAGTAAGAATAGGGTATTGTATATCTGCCCAGAAAAAAAAAAGCAACCTGCATAAGAATATGAGAAAATTCAGCAAGTGTATGGAAAATGTTAATATAATGAGTAAAGAAAATAATAGGAATCTATCATTCCAGCTTTCAGTGGCTAAAGAGCAAGAAGTGCTTGAGATTACTTGTTTTCCACAATTTCCAAAATGCTGTACAACTCTGGAAAAAGCTTTAGAAGGCTTTTCATCAGTTGTTGAACACACTAACTTTCTGTTTCCAGCTAGTTGTTCATCCAGCACACTGTACAAATTGTAAGTGGGTGCTAAAAAGGCAAGGTTAATTTGACCACTTTTGCAGGCTATATGACTTGTTTGTCCCTTCCTCTGTCCCCTCCATCTACTGAATTGCAAGAGATGCTGGGTTTCCTTTTCCTGAGTACATGGGTGCCCTGAGCCACGTCCCCCACTACAGGAGCCTTTCATCACTGAAAGTGATTGAGAAGAACTAGTTGAAATTTTAGTTCTTCAGCAGCAGCAAAGGTGGCCCTTACAGAAAATCCTTCAAGCGCCAAAAATGCCTATAGCCTTTGCACAATTCATAAGGATTATAGCAATGCATTGGATTCATGCTAATGTTCAGGATGCAATGTTTACTGAAGGGTAAAGTTAAAAGAGACAAAGATAGGAAAATGACATTATGACAAAGTTACTTAACGCTGTCTAATAAAACAGGATTTAATTCATAGTTATGCACCTTAGGTATCAAATACCAGATTTTGACATTGGGAAATTAAGTTTTTTAGTCTGATTCTTCTTGGTCATATTAGGCTTCAAACGAAAACAAACCAGGTATGAATTGTCAATATGAAGAATGTCCCACATTGGAAAATTGTGTGAATTTGAGAGCCTGTCATTAGGGAATAGCCATATTCTCCTCAACTCCTACATTGCTTGTCTCGTTTTCTGTCAGCCTGCAGGTATTTTTGCACCAATTGTAATAGTAAATGTAGAAATGGAAAAAATATTCATGGTGTAAAAGATACTTTAGCAGTAATGTGACCTGTGAAATATCAATTGTGTTAAGGCACAGATTCATATTAGAGTTTTAGATTGTATACTAGGAGTTTAAAATATTAATAATGTTCAAGTTCTGTGCTTAATTTCTGCATTTTATATATGTATATAAAGCATTTAATTTTATGTAAGCACATTGTTCAAAAATATTTATACCCCAATAAAATTAATGCCCAAAGAGAAGTGCTGTTTCATTTGAATGCCCTTTATTTTTACTTGTGTTATGTCTAACTGTGGTTGAATGGTCCCTCCAAAATCAGCATGCCAAGCACAAAAAACTTCATTCCTGTCAAAGAGGTGTCTTGTGAAGGAAGAAGCTTGCCCAGAGCCTAGCCTTGTGGATCCAGGCTGAGAACTGTCATATGTCACTTCATGTTTCATCCCTAAAGGAATTTGCAGAGTTGATATTTCTTGAGTTCTTTTCCTGCAGTATTTGCTACCCACTTGATCAAGAAAACAAAGAACAATTTTCCCCCATTACTATGAGACATTAATGAAAGCAGGGCAAACTTGATTTAAAAATCACTAATATTTTCAAGCTTTTAGGAGAAGTAAACTAGAAACTCATTAGTTTGGACAAAGTAGGAGACAGGAGATGGTATTGATCTGGGGCCATCAATTGGAGTTGTCTTCTTGCTGAGAAAAAGAGTCATGGGAAGAGACCAGTTACAAAAAAAAAAGAAAAACAAAAATGCCCAACTACAAATCCTACTCAACAACTAGGTTTTTACAATGAAGTTCTCTTCTTGTAGCTGTTTCACAAGCTTCACTATTCATTTTATAAACAAAAACACAGAACATAAAGGATAGGGTGGGGACAAGGCTTCCGCATGGAAAACACTGTAAGGGAAAATGCACATGGACTTCAGCCCAGCCAGCCTCTAAGAACTGTTTATTGCAATGCTTACTTTTCTGCAACAGGCTTTTGGGGCGCTTGAATCTATAAAACAAGTTATAAACACGGTAAGTAATAGAGAGGGCCATATCAGGTGCTACTGTGCTTTTAAGATGATAAGGCTTCTTTCAAGCTTGCAGCAGTTAAGGAAGGCAATCAAGAGTTATTAATGTGCACTACCTTGGAGTTGCTATCTGTTTCTGATCTAAATGGTGCTTGCGTTATAGCAACATTCATCAATTTCAAATCATTCTCAGAGCACATGGTGTATCTCTCCTATCTGTAGACAGGCACTGAGGCATTTTCCAACTGTTATCATTGTTATTGCTCTCTTTTTCACATGAACATCTAAGTATTTTTTAAAAAGTTGTCTTGAACGGTATTAAACTTATGTGCTCCACTTCCTTATCCTATAAAATGTAGTTCTCCTTTCATTGTATGAGTTCTGGCAGCTTTTGGAAGTTTGTTTTTTGATAATTTTTTCTATTTTTCTGCAAATTATTTTTTTTTTTTAGCAGTAGATGATGAACTTATCACCTATATAAAGTATTGCCAGTCTCCACGCTTTCCCTTGTACAACCTGGCACATACAAGCTACAACCTGACACATAAAAGCTTGAGAAATGAGCCCATGGTAATCTCATGAGTTTTAACAATACCAAGTACAAGGTGCTGCTGGTCAGGCTCGTCAGTATCAACACAGGCTGGGGGATGAACAGATCCAGAATAGCCCTGCTGAGAAGGACTTGGGGGTGCTGGAGAGGCTGGACATGACCCATCATAGCCCAGGAATTACACCGTGTCCTGGGCTGCATCCAGAGCAGCGTGGGCAGCAGGGGAAGGAGGGATTCTGCCCCTCTGCTCTGCTCTGGTGAGACCCCACCTGCAGGGCTGCATCCAGCTCTAGGATCCCAGCACAGGAAGGACAGGGACCTGTTGGAGTGAGTCCAGAGCGGGGACATGAAGATTATTAGAGGGATGGAGCTCCTCTGCTAGGAGAAAAGGCTGAGAGAGTTGTGTTTGTTCAGCCTGGAAAAGAAAAGGCTTCATGTAACCTAAATGAGGCCTTCCAATACCTGAAAGAAGCCTACAAGAAAGATTGAGAGACTTTCTACAGGATCACAGAGTGACAGGACAAAGGGGAATGGTTTCAAACTTCAACAAGAATAGATTTAGATTAGATATGAGGAAGAAATTCTTTACTTGTAAGGATGGTGAGGCACTGGAAGAGGTTGCCCATGGAAGTGTTTGCGGTTAGCTTGGTGGAACTCCGAGTAAAATGGTCTAATGGAAGTTGTCCCTGCCCATGGCAGTGGACTGGAACTTTTAGGTCTCTTTCAACCCAAACCATTCTATGATTCTGTGATTCTTACCTTTCCTTATAATCTTAAGGCAGCACTGCTAGCCCTTGCCAGGACATTTCATAAACACTCTGAGCAGATATAAGGAGAGGTTTAGTACATCTAAGTCAAAAAAATGTAAAGGGACAGTATTTGATGTTAGCTACAAATAAAGTTTTACTACTTACGTGATCATGACTGTCAAATCTTAAGCAGAGAATTGAGCAGGTTTTTAATAGCCTACAGACCAAGATGTGTGTTTTTGCATATCGCTTACCAAAAATACTAACCATCCTGATTTTATTTATAACCAAACTGTTTTTTTAAAATTCTCACCATTTCAATGATGTGCTATCTCTATAAAAATCCAGCTCCCAGTTCTGCTCTGTGGCATGTACTGACTTGTCAATGTCAAGGACACATGTAGAAATTATACCAGACGTCTGATGTTCTATAGACTATTGGTCTATACACCATCTGTTCAGTAGCTTCACCCTAACGAAGTGTTGGTTTTACTGTTTTTGCTTAGGCACACATAACTATGTGCACATTATTGTGCAATTGATGGTGACTGAACCACTCCACTGAATCTCAGATAGGTCATCCCATTGCCTCTTCTGCCCAGGTTTTCAGAAATTCTTGTTCTCTCCATCAAGAAGTATGCAAACATGTAAATGTGCACATACCTGCACACCCTAATTTCAGACTTTGTCACTATCATTAACATTGGAAATCATACTGCACTTTCAAAGAGTACTTTCCTTTTTTCTGAAGTTTTCTGGGCAGAAATGAGTGCAGTGCTTCAGAGGCTTTCTGAAGGAATTGAACTTACTGTGTCTGGTTGAAGGCAAGGTGCACATGCATTACAAGATCAAAGCCTAGAAGGAGCAAATCCAGAAATCCTAACAGTAGGACAATGCCTGCTAAAGCCTCTATGGGTGATTCATTTATCTTTTTTTTCAATCAGCTATTCACCAGGCGGCATGACCTCTTATTCTGCTTTTAAAAACTTTCCTTTAGACATTCTGCAGCATGCTCCTCACTCCACAACAGATCAGATTACATATTCTTGATCATTCTACATTGTCATCCCTGAATTTTTGGGTTTGATAGGTTTTGATCAGGGCATGGTTCCAGGTAACTGAAGAAGAAGGATGTGATTTTATTTTCCATGGGTAAGGAGACTGGCAATAAGAGTTGACTTCATCTTAATTGATGAGTCATTTAATACATCTTCTCCATCTTTCTTTAAGAGCATTTCAGGAAAAAACTCATGAGAAGAGTTCAGTATTTTATTTTTATTGCTGAATTTCACCTTCTACTTTCTCACATGTTAATCCAGTTTGAAGTCTTTGTCAGTTTAAGTTAAATTGGGCTCCAACAGTCCAGATCAGCTGAAACAATTGAGAGTTAGCACGACTAGTTTCAAAGCAACAGCTGTAACAAAGTTTTTGCTTACACTCCAGGAAATGTAAAGAGTTTAATGTTTTACATATTTCCTTCCTAGGCTTCCAGATTCTTGCTTCCCTGGTTTCAGTTCTTTAAACTAAGCACCTGAGTGGTACAACCCATGAAGTGGCTTGTGCCTTGTCACATTAATCTCATTATTTGGAATGTAATGCCAAAGCCTTCTGTATACAAACCACATTAAGCTCCAAAAGAAAGCTTCTATATCATGCCTGACATCTTCCATGGATCTGCCTGTATCTTTCTCCTGTTCAGGGGATGTAATAGAATAAAAGGCTGCCAACAGCAAGGTGGGCATCTATCACATTTATGTTTCAATAATTATGCTATCAAAAATATGTGTGTGTATGATTACTACTGGAGAGTATTCAAGCTTGAGGACGTTTTATGCATTGAAGGCAACAGTGGTACCTTATGGGATCATGATATACAGACAACTTGTGCCAGAGCAATCTCTGCTCTTCATGCCAAAAAAGCATTAGCGTGTCCACAGGAAAAAAATATGTACAGAATAAAGTACCATATGTATCTTTAAACAAAGACCACTGTTTTGTATCATCATGATGGAAAGTCAGAAGAATAGGACACCAATTTAGCTTAGCTATTACACCAGTGATTGTCAGTAGATCAGCAGACAGCCTTACATTATCCTGCTTATTTTCACCAAGCATTTGATTTATGAGAAAACTATTTACTTAGTATCAAAGCAGTGTTAAGTCCAGTTGACAATTACCCTTCTGCCTTAACAGTAATCATCTGTTAATTGTACTGGCTTGCCTGCAATTATTTGTCAAAATAGTGTTCAAGAATTGGCATAAGGCATCACAAAGAGCCATATGTAAATTAGAATGTTTGAATTTATGAGCCTAAACAAAGTGAAAAGTCAATCAAAAGTGAAGCTTAAAACAAATAGCACCCTGTTTAAAGACTTATCTCCCAGGAGAGAGCATTTATATAAATTCCACTGCTTGTGTACTTTTATGCATATAACTTCATCCATATGCTGGTTTAGAGTTGCCCAGTTTGGAAAGTATCTTGGATGCCTGTGTGTGTATCATTTCTGTCAATCAATATCTTGTAAAAGGGATGAAAGAAATTTGAGTAATTGCTTATGAAACAAACAAACCAAAAATGCACTTTTCAGAACTGAATTGCAGTTTGAGTCATTTAAAAATGACAATTAAAAAAATATTTACAATACTTTTGCATCTAGTACTACAGAGCTAGCTTTATCGCAAACCATGTAATTCATAAGTTTGTTGGTTTTTTTTATATGACTTTTCATAGATTGATGACTCCCCAAGAATATGTTCAATCCTTGCTTACTTTTTGCTTTGAAAGACGAGTATATGTTTTTTAGCCAGGTTTTTTTTTATAATTGAACCCTGAGTTTTCCAGGTTCCAGTGAGATCTCACTAAAATGACACTTCTAATAGATACAGGATTTTCAGTAAGGGTACTAGTAAAGGCAGTTCTGGTGCAGTGGATCTAGGCTGCGTGAATTCCCAAATGGATCTCCCAGATTTTTTTACACTTGAAAAGAACAAATTTGCTCAGAAAAAGACTTTCCAAATTCCTAAGGTGACTTCTTGAAACCCATGGTATGGTTACCCCAATATCAGCTCCTGCTGTAAGAGATTATCTCAATTATCAAAGACACATTTTACAAACATGTTTATTTAACTCTAGGTATACACATTTAAAATGATTTCTCCTTGTTTTTTTCAAGGTGTTGTCTCCAGTTCAGGCTTTTTATCATATCCTTAAGTTTCTGCAGATATTTCACTATCTGCGGTCTTCTATACAGAAGACTTGATTTATTCTGTTCAGTGCGTCTGAGGTTCTGCCTAGGGAGGTCAGATTCCAGGTGAACATTTGTCACTCCTTAGTACCAATTGCCCCACATTGTCATCCTAGTCGATTATGCTATTAGTGAGACAGTAGCAGCGGATCTTATTCCTGACATTGCTCAGTCTTAAAATGAATTTTGTGATGGTGCACAATCAGGAATTGCCAGCCTTGCCTTCTTCCAGGAGTTGCTGCAATGGGAAAGAACTGAACCACGTGGAACAAAGTTTCCTAGTGTTTCCTCAGCTCATAATCAGGAAGTTAAATTCCTTGCCACGCCTGGGAAGCCACTTGGCTTTCAGCAGCAAAAGAGCAGCAGCTGCAGCATTGCTCTATGGATAGAGGGCAGTAAATACACTGGCTTTATTTTTTTCTACACTCTCCAATTTTTCAATTGTAATACAAGTCCTCTTTTATTTCCTTTCATCCTACTTTTTCCCATCATACTGGTAAGCTAATTAAGCAAAAAGCAACTGTTGCCTGCATTTCACTCCATGTGCTTGCTTTCTCCTCTTTTCTATTTAGCAGCTGATTTCACAGGCAGTCCATTTTCTATATTTAATTGAATAGACTACTTGGAGTGGAAGCTTTGGGCACAACAGTGGTAAATTTTTGATATTGACCCTGAAAGGTATCCTGTACATACTGTTTATTGGCATGTTAACTCCAGCTGGAGCCAGCTGCTTCCTCAGATGTTCAGCCATTGGGAGACCATTCAGGACTCATGGAGTCACTTGGTGTTCCACATTCCCTCCAGGGTCTCAGCTGCTGTTTCTAAAGACAGAAATGCAGAAGGACTTCAGCTTCCAAGCCTTTCTAGTTTGTAGCCACTTTGCCAATACTTGTACACAAGACTGAACACATCATCTGTGCAGGCTTTCATTCTGGAATAAAGGGCCGTTCAGTTTGTACACGAAGCAAGTTTACAGATCGTGTGCTCAGCATGGCTTATGTTGTATCCCTACCTCTCAATCCTCACAGAAGATGAGCAGATAATGTGGAATAGGAACTGTATTCTGTTGGCAGGACTCCCAGGAAATGCCTACAAACTTCTGGATCTTAGCATACCAGTAGGACACAAGCTATTTTTACATTTTTCTAAAATAATTCTGCCCCTTTTGTTCCAATTAATGACCCAAAAATAATATTTTTACAGGTAGAAAACTGTATCTAATCATTCCAGCTGTCATTGTTATTAGTGTATAGACTTGAAGTTTCACCAATGGTCTTGTTCATGTCAATCAGGCGTGGGTAATGACATTTTGGCAGTAAATCTTTTGCAATAGTGTAGTCAGATCAGAAGCATGTGGGATGCCATAGAAACTCACTTGAGATCATTTGCTAAACAAATGTTTAAAGTTTTTATTTAAGTGCTAAAATTTAAATTACCGATAGGTCTTAGTGAAAGATTTTTTATTAGTTCTCAGGAGATACTGACTTGAAATTTTGCTTTTCTAATGATGTGCCTCATTTTCTATTTACTGCTTTCACCTAACAGAAGTATTTCTTGCATGACAGCCACCAATTCTATTGTCTCAGGTCTTCCCTAGATTTAAACTATTGTTCAATAGATTCAGAAATTTGCACAGCTTTTAAGAAGGTTTTGGTTTGCAATGGCTGCAAGGGTTTTACAGATGGGACTTCTACAGGAACTACAGCAGGTAGCAGAGCTCATGTGATGCATTGTCTTTGCAGCATACAGTGAAGACTAGGACCAAATTTTGTTCTCTAGCCAAATAAGAAATTCTAGTATCTTCATCACACTATGGAGATTGCATGACAAACAACCTCTTCATAGCAGAAGCATCTTTCCCTTGCCTGGGAATATTTCAGCTACCTGTTGCTTCAAGCTCTCTCTGCTCATTTGCAAAGTTCATCATAAACTTTGGTGGCTGTGCTGAGCCATGGATGAATACCACTGATATTCCAACCTGCCCTTACATTTTGTTAGGAATAAAACATTATTTTTGAACTTGCTGAGATACATACTGTATTTAGTCACTCCTGTTGCATTCTATTTGTGTCTGTTGTCAGAATTTGATTACTTTGAATTCTTGTTTATTTCTACTGCTGTTTTCCAGGACTAACTTCTGAGCTTCTGTAATAATTGAATGTTAGGCCTAACAACAATATGGTACAAAAGCTATTGTTATGTTACAAGAGAGAAGCCAATCCATTCAGCCATCTTGTAGGTAGAATTAATTTTATTAAAGTTTTAGTTCACAGAGAACTAAATTTCTGAGTTAACTGCCATTTTTATTAGAGTGAATATCAAAAGATAGTACATGGGTCTGACAAATCTATCATATAATAAAAATATTTTCTTTCTTATGAACGAAGATAATGTTAATATGCAAGAATCTAGGATTGCAAGACCTTTACAGGAAGATCTACTCTGATCCTACTTTGACCAGCAAGAGTCACTTGGGGGCTAACTAGAACCTAGATGAACTTTTATGATAAGATCACAATGCTATGTGCTTTAAGATACATTACTCATTAATTCCTTTATTTATAAGTCAATGGCTTAATTTTTGTCATAGTTCATAGCTTGCAAGGAAGTAAGCATGTGGCTTTATCCTTTTGAGGCGAACAAAATGTATGTCAAATCATTTCACTCTATACTAACATCTGCATGGATTTTAATTTCTGTCATCTCTCAATTTCTGTGCTTCACCATGGGTTGCATTTTTCACTGTGAAATCTTGTGCTGTATTTGATAAAAGCAACTGCTATTAGAGTACTATTCTGTTTTAGAAGTTATATATTACATTTAAAGATGGAAACACTTATAATGGCACTTCAAAATATCTTTTGAGCTTTTTTATGGTCTTCCCCTAATTATGATATCAACACTAACAATGAAACATTCAGAATAATTTCCTATCTTGTTTAATGAAGACTTGTATACAAGGAGTTTTTAAAAAAATACATCCCTTAGTTTTTTAGTAAAATAAGAGCAATCAAGCCATTGTTCCCTTTATATCAGTTTTTCAGTACTAGCTTTGAGACATCAATTCTCTCCAACTGTGATTGTTTTGGCAGGACTGAAATCTAGTTTTCTCTTTTTCATATATAATGAAATTAACTCCATCATTCATCCATGAGGGGTATCTGTCCATTGTAGTACATCCAGAAATATTTTTTTTGCATTGATTCATCAACAGTATTTTTGTTTATAAATGATGTTCAGAAAATATAAAATATCCTAAATATTAAAATTTCATGGTTCTAAGAATATTAATATTTCAGTGTATCTGGGACTAATATCTTCACATATCATAAGCTTTTTACATTATATCAGACCACATAACAAACTATCTTGTGATGAAATTAATATTACAAACATCCCAAAGAAGGAAATTTTGCTTTTATTAATGCTGAGACTTTGTGAACAAGGCCAATTAGAGCACTATGAACAGATGAAACAAAACTACTCCCAAAAGTGTTGCCAGTGGACAACTGTGGTGCTTCAGAATGCTGTTGGAAGGTTTTTCGTAACACGCTTACCGAGACAGTTCAAGAAGTGGATGGAAAAAGAAGTAGGGAGAAAGGGTAGTTTGCAGTGCTGGCACGAATTTGCAACTAACTGATATCCATGCTTTCTCTAGAATGAACAGTTATAAATGATGGAATTGTCTGTGACTGATGACTTTCATGTGAAATTGCGAGTGGTATATTTACAATGGAAGGTTTATTTTCTGTTCACCAAACACAAGACACGTGCCTTAAAAACAAAACATTGACCTGAAAGGTAGTCCCATCTTGTTTCAGAGTGCAGGAGAGGCCAAATGCTACACAGAAATAAAACAATAGTTTTACCTGTATTGGAAGTTTCATTCTGGCTTCATACTGCTACCATAAACCCTAAACCACAAATATTGATATCCTTTAACATATATATACATTGTGACTATTATGTCTGCATGTGATAAAAGTTAATTGAAAAACTAAGTAGGAAAAGGTGGTATCTTTGATCAGATGAGCTGGTACAACTGGAAAAGCCAGGCAAGGTTTTAGACACACACATTCCTCAAACCAGCTGAAGTAGTTTTTGTGCTAGCAACTGTAGTTGGCTTAAAAAGATTTTATTCTCATTAGAACTTGACTTTTTCTTATGTATTTAGAAATTCATGGCTACAAAATATTATGTCTTCCATAAGTTCTTTCTTGTGATTGGTTTGAGCATACTGCTTTTAAATTAATAGGTTTTGTTTTCCTCTTTTGCATTAGAGAAAATTGTAGAGGTATGGATACTTCTTACTCTCCCCATGCCATTTTCCAAAATAAACTTTGACCATGGTTGCAGTTATCATTCTCTGTATATTAAATGGTCTTACACTTTTACATGCATTTTACATGTACGTTATTAAACTGTGATTTCAGATCAATCTATCTAAAAAGTTCATGTAACAGAAATACAGTTATTGCCAATTTATAGTGCCATTATCTTATAGTTGCACATAAATGGAGTTTTATTACATTCAGCTTGGTGAAGAACTAAGTTTTAAATTTTCATAAGTTCAGTTTTTGGTTAATGTGTTTTTTTAGTTCTAGTATGATGATACCAACAAAGTAAGAAACCATAAAAATAAATAAAAAAATAAAACTAACTAATTTTATTAGATGTATGGATACAAATCTGTAATTATATAAAGATAGAAAGTTTCAAAAAAGATTGAACAAGTATGCATAAGCAGTAATACAGATTTAGTTCCTTGGAGTGTGTTCTAGATTGGATGACCTCTGAAGGTATCTTTCAGTCCTGTAATCTTACAGAATGAAATGCACCATTAAAATATTTAGCCCTCCCTGCACATGCATTAAACGAAGTAACTTATGAATATTTACAATTTGCTAGTCTCTGCCTTTCAAATTTCAAAGAAGTTGATTACATAGCAGCAGTCTTATTATGGTGCCTTTTCTCCTTCAAATGAAATATGAGTGCAACGGAAGTAGAACAATAAGTTCCCTTGTTTTTTCTCTTCTCTTCCTCATTTTATCTTTTCTAATTGACCTTTACTCTATAACTTGCTTCTTTTCTCCTTTCAAGGAATTTATCTGAGAAATTTTTTGCATGGAAAATAATACTGCATGTGCCAACAGGTCTAGTAATTTTTATATCAGCATGTTTCCTTTCATAGGAAATTTTCTTCACCTTATACTACATTGCTTTGTAGTATAAGGTGTATATTTAACTACAGTAAAAGGACTTTTAATCTAGAACAATCATGGCTATGGAAGGATTAATGACATTTTAATGGCTCTATATTGATTTAACAATATCACTATAAAATATACAGTGATATAACTATTCCTATAGAAACAGTCAAATACTTCAACAGAGACAGAACTTGTTTAGAACTTTTTGGATCAGCTAGCTTTAGAGAGCTAGTCTTACCTTAGAACCAGTACATGACTGAGTATGCTTTCATTAATGTTAAATAGATGAATACTTCAGTAGACATGTGTGGGTTTGTTTATCTGCAACAACAACAACAATAAAGTATCTAAGTATTTAGATAGCTTATGAGAATCAATTATACCCTTACAGGAGATCTTAATAAAGCTTTGAAACATCAAGCTTTGGCTATTGGTAAATTCAGATAGTGTACATTTAGGTGCTGTCAAAGTCCATTTTTAATTTTAATGCTCTTCTAGATCAGTTTCACAGTTGTGCTGTTTATTTTTCGTTCTTTGCTGTTGAATAAATGGGGAGGGGCTGTTTTCCGTCAACTGTACATATGCTTCCAGGCCCTATGCCTAAATCCTAGGAAGGAAGAAACCTTCTAAGCTGCCTATAAGCTTCACATCCAAAAATCTGTGTGGGCTATGTATCCCTGTCCTCTAGTCCATGGCCTTTGACCTTTGTAAAGTGAAACATGTTTTGTAAAGACAAAACATGTTTTGTTTTGTCTTGCTTTGGTTTGTTTTTTTTAATCCACAAACAAGGTTATGAAGATATACTGTCTTCACTTAAAACTTAAATTAGTTTAAAATTTATGTGTCACTTTAATACTCTACTTTTTATCCCATTTTCTTGTCTATTTTCCTGGGAATCCAGGCAGAGTATATTAAGATTTTTTATTATTCAACATTTTTTTCCCCCAGACTACCTTTTGTTGATTTGTGATCCTGAAGAATCTGAAAGGTACTAATCTTCAAGGTCTCTTGTCCTCTACAGAGAAGAGAGGCTGAAGAAGGGTCTGTGGGTTGTCTGCTCTTGAGGCACTGAAGGGACAATGGGCTGGGAGTCATCATAGCAGCTTCATGGACACTTTTGTCTTTCTCTAGCAAGCTGCCATATTCAAAAGCAGGCTGCAAAAGGATGTCTAAAGAGGTCCAAAAATCATCTAAGTACTAATATATACGTAAGGATCTTGATTTGCTGCTTCTTCTTTAGTTCACAAGAGCACCATATAAAGAGTTGATCTTGTTCGCTGATTACTATCAATATTTGAACATTGCTGAGTTAGCAGCTGTCAGAATTTGCTCCTTGCTTAGCTTTTAATTAATGATATCTGAATCATAATAGAGGTAGATGACATCTGATAAGGTATAGATCAAATGGGCACATAAAAATTTCAGGCAGAGGCAATTTCTACTAGGTAGCTATAGATGGCAGAGATGGATCTTGCACTTTTAGTTACCTTTTTATTGACACCATTGAGACCTTGCTGCAGAACACATAAATCAATACTTTCTTTCATGGCCACAGGAGAGCCACTATTAACATAAGAATTCAGAATAAAGGCTTCCTTACATTAGTTTCATGTGGGTGCAGTATCACTAAGCAATTAATGGCAATGGGGTAAGCTCAGTCTCATTTTGAAATGTAAACTCTTCGACAAGCAGATCCTTATTCCTCTTGTAGCAAACAACTGCTTTCTCAACACTTGACAACTACCTAGACAACTATCATGAGAGATCCTTCCAGAGCTAAAACCTGTCTTCTTTTCACAGTTCCTGTGAAGCACAGCACTGTCCATATGGAAATCAAATTCTGGGAGGCAAAACTTCGAAGCTAGTGTCAAACCCTACAAGCATCTTTAATGTGTGGACTCCATCAAGTATTTTTTCCAAGCTACGTTCCCATCTTTCTTCAGCAGATCTTCTTCAGGTGCTTTACAAGGCATAGGATATTTTACCTCCATGTGGTGGGTTAAGCTCTTGTTTTCTGCAAATTTAGGGTTTGCAGGAAGGCTCTACTATGTGATAGCACTCCTGGGCTGCTGGAATTCATGGCAGAGGATGTGACTGTGTAGATGCTGCTGTGCTTGGAACTTTAAAGAGACTCTAAGAGTTACCTGTTCTTACCTGGCAAGGGACAAGGGGAAAGAAAAGTGAGCTACCAGCATCCATTCTCCTTTACAGTCCCAGAAAGGGATAGTCTCGCCATTTTCAAAAGTAGACCCTAGACTTAAGGAGCTCTCAGTAACTTCTAGCATGAGAGCCAAGATAGGTAATAACTATAAGAATTAATAGTAGGATGCTCCTAATGTTTCTTAAGTTTAATGATGGGACCAGAAATGGTGATCTGAATTGCAGATGGCAGTGGTTCCTTCCTCTCTGATTTGGCTTTGATAGTTCCTTTGATGTAGAAGAACTGTGAGCTTAATTTGCATAACATTACTCCCACTCTTACCAGTCTGCTGATGAGATATCTTTATTAAATTTTTCACTATTTCAGGATTATTTACATACTTCCTGATTTTATAGTGAGATTCTGCTTTACTACACAGGGAGTCTACTGATGAACATCTGGTACCTTATGAATTTTGATACTTATAGTATGGTATTTTAAATTTTGCTCCTGTTACAAATCAGTCCATCAGAAATTACTACCATTCTTAATTGACATGCAATGTTTTTTCAGGAAATGGCAACTGGAGATGATTAAATGAGTAGCAGAATAAAAATTATGAACAAGTTCAATTGATGAGTTCTCCTTTTGTTAATATGAACATATGGGATATTTACAAAACAAAACATGAAAATAAATACATCTGCTTTCATAAATTCTCCTCTATGTTATAATGTTCACTTTTATTCTAACTCCAGTTTTCTTCCTCTCTTTTATGTAACAGAATATCTTCTAAAAAAAAATATTTCTTTTACTTCTGGGCAGAGAAGAAGAATAAAGATGTGTTTTGAATTTAAAGAATAAGCAATTTTTGTCCAGAAAATAAATTAAGTTTTTTGAAACTCAGTTAAACATGAAATGCACACAGTTGCTATTCTTATATTCCTTAATTTGTAAGCTATACTACAATATGACATCACTCAGTTCTCAGTTTCTGACACTTTTTTTCTCTTCTAGTATTTTGTTCAACTTTGTTTTCAGGCAGCACAGTGAGAAAGATTTAAAAAAACCCAGATTTGCAAATATGTGAAGGATTTCCTTTAAAAAATTAATAATTTTTTTTATCTATTAGAATCAGTTCAGGAGATGAAGTCTACTTTATTGCTCAAAACAAAAAAAATAATCCTCAGAGCTGTTCTAATCTGATTTGCAGAGATCCCCCAGTCACATCCCTGGGACAGGAGAAGGGTAAGGTGCTGATGCACCCATGACCAAAGTCTAATTCTGGTTACGTTTTGGAGGCTTCCACTGCAATTCAATTACCAATGAAAGCGCTACTTGTTCAGTATGCAGCCTATTTAAAATACTTTCCTTAAGGAAGGGCTTATTTTCCTACAGATAAAACAAGAATTAAAGCAAAGATTCTGGAGAACAGCATCAAGGAACTGCAAGGTTGCTTTTCTAGGAGGAGCAAAAAGCCTACCAAAGACAGTGTTGTAGACCCCTCTAGAGCTTGCAAATTATTTTTATTCTACCAGGAAAATTTTTGTAACTTTTTATTTTACAGGTCGCCAATTTGCCTATCCTTTAAATCAGAGTATCTTGAGACCTGTGAAAGTCCAAAAATGCACTTTACTAATGAGGTTCTTCTTCATAGCAGGAATGTACTAGACTCACACTGAAATTTTAAAAAATCTGAGGGTTTTTTTAATTATTTTTTTGTTCCATTATAAAAAGCAGTTCCTTAAAGTAGAATTGAGTGAATAATGCAGTGTATTCTAGGAATTACATATGAAAGCTTAAATTAAACATCAAAGAATTGTACCACTGGCTTGTTCTTAACATGTGTGCTTTGTAATCTCTAGAACATGTTCAGATGAAGAGAAAAGCAATTTACATGAATCTCAAAATGGTACAACCATTTAGCCTGTGTGGTTGATTTTGACTGGAAATATATTCTCATTTCCTTCTCCCAATGAAACAATTAATTTATCATTTGAGTGATAATATGTAGCTAAACATTAACATTTCAAATAATTATTACATATCTGCAATGTCTATATTAGACAGCAGATTCTCTTATTACACATAAGGCACTACACCTAATTTAATATACTTAAAATGCAACACTTTTTAGATTGTGCTTTTCCTTCTTTTAAAAGAACACTAAGAATTTGGATGCGTACATGGAGAGGATCACTTTTTATGTGATGAATTGGGTTTATAATAAAATGGCTCCAAAGACCAAATGAAAAATATCTGAGATGGCAGAAGGCAGGATATTAATGTATTGATATCATCTGGATAATAATACAGTATGTTCCTGAACTTAGAGGTCTTCAGAAACTCTGAGAACTAAAATGACTATGTTTTTCAGGTATCAAAAAGTTATGAAGTACATCTAGTTTTTAAATGGTGTACTTAGAAATAGATGATATGTGCATACACACACTTGTGACTGCAGTGATGAAGCTGCTGAACACATCTGTGAGGATCAACTCTCTTTGGACAGAGTTTGCTCTACAAGGAGTGAGTTGGTCTGGAGTTCTCCCATGGTAGCTCCGTACCTCGCAATACAGGAAGCAACAATGCAAAATATGTGTAAATATCTCAGCTGTCCACAGATGCCAGAACAGCCCTTGAGGCACAGGGTAGTTTGTGTTCGTGGCTACATCAATACACCAAATAGGGAGGCATAAAGTTTCTCTACGTCACCTTTGCCCTTTTCTTACACCTTCAGGCTAAGCACAAGCCCAAATTTGTTGCTATGACATGTTTGCACTGTGGCTGAGTTCTTTAGTACTGAGTGCATTCCAAAAACTCCCCTCTTTCCACTGGTCTCAAGGGTTAATTCAATAAACAAAACACAATAAAAACTACTGAAAAGTCTGGAGCAGGAAGGAAGCTGACTTGCTGCTCCTTGGTTTCCCATGCTGCCAATGTAATAAATTGCCATTTTCAACACAGCGGCTGCAGCTGGCTTAGAATTTGACTTTCTTATGTTATTTTTAAAATAATTGCTATTACTAAGTATTTAAGATTTAGCACATCAGTCCTAAAAGCATGAGCCTTTGTAGGGGGAGGAGGAGGGAGCCAGTAAAGTTTCATTGCTGATCCATTCATTGTGGGAGGCTGCTCCTTGGAAAGTATCACCTTTTTAGGTGATCTCTGGGGGCAGAGGAGAGCACCCATCCTAGGAAACGTGATAAAAAAATTGGCTTTAATGTCTATAAGGACATGAATCTGACTTTTTAAATTTAAAGAAAACCTACTGGATTTTTTAAAAACTGCCAACACCTTATACCAATGTGTTTTGGTGCTTCCCAGTTCTCTTGCTCTACCTGGCACTTAAGCTTGTGTATAGGAAGATCTTTTATCATTTTCCTGGTGTATCTTATTCATCATAATATGACTATGCTTTCTCTTTTTATTTTCCCTTTTTTTTTTCTTGTATGCAGTTTTTGCTGTACTGTTCACTTGGTTCACTAAAAAGCTAAATGTTTTTTAAAATGTGTGTGATATACCAAAGTACGTGTTTTCCATAAACTCATTTCTCTGGTCACTCCATATACTGTGCTAAGTATTTGATCATTGCCTAAATTTTATTCGAAAAGTAGTTCAAGACAACAGCTGAAGTACCACTTAATTGTTTTTAGATGGCAGACTTTATTTTTATGGAAATTTTTCTGGGTATGTGTATGAACAAAATGCATGATTATGAAGAAAATGACACTGTGCTTCAACTTTTCAGAGCACTGAATAAATACAGCTCGTACAGTGTTTCTCTTCAGGTCTGTGCAAACACACAGACCTGACCTGAGGATGCAAAATCTCTAAGGGGATAATTTTTGAATGCCGTATTTTAACTCCTACTCATGCAATTGCTAAATTGTTAACAGGGCATTTTATGTTTGTTTTTTTTAAAGATATTAATTAAATTCACATTCCTTTTACCAAAAGGACTTGTTCCTTTATTGAGCATATTTTTATACCATATATAAGAGCAGTATCTTCTTGTTACTTGAAAGTTAGACCTTTGCTTTACCAAATATTATGTGCCTCCAGGACAGGAAGAAAGCCTGTGCAACAGGTTTCTGCACCCTTGCTGGCATGTTCAGACAAACTTGCCATGACGAGTTGTGCTTGGTCTTCCCAAGGGGAGATAGAGGGGTGTGGAGTTCCATTTTTTCTCAGTGGGTATCTTTGGTTTGAAAGGATTTTCTTTACACACGTGATGCTCCCTCTCCAATCTCTGCACTTGCATAGACCTCATGTAATGTAGGGCTACACCCTTCTCCTTGCAGTAGGTACAGCCAAAACAGAAAGCTGTTTAAATCTCCCTGGCAAAGGCTCCCCTCAGTCTCACCCACACTGGATGCACTTACATGGTCTCCTGGCCGTCAGACCCATCTGTCAGGATGGCATGGTGCCCATCCTCAGCCTCGTGACATAGATTTACTGCAGCACAGACACAAAGCAAGCATTGGGTTTAGGGCAGGCGTTCTATATGGAGTGGCAAATAATGCCTGTTATATGGGAAATAACACCTCTGGGCTATTAGCAGAACCATATGTTTATTTAGCCTATGTGTGTTATGTAGATACATGTCATGGGATATGTGGATACAGAAGATGTGAGTCAAAATATTTGCACCTGGAAGCATAAAATTAGACTCCTATGTATGTAGGTCTGTGTAGAGACATATATATACATATATATGTGTGTGCATATTGTTTTTCAAAGAGCAGAACACCCTGCAGTCAGTCTCCTGTATGAAAACTGACACACACACCTTCTAAAAATCAAGCCGCTTGCAAATATGCACTTGAGAGACAGCCAGCATGGTGGGTTTTTTTAGCAAGAGGCTCTTCTTTAGCCTCATGCTTTTGTTGGTTATTTCTGGTACCACCCTGGATTAGACAATGCCATATGGAAGTGAGAGTTTGAAGAAACAGGCCCAGTCTCCTGAGTGCAGTCAGGCGTGGCATTTACTTTCTGTGGAATTGCTTCTGGAGCATCACTTCAGCAGCACACGGCTGATTCATGCTGTCTTTTTCAAATAATGGACTGTGAGGCTCCAGAGAACTTTCTCCTCAGAGTTTTGTGTACAGCTGCTCTCTGTGCACTCTCAGTGTGAGGTCTTCTGACTCCTTGCTCTGTGGGAGGGTGGGTTAGTGCTCGCTGGAAATGTGGGCTCAGTGATGGCAGTGTGCTGGCGGCAGAGCAGCAGGAGGTCTTGCATACATCCACGGAGACAAACAAAGGTCCCTTTGTGGGAGAGCAGCAGCTTCAGAATACACACTTTGTCATCAGCAATTATCTGGGTGTCATAACTGAGGATCTGCCCTAACACCTACAAGCCTGAAACACCGTGTGTCTCTGTCATATGGTCAATTTTTCAAATTATTCATTATTACTCTAGATTCCCTTTGTAACAATTTGACTAGGTAAAGGGATCTGTACTCCACCCTATATAGTGAATGTACAGACTTTCCCAAGCACTATTAAATGTTGGGAAATGTAAGACAGCAACAGAATAAATGAAAACCCATCCCATATATCTTTCTTTGTATTCATGGTTAGACCTCATAGAATTGTGTGAATTCCTTATTGTTTTAAAGAGTCCTTTTTGAAACACATAGAGGTCCATTTATACCTTCAGGGTACATTAGGGGCTACTTCTGAATAGAGGAGGATGGCAGTTGGTCACTGGTACTATTTAAACAACTTTCTCTTTTCCAGCATTCATTTAAAAGAAGAGGTTTATTCATTCATTCAGTTAAATTCACCAGGGATAGCTACACAGGAGAAGGGACTGAAAGCTCCAATTCACTTTAATTTGTCTATTTGCTTACGATCTGTATTGGAATGCAGTACCAAACAGACAGAAGTTTTTTTATTCATAAACAAACTTTGAATTAAGTCCATTTGAAAACACACATTTGGTTCTGAGACCAGACTGATACAAGTTCTGGTTCTAGTAAAAGACAGGCACAGTTCTTTGTTATAAAAACACTGCAGAATGAAGTTCTCTGTGGGCCTAGTGTGGCAGAAAGTTGAGATATAAAATTCTGTGATTCACACCACAGGGGCATTGAGTCTTCTTTGACATAATCAGTGGAGTTCTGCTCAGAGTTTGCTGTTGGACTGAACTGTTCTGATGAGGCTGACATTAAGCAAATGCTAAATCTGTGAATTCAGTCAGGGCTAGTGCTTGAGTGTTTTGCTGATTTATGCCATGAGAGGGCTACCCATCCAACGAAATGAATACAAAATAAAAAAAAGAAAAGAAAACAGGGAAGAACAAGCATACAGCATAAAACTTCAGCAGATACTGCCTTTAACAATACCATCTCTGCCTATAGCTGAAGTAATGACAGCAGCATTTAGTAAAGTATTGATTTGGCAGGGTACGAATTTGACCACAAGTTCAATACATAGCCAAAACCCGGGTAAAATCTGGAGTCCAGTTCACACCTTTAGGATCAACTCTAGGGGAGCACAAGGGTTTTTGCAAGGCCCCAGGCTGCCACAACCTCTATACAAAACTTCTCATCTCTAGCTTGATCCTAAGCAATGGATTTGCTGTGTGGTCATCCATTTTCTACAGGTCTGGGGCAAAAATGTTCATCCTCAGCTGAGTTGATGCCAAAATATCCTCATCATGCTCAACTAACATGCAGGGCCTCTGCATGAATGCTCTGTGGAACATTCCTGCACTCCCCAGGAGTTAGGAATTAATGAAGCCCTAACCAGTCAGGTGATTCAACTGGGTTCTTCTTAACGCAGAAAAAAGAGATGGCAAATTTGTTCACCTCTGTATTTATTGGCATAAGTACATGTATGAACATCACAATTACATGGCTTCCTCTTTCTTTTTCCCAAGTACATGATCTACAAAACAACCATATCTTAACAAAGGAAGTTAAGTGTGTGCCTCTTTTAGAAAGCACCTGTTGTTTGATAGATCTTAAATACTATATATATATGTATGTATGCATGTATGTATGTATGTATGTATCTACCTACTATTGTCTATCCCTACCTATTAGTTTTGTTTATTTCATTTTGGCAAACAGAGAATGAGAGTGATATTTGCTGTATAACATATTATAAGTATGTGATCATAATATTTGATACGTGATTCTCTGAATGATAAATTAAATATTAAACTCATTAATTATGATCTGAAGTATAGTTACTAAATACACCTGCCTGTTCAAATAAGTGAGCACTGTTGTACTTAAATTTTTGTTTTATTTTCATATTATCTTTTGGCCAAGGAAACCTTTCTGAAATAAAAATGTGCATCAGATGTATAGTCCTTTATCCAGTTTTCCCTTTTTTCTTCAAATAATACATGATATGTATTATGTGATATATATCCATCTAATTTAATAGCTTAAAGAAATAAACAAGATTTCTAAGTTTTGCTTAACCTTGTTAACAATATTCCACAGTTTGTGGAATTACTGTCTCACAGGAATCTTTCTCTGGATGCTAAAATAAAGGCCTTCTTGTGCATAAATGAAATATTTGTAGTTGTAGAAGGATATAATAATTTCCTAAATATGTAAATTAAATAACCACTTTAGCCTTGCTTAAGATACAGAAAAAGACAGGATAAGAAGTGTCTTTGTACCTGTGTGTCCCCATTGCTATGTTAGCATCTCAGTACAGAGTTGTTTCTATTAAAAATCTCCTTCATTTCTTTGCAGGCCTTCAAAAGACAGAGCCAGAGAACTGAGTTAAATCCTTCTGAAAACCTCTCACTCTTTCCTTTAAGATAAATGTTTGTATTTTTGATCTCTGAATAAATTAAAGCCTTTAATAATTCAAACTGTTTGGGTTTTTTTAAGTAAACCACTTTTATGAAAGTTTTCCCATATCAGCTGAGTACTAACATTCATCACAATCAGACGTATTTGCTACTGGGCTGAATGTGATATTTTGTTTAACCCTTGACAGTATTTGTTTTGGGAGGTTTGTCCCCCTTGGTAATGGTGCAAGTTCCCACCCTGTAACCACTAATTTCTCTTCCTTATTGAGCTTCCTGGGCTGTGACAGCTGTCTGGAACCACACACTGCACTGGATGGATGGATGGATGGATGGATGGATGGATGGATGGATGGATGGATGGATGGATGGATGGATGGATGGATGGATGGAAGGATGGATGGATGGATGGATGGATGGATAGATGGATGGATGGATGAAAGAAAGAAAGAAAGAAAGAAAGAAAGAAAGAAAGAAAGAAAGAAAGAAAGAAAGAAAGAAAGAAAGAAAGAAAGAAAGAAAGAAAGAAAGAAAGAAAGAAAGAAAGAAAGAAAGAAAGAAAGAAAGAGAAAATGGATGAATGAAGGGCAATCTTTATTCTTCACATTGCCATTTCTACACCAGTGTGGTTCTTGGGAGTAGGCAAGGAGAACAGCAAAGCCATAGACTGT
Organism: Thryothorus ludovicianus; assembly: GCA_013397245.1. NCBI lineage: Eukaryota > Metazoa > Chordata > Aves > Passeriformes > Certhiidae > Thryothorus > Thryothorus ludovicianus. Next base: position 487,891 of record VZTB01005040.1, read on the forward strand.
GGGCAACACTTGTAGAAGACAAGCTAATAGCATGAATATCTTTGTATCATAAAGTTCAGGACTTTATTTACTGCTTTATCTCTCAAATAGTGGGATAATTTCATGTTTATGCAAAATGGTTCTTCTAAATGTAAAACGACTACAAACTTCTAATTCAATATGTTCCTGAAAGCTTGTATGAGGCAAAAAATACAACTCATAATTTATCCACTCAGAACATTAGTACTTCTAGCCTTTAAATGCAATCATCTGCACTGCCTTGCTGTCAATTCAGAAGTCATTGTCTTCAAGAAAGCCCAGAAGCATAACCTGAAAATGCAATATTTTCTGAGTGTACAGTCCCAGGCTAGCAGCATCATGAAAATACAAGAATTAGCCAGCTCAGCCAGGCTGAGATTGACATACCTGCTGTGTTCTTTGCCACAGGCAAGGCCAAGTTAATTACATCCATGGAAAGGTGAGCTTCTGCTGATATATGAGGGCAGAACACACATGTCTAAACTGTCATTTGTACAGGTGTGATGGAGGCATTTCTTGCTGACAGAGTCTGACCAAGTAGATAGAATGCATTCCTCCAGAATTAACTTTGTCACCTTCCCTACAAATTGTTGATACACTTTGAATTTTAACAAAATAAATGATTAAGAAGTATTGCTATGCAACAGGCACAAAGGTTACTCAAAGCAAACCAAAAAGAGAAAAGGTGGCAGAGAAAATCACCTCATTTTTATCCTAGCTTGATAATTGGATGAGAAATAAGCCTGGCAAAATATCTGTTCCTTTAAACATGAGACAACCCTTGTGCTGGTTAAAAGGGTGACCTAAATTATGACATTGACAGAAATGAATCAAAGAAGTCATGATTAAGTGTAAAACCTGCAATTTATGACTTCTAGTAATCTGCAGTGCTATTAAAAAGATAATAGCCAGCAGTAGCAGACAGGGTTAGAAAGGGCAGGTAGAGATTATTACAGTGAGGAAGGGAGGTTGCTGCTATATAAAAGCAGCATACTAAGGAAAAATGCAAACTGAGGTGCTTTCCTCATTTTATCATCTTTAGAGAGTCAAATTAAATAAAAAAGCTAAAACATGCAGGTTTCTTTGATACAGCATGGACTGTTTCAACTGGAGACAAAATGTTATGAAGCTGATATATAAGATATTTTTATGTGTGGCATTCTTACTGTTTGTGGTTATTATTTTAAAAGTATCATTTGAGTAGTTGTCTCTGCAACATGGCAGATGATGATGTCATCCAGCTCTGAAGATCACAGTTTCTTTTCTTCAGGAATGTGGAGTTCCTTGGGATATCCAACTGGAGTTCAGGGAGGTCAGACAACCTCTGACTATCTGCAGAAGTCTGAGCTCCTCTCCTCTCCCTTCAATCTTCTCTACTCAAGCCAAAAAGGACATATTTTGGGGAGGGGTTATCTAGAGAGACTTATGAACTGTCACTTTGATTTTTTTTGTGTGTGTATTTTTTTGCCTTTCAGTAAATTCACTGAGCTAAGTATTCTATACACATTGAACATACAATCCTGTTATAAAATGAGGAGTTACTGAGGGATTTCAACAGAACTGATGGTGCAGAACTTACAGAACTGGTGTGATGACATGTGAATACTTAAGGAAAAGCAAAAGGGAAAACAGATGTGACTTTTTATCGTCCTGCCAGTTAGAGTAAACAGGCTGTAAATAGTCTGGCTCAGCATGTAAGCTGCCAGTGATTTCTTTCCTGTATCGCTCCTCTCAGGTGCTTCTGCTCCATCATAAATGCCAGTATGAATGGCCAGGCATTTTTTTCTTACTGTATCACAACACTGTTTTGAAGTATGAACTTGGAATGCATGTATGATTCCCATGTTCTATCTCTGTATTTCTCTTCTGATTTCAATCTGTGACAAATTACAGATTGTCTGATATAAAATTTAATTGTTAGTATTTCAGACAATTTCTTTTCCTTACCTCATACTCTTAGGCTCTTTCTAAAGGAATCAGTGCACTGTCAAGATAGGTATCTGGAATCACAGTGATTTTTGTGGCTACTTTTTCACTTTAAAACACATATTGAAAGTCGTGTGGACTTTTCTCTCATTGTGAAGGAATTTCTTTCTGTTTGTGATTTCCTGCCATAAGAGATTTCATACAGATAATGGTTTTCAAAGAATGTAATTGCTTGCGCAATTTGAGACGATAACTTACTACTTTTTGTTTCCTGTCCCAGCCAAGAACAATAAGGAAAGCTTAAAAGATTTTGCACTGCAAATTTTTTGCACTGCTTTATCCGTTTGCTGCTGCAAAACAAAAATGCTAACATAGTATGACTTACATTGATTCAGTCAAAACAATGTTATTAGTCACTGGCCTGCTTTCCTTATCTTGCACATTTCATATTCTCAGAACACTTCAGATCACAGGGTGGAGCTTCACTTAGTGATGGGATTTCTAGAGCAATGCTTCTGGTCAGACCAACACACAGAGCCGTATGCCAGGAGTCAGGCTTCAAGACAGGCTTCTGGTTTACACTATATTTCTGTCAGTCCCAAATACAGGAATCAGATTTTTAACTGTATGGTCAATATATGCATTGTCAGCTTCATAAATATACTATGTATCATTTTTTTCATGTACATTAACCCTAAGTGTTTTTCAAAGCCTGTGTTGCCCTCAGTCTGAGATATGCTGTTCAATGAATAGTTTCACGTCTACTCCTGGAAAATCAAAAAGAATTATGAAAAGGGATTGCTCACAGGTTTCAGTTCTGCATTAGGGTTTCATGTGAGTTGTTTGTCAATCCTTCAATACTTCATTAATATTCAAGAACATTTATACAATAAATTACAGCCTCTAAACATTTTATATTAAATTTTAATATAATCAAACATCTACACTTTTTCCCCAGGTACTACCCTGCAAATATACTGTTATACTTAGTGCAGTGTTTTATTATGATGGTAGTAATTTCCTAAAGGTATGCTGGCATTACTAACACGCATTTGTATTCCAGACATATAAAGAAGATCTTAGTTGCTTAATAATAAGGAATTAATATTAAACTCACCAAGAGTCGATTTTTATTTTCAAAGCTGTTTTAGTCTAGGGAATAACAAATTATTCAAATAGGAAAACAGAAGTGATGTTAATAGCAGCAACTATAAGACAAATTGAAGGAACAAATTAACAGACAAAATAGCAGAGAATCGCATATTCATGTAAGCTTGGTTTTGTTATGGTTATGTACTTTGTATCAGCAATCCTGAGTACTAGAGGCTGGTGAAATGTACACATTAACAGTAGGGTTTCACACTTACCCAGCTTTCTGGTATAATTTTTTTTTTTAGAAATACAAACTGTAAAGAGATTAATACACAATTTTAGCTTTTGAGGCAGCCTTTTTATGTTCTTATATAGGAAAAAGTCTTGTGAGTGTGGGAACTACATATCTGCAAGTGCTTGATTTCCAGTGTGTTTACAGTTTAGTGGTATGGAACACCTATGATGTTTTCTTCTTAGTGGAAATCATGAAAGGTGTGAGGAAGGAAATCTTTCCTTCTACATTTTTGTTTCTGGTTTTGAGTCTTTTATTTCCTTCCCAAATGACTTCCTCCTGTTTCTCACAAAGCACTTTCTATAAATATCCTTTCCCACTAGACATGAGGTAGAGGTTCTGCTGTCATTAGCCCATCAGCCTTTCCTTTCTGCTGGGCTTGGCTGCTTTCTCTCCCCAGGTCGTTCCACTGTTGTCTCTACACACTCACTAAAGGGAGAAGCTGTGAGGGGAAACAGGGATTTTCCACTCTCTGCAAAGTCCTGAAGGAGGCAGAGCAACACGTGGAACTGCAAAACCAGCCAGTAGAGGTTTCTGTTTGAACTCCAAAATTTTGTACCCAAGGAGAGAAGACAGAAAGAAACTTGAATTATTTGTTGGGGGACAAGGCCACCTTAGCAGGGGAAATAGCTTCTTCAGCTGAATTTCCAGAGGGTACAGCAGAAACGGGAAAGGTGTCAACCAGGAGTTTGTCCAAATCCTAAATAGATTTCTTGAGGAGTCTGAAAGTTCAGAATAATGAGACACTCCCAGTGGACCTGGCCTAATTGTGGCCTGGGTTTATACCAATTACCATACCTGCAACAGAGGCAGGCATGGTGTGCATTCTGCATACTGGGAACTAACAGCTGCCTGCATCCATATTAGGGTTCTTCCCCAGAGGATTATCCCATCCTTCTGTTCAAAAAGACAGTAATAAGTGAAAAACTTGCTGGTAAGCATAATACAGTGCATGGATCACTGAATATAAAACAAGTTTGCATTAACAATGTCTTAGAAAAATTTCTATATTAAAATGTTGTTTTCTAAACCCACAACTTCATCTTTGAGATTATCCACATTTCCCAAAAACTGTGGAGTTGGAATCTTTTCCCTTTGTATTGGCTCTGTTACACTGAGGGAATTCAATGGCCCACATTTAAATTATGTGTATGGAGTGAAGTTTTCAGAAGTGTCCCTTCTGCTCACTGCCCTGACTCTGACATTGCATTTGGTTTGTGTTCCAGGGGTTTGGTAGCTGGGGAGAGCTACGGGGAGGCTTTTTTGAGAAGTTGTCACGGACTTCCCCCATGTCCAACAGAGCCTATGCCAGGATGGACCTACCACTGGCCAAGGCTGAGCACACCAGTGATGATGGAGGCACCTCCAGGATAATATACCAAGAAACGGAGAAAAACTGATGTGCAGCAGCATCTGGAGAGAGGAGTGAGAATATGTGAGAGAAACAGCCCTGCAAACATCCAGATTAGTGCAGAAGGAGGGGAGGAGGAGCTCCAGGCACTGGAGCAAAGAACCCTTTGCAGCCCATGGCACAGCCCATGGTGAGGCAGCTGTGCCCCTGCAGCCCATGGAGGTCCATGGAAAAGCAGAGATCCACCTGCAGCCCATGGAGGACCCCACACTAGAATAACTGTGTGCTCAAGGAAGGGTGTGACCCCACGAGAAGCCCATGTTGGAGTTGGCTCCTAGTGGGACCTGTGGACTCCTGGAGAAAAGAGCCCCACACTGGAGCTGGTTTGCTGACAGGACTAGTGACCCCATGGGGGCCCACACTGGACCAACCTGTTCCTGAAGGACTGCACCATATGGAAGGAACCCTACACTGGAGCAGTTCCTGAAGAACAGCAGCCCATGGGAAGAATTCACATTGGAGAAATTTGTGGAGGACTGTGTCCTGTGCAAGTGACCCATTCCAGAGCAGTAGAGGGGTGTGAGGAGTCCTAGCCCTGAGGAGAAAGGAGCAGCAGAGACAATGTATGACGAAAGACCTCAACCCCATTCCCTGTGACAATGATGAAAGGAGGCAGGGAAAGGCGGAGCAAAGTAAAGCCTAGGAAGAAGGAGGAAGTGTGTTTTTAATTTTGTTTTATTTTTTAATATTTTATTGGTGACAAACTAATTCCCTCCGGTCAAGTCCATTTTACTTGTGACAGCAACTTGTGAGTGATTTTTCCCTGTCCTTATCTAGAACAATGAGCCTTTGGTTTGTTTCTTCCTTCCCTGTCCAGCTGAGGAGAGGAGTGATAGTGTGACTTTGATGGGCACTTCATGTCCATCCAATGCCATTGGCATGTCATGGTCACTGTGGCTGGCACTCTCTGATGGTGGCTGTGGCCCCCAGAGGGACCAATGATGATGCAGCTTCTGAATCAGGAGGTGCAGAGGAGCATTTCTTAGCAGAAGGGATTTTAAGTCATCATGCTCAGAAAAAAGGAGCTGGCTTGCATAGCACACAAAAATATTGCAGCCACTGGTGCAGATTAGACTATTAATTTTACAATATGATAATCCAAACTGTAATTCCCAGTCCAACTGCTGAGAAAAGAATTCAATTTCAACTCCATAGCTAGACAAGTGAAGATGGGAACTATAGGAAAAGTTTATGATCACAAACTACACACCACTATTCAAATTAACCCTGCATACTTTGTAGTTTAGCGTCCCAGTTCCCTCAATATTACAGAACTTCCCTGGGATAGGAATCTTCAGCAACAGCATCTCGGTGCCTCTATCCTTCTGTGCAAGACAGAAAGCTGATTCCTCTTGAGTCTTTTGTAGATTTCTAATGTTTGTGGTGACCAGAAGTGAGGTTAGCCCCTTTCCCAAAGGCTCTTGAAAGCTGTCTGTGGGAGGCGAGCTGCATACCTTCCAGGGCCGTCAGAGGCAGGGCAGCATTCCTCTGCTCCCAGCCCTCACCCATCTGTCCCCCATCAGCTGGGGGATACTAAAATAAATCGGGAGTGGGCTGATGCACAAGCTGTGTTACAGAAGGTATGTCCTCCCCAGGAAATGTGTAAACAAATATTTGAAAGATCTAAAAATATGAACAAAGATGCCTGTGTGGCAAACAATGAACCATCAAAAGTCTGTGGCACATGTTCTACATACAGTTGTTAGGTAGCAAATTTAAATTGCCAAATAAAATTAGTTTTAAATAGCCAAAGCTATAAAATTGTCTACCTCAATGTAGCATCCTTAATATTAAGTTTTTAGTTTAATATCTTGCTCATTTCTGGTGTGGCCTCATCTGTGTAATGTGTCAGATATATTAAAAATAAAATTATTGCAAAGCATACACTTACTCCTACATAATATTCTCTTTCGGTCTAGCCTTTGCTACTGAAAAAAAAAAATCAGGCTTACGTCTGTAATATTGTTCACAAAAGTTGGAAGTGCTGCTGAAGATGACTGTATCTGCCCTGAGTTCTTCTAGTGCTCAACACTTGAAAACTTCTTGCTTCAGCACCAGCAGTCCTCCTCTCCCACTGTACTTGGTCAGTAAAAAAGTCAGTAAGAAGCACAGTGCCAGGGCAGTGCTACAACATTTTCATTTGTCTGGCCTCTAATAACAGTGTTTCTCCAAATTCAAGCACACTAACTCATATCCTGTCGCTCTTGCTCCGTCCAAGACCTTCTGATGTTGATGACTCTTTTCCCTTGTGCTGAATCTCTGCCCAGTTATGTGTCATGAACAGCCTCTGCTCCCTTGCAGCCGTATTTCCCCGCTGGCCAGAGATCTGCATATAAGGAATGAAGTCACTCCCAGCCATTATTGGTCTCTGTGGCACACAGCTCTTCATGTTTCTCCAGCCCAAATTCCTATTTTACACTAGTGCTCTCTGCCTTTGCTATTCAAGCTAGTCCTTTATCTGTGCAATTAATAAGTCCTTAAAATATTTAATTATTTACTTTGTAAAGAGATCTTTAACAAGCTTTTTAAATGGCTTGTAAGGAAAAAGGCCTCTAAAAGACCAGGCAAAAAAGGAGCCCAGTTGCTCAGCTGTATTTTTTAAAAGCAGTCTGATTTGTCAAAGATGAACTCCTTTCTAAGACTTACTGTGAATTATCTCCATTTAAAGTCTAACTTTCTGCAAGTTTCTGGAGTTTCACTCTAACCAGTTTTTTGTCCTCTTTGTTCTCATATGACCTTCCTTTGCAACAAAGAACTGAGATTTTAATGATGTTTTAGGGTTTTGTTTGCATGGTCACAGCCTTGTAAATGCTTAAATAATACTTTTCCTCTGTTAAAATTTGATATGTTTCATTTTTTAAAGGTTTCCCTTAGCAGCTAGAAAGCAATTGCATGCAAATGCTTATATTATAGACCCTTAGCTATTCCAGCTACGATTTTTCCCAATTAAAAGGATATCCACCCCTCATGAACAACACTGTTTGATTTCAGGACTTCCTCTCATCTTTCTCATCATGGACAATTCTGGATCAGTTCTCCTCTGCTATTCCCATTGCTCTACAGCATCTCCTCTCCTCAGCTGTTTGTACCTACTTTGCAGAGAACCCATGAGGAGGGACAGGAGAATGTGCTCTCACAGCATCGCTGCTTCTCTGAATTTTTGTGAATGCTTTGCAGTCCTACAACATCACATTTAGTCAGCATAGCCCACACCACAACCAAAGCGCACGGGAAAACCAGACACTTGATCTCCTGCCTTCAGAAAACTGGATAAAATTTTCATTTGTTGCTTTTTAGAAAGAGGCCAGATTGATAACTACAACAGCAGCTTAGTTTCCCTTTCTCTTCTTTTAAGTATGTTCCATGAGTTACTTATCTCTATGTAAGACAAATTTCCTTCATAAAACATTTCCTTTTTCTGTGGTTGACCATTTCACCTTTTATTTCCAATTCTTGATCTTTTGATCTATACCACAATTATAATATTTCTTTTTGGTTACCGTTTAGCCTCCTGTCTTGGTGTATCATTTTTCTCAATATTGATTTTTCCTCTTCTGAGAACTAAATGTACACCCAAGGGAATATGCTTTTATAATGGACATTTTTATCTATATGTATACATTATTTAATAATATTAATCCCTCTGTAAAGTAATGGTTTATAACCAGGTAGAACATAGAGTAGTTTTAGGTGCTTGCATCACCCAAGCAAAAGTGACAGAAAACCAATTACAACTCAGTTTGTGGTTCTGCCTTACCACTCATGTGGGATGCTAAAAGAAACTAAACATTCTTTTGTTTCTTCACATTGGTTGTAATTGCTGTTGTGGTGGACAATCAGTCTCTGCAGGCCTGTCCCTCTGCTTCCCCTCTGCAACTGACAGGAGAAGCAAGTGAGATCAGGATATTCCTGGAGCTCTTACATGGAGGTACAGGTCTGTGCTGGGACACATCGTCCTTGGTTTTGTTTGACAGATTACCATTTCAGAACTATAATAACATACTGTCTGACATCAGCCTCACAAGTCTGCCTAACAAGTCACACTAAAATACAAAGCACTTCTCCCCATAATCAAGTGTCACCGTGGCTGCCACAGGTGAAGATTTTACCATAGCTGTATTGTGCTTGACAATGTGTGCTTATTACATCATAGATGTGGATAACTACTATGTTCCTCTCCTATGGAGAACCACAGGTTTTGATTACTTTGTGATACAACACAGTTTAAGTCTTCCTTACCTTGACTCCGTGGGCTCCTAACAGCTATAGAGACACTGATCTGAGTGGAGGTGGAGCAGTCAGGACTTTCACTGGGATCTTAACAAATCATTGGGAATTTTTTTGTGCTCACAATTGATAGTACAGATTGATTTTCTGTTTGGTTAATAAATTGACATTTGTTATAAGTGTCATAACCCAACTGCTTGAATTGAATATGTAACATACGTTCTTATTGTCTCAATAAGCATATTTGTATTAGAGCACAGCATGCCAAAGTTTTGTGATCTGTTAGAATTAGTGATCCAAAGATTGCTGAAGTTATTACGAATTCAAGGTTCATTAAAGGAAAATTGCTGAACCCTAGAGCCCCAAAATTAAATCACTGACAGTGAAATTGTAATTTAAAAATGAGCTGTTAATTACTAAATAAATAGACAGAACCATCTAAGGAAAGGCCTTTGCTCTGGAATGGTGCTCCTGATTCATCTGCAGGGCCTAATAAAAAATAATAATCTAACAGCAAATTATGCAATATGATTCATTGTAGCTGGATACTTGTACTGTAAAAAAAATAGATTTTGTGGTCATGGTGATAGAAAGTAGATTCAAATGTATAAAATCTGCCAGCTAGGACTAGATGTACGCAAGTGTTTGGGATTATCTCCCCCTCTAGTGGCTGTTTTATGCAAAAATATGAAAACTGGGATTATCTAGATATACCATAACTTTTGGAGGGTTCATAGAAACTATTAGATCAGATAGAAATGGCCAAAGTGGACTGTTTATTTTTACTGTGCTGGATTTGAGTGAAGGGGTGTTAGTACAAACCAGAATAAGATTTGAAATTCTTGATTTTGTTAAAACCTTGAGAGTGATTTGAGTATCACAGAGTTGATTAGGTTGAAAAATACCTCTGAAATCATTGAGTCCAACCTTTGAATTAAATATGTCACAGGATAAAAGCTATGAAATATGTCACAGCTATAAAGCTATGAAATTTTGGGTTTGGAAGCATACAGTAATGTATTTCTTTTGCCCCACTGAGATCTTATACTTTTTTATTTGGTGCTGCTCAGAATTTTTTTCAATGCTTTACAATTTCGTGAGAAGTGTTGCAGTTTTATCTGTTCTGGATGAGCAATTATTACTGCTGGTGGTATTTCTAGGGAGAAGCTGAATGGATTTCAATACTGCCAAATGAAGTAGTATTGTTATTGTACTTTTTGTTATCATGTCAGAAGTCTTATCTGCCCTCCAAGATTAGCTCTTAACAATATTTAAAACCAAACTGGTCCTAAAACGTTATCACTGACCCTGCAGTTATAATAGAGAACTGCACTAAAACCTTCACTTAATAATCAGTAGCAGTAAGCAAAACAAACACACTGCAAATTTTCAGGAAGGAAATACAAAGTAAAACGGAAAATGTAGTTACACCACTGCATGAATTGCTTGCCACACCTTGAATATCCTGTGCAGTTACAATTCTTCCATCTCAAAAAGGATACATAAGAACTAGAAAAAAGAAGAGAAGGGCAACAGGGTGACCAAAGGACTAGAGTGGCTTCCATAAGGAGGATGGTTGAATTGGCTGGAGAAAGGGTGTTTCTGAAGGGCAAGATTCAACAGAAGACTACAAAAATATGAATGGCATGGAAAAAATGAATAGAGATGGAATGTTCATCATGTTTCCCAAATGCAAATAGTGGATGATAGTGGGAACCAGGTTCAAAACAAATAGTTGAAAGATACTCTCCATACAATAGGCAGAAAACCTGTGGATCCCTTTGCTGAACAAGGCTGTGGATTCAACAACTGTGCATGGGGTTAGTGGGAGGCTAGAGAAGGATCTGGAAGAGCTTCCACTGTGATTTCCTAAGCTCCTGGTTCTGCCTATCTCTGTCCACAGCGAGGTGCCCAGTGCCAGGACTGGGGCTGCCTCAGGGCTCCTTGGCTGCCAAGCTCCTGGCTGAAGCAGCAGGATGGGGTCTGGCTGCCAGGAACTGCTGTCACCCACCCACCCACAGGGCCCCTGGTGCCCTGGCTGATGTGTCATGGTGGCACCATGACGAGAGGCTCTAAAAATTGCCTAAACTAAAGATGAACAGAGCCTGGGAAAATATTATGCAAAAATATCATGTAAGCTTGCTCTATTCTCTCCCAAGATATCTGGTGACCACTTTTGGAACCAGAATAGCAAACTCTGGAAATATTCCCAAAAGCATCCTCCTGAATTTATTTAGACACACAAATAAGAGCATGATATGTGAATAATCTCTCAATTCTACGCTGAATTAGTCAAGCTACAGCTGGAATGTTGTTTTTGCTCTAACTTAAGTTGCAAACAGAAACACTTCTATGCTGAAACTATCATATAGTTATTAGCTGTAAAAATATACATTAATCTTCAGTTATGGAAATTTTTATTTGTGAGTATTTCAGTGAAACACTTTTCTGTTCTTTATAAGTATCAATGCTTTTTAATATTGAAATTCAAAAGAAGTTTTTTTACAAATCACTTTAGACAACTGTTCTGTCATACACTTTGCCATTAGTGGAGCTGAGGAAGATGCTGGGGGCAGTAGGTGACTGCCCAGCAGGTCCACCTGAAGGAGCTGACTAACTTCGGAGTTGTCATGAGTGAAGAGGTTGATAAAATGAGCTGAGAGGAGCTGATGGAGTGACAGGCAGGCTTGGGTAAGTGACTGAGCTGAGTAGTGTCAAATTAGTGTCAAATAAATGACTGATGTGGTAGAAGTCAAAACTGACACAAGAGAATTGAGGGACCAAGGTGACTGTAGTGACTCAGGATTGATGCAGACTGAGGCTTTCTGAGACACGTTTGGACATACTTGTATAACTCCCTATACACCAAATGTAAGCACTGACTGCATTGCTGAGAAAGGGTTACCTAATGGCATGACTATCGGTTCTGAAAATCTGAAAATTTTGTTTCTTTGTCCTGTTTCAGCGTGGATTTAAGAAGGGGAAGTTGCATTGAACCAGCTTGTCAGCTTGGATATAAACTGAAACACAGAAAATTCCACTAAAGCATAAGGAAAAAAGGAATTATCTTGAGGGTGTTTAAGAGTGGAAAATTTAAAAAAATTCTGTGGAAACCATTAGTAGAAATTTTCCTTTTCCTCTCTGCAGCTCCTAAAGCTGCTAGAAGAGTTTGATGTTCTGTTTTGCATGTCAAATTTTGGCAACAGTACCGACAAACTGGAAAATCATGAAGAACAGAACCTATGAATTCCAAGGAATTGATGAAATAAATAGCTTTTATCTGAAACAATTAGCTTATTTCTAGGAGAGAAAAAATTGACCAAAAAACATTTCCTTTCCCACTGTGGGGCAGTGAGCAAGAGGCTGTGTGGGCTCTAGCTGTCTACCAGAGTTAATCCACAACAAACACATTAAAATCTATTATTATAAAGGTCGCTTTTTCTGCCTAGTCTCTGGAGTATAGATGAGAAAAAAGTGTACTTTGAAGTAATAATTTATATTAGTAAAAAAATAATTAAATGGGCAAATGAAAACTGGGGAGGTTTTCATGCCCCGAGGAGGTTTGTGTATGCTTTGCCTTCCAGAGAGTTTAAAGAATAGGTGGAAAATCCTGTTAGGGGATGATGAGGAATTCTTGGGCTGAGACACGGGGTTTCTGCAGGTTTTTTTTTTCAGCCCTATGCATGTATATATATTTCTGTAAAAGATGAGTGGGAGACTCTCTCATGCAGAGTTCAAATTACATCAAAAGGACCGGAAGAGAAACACATTCCAAGGTGAAATACCTATCTCAAGTCTGGGCATTGGGTTTCTTACACTATTCTGTATAGAATTTCAGGTTTTCTGCTCCTGAATTATCTGTGTTTTGCTCCTAGTATTTAGCTTTCACATTGCCGAGGATATGTTGCCATAGATTGTAGGTGAACAAAAGCTACCGATGTCTCAGTGTCAGGTTGTACATATTTAGTCTGTCTTTCATGTATATTTAATCTTAGGCAGCCTTCAGTACTTTCGTGATGCATTGTAAGCGTCGCCTAAAGTGCAATCACCACCCGGATTTGTATCTAGCTTCTCTCAGAAGTTAAGGAGGGAGAGATTCTCTCGGGCACAGATTGCTTTATGAATACCGTTGGAATTTGATTTATGCATGAATGATCGGCATGTCTAACGGAGTGCCAGCAAGCTCTTTATTTTCACTGCTACCTTCTGGGAGCGAGGAGCGCAAGAAACCTGATAGATAACAAGGGCTTTCTGCGGTCATTTAAGAGGGCAACCCTCGCTGCGTTATCCAATTAGCAGAAAGACGTGCACCTGTAGCACCCGGCTGTATTACATTTCATTGCTCTTGCTTCAAGCGGTTAAAATTGCGGCGTTTGAAGCTTTTGCTCCCTTGCCACATGCCAGGTGTAAGGGCTGCTCAAACGCGAACGTTTGGGAACTCCTGAGAACGAGATGCTACAGGTGAGATTACGTCGCTGTGTCCGGAGTGTTAGTGCTGTATGTGATACGAGTTTTCGGATTTAGGGCGGTAACAAGGTGCGCCACCCGGGCCAGTAGGAGAGTGTTGTCGCGGGGGTTCCCTGGGCCGGCCGGAGGGCGCTCGCTGGGAGCGGGGAATTCTGCGCCTCTGCTGCCTTTGGCATCGGTGCCGCTGGGCGCGGAACGTCCCGGCCCCGGCAGGCTGTTTCCACGGGAAGCCGGCACTGACCTCGGGCTGGAAGGGGAAGTTCAAAAAGCGCCCACGGGACGGCGGGGGGCGGTGGCGAGAGCCCCT
>VZTB01005040.1:501653-561604 GCA_013397245.1 Thryothorus ludovicianus
GCAGCAGAGATGCGGAAAGTCCCGCGTTCGCAGGCTGCCTGGGAAAGGGAGCTACGGAGCCGCTGCGCCGGTAACTTGCGCTGCCGAGGGGTGCGAGGGTGCGGACCCGCCGTGGGCGCGCGGCGGGCACCGCTTCTCCCTCTGCGCTGGGGAGCGGCGCGCTCGGAGCTGGAGAGGACCAGCGCAGCTTGCCTCCTCGGAAAGGGCATTTCTGTCCGGGGTGAAATTCAGACTTTTACTACTTATAAACTACGCCTTGCTGCATCTTGAAGAGGGCAGCTGTTTCTAATGGCAATTACTCGTCTTGTGACAAGACTTCACGTATAAAAACATTAAAGGATTGTGCTGTCACGAGTACCGGAGTCATAGGGTACTCTTGAGTCCTCCGGTAAAAAAATTGGAATCGTGCAAATTCCCGTTGTCTGCTTTTCTCTGAAAGTCTGTTGCTTTCAGCTCCACTCTAATAATTACTTTATTCTACCTTTGTTAAGTTGAAATGCACATGAGTATTATTTCAATGATTAACACAGTTTTATTAACTGTGCTAAGTGTCTGATAAACTATTTGTTTTCTCTTTGCTTTGGCTTAGTCCTCGATGCATCTACAAGCAGAGAAGTTTCCGGTATGGTCTTTCGCTGTTGACGGGAGATAACTTGATTGCCTTTTCCAGGAGAGGGTGTGTAGATGCTAGGCATAGCTGAATTCTATATAGATTCCCTTAAGTTTAAGGAAATGCAAATGCCCCTCATCCTTAAATTTTGCAGTAGTCGCCAGGACATGTTCCAGATGCATTTGAACTGCTTTTTCTGTACAACTGCATACTTAAAAAGTAGTTGTGTTACAAGAGTAACTCGTTTACCAGGGGTGCTGTCTTACCAAAACTTAAAAACTTTTGAGAAAAGAGAGTCAGTTCAGTGCTGTGGTAGTATAATCTAGAATACATTAAACTTTCATAAAAAGTATTACATGGTTTGCAAGAGGTTAATTAACAATGTAATTAAGTATTAAATTTGATATGTGAAGCTAAGGATAAAAAATGAAGACATTCTCTTATTAACATTCATTTGAATTTTAAGGGCGCTATTATTCAGTTGAGAATTTGACTCCTACTTTTTCCTTTAACTTTCATGGATATGAGATGATGTATATAGAACTATTTTTAAAAAATGTATAGTTTGATTCCATTTATCATTTTACCTCTTCATGTGCTAGAAACTTTTTCTTTTGTGCAACTTGGGAGTGAAATCTGTATTAATAAGCAACGTATGTCTTGTTTTTTCTCTTTTCTGGAATAGAGCTTGATGATGTACCTTTTCAATAACCAAAAATGTCCTAATGTCCTCCTACATTTTAGCAGCCTATGTTTTGCAGGGAATGGAGGGAGATGTAGAACAAATAGCCTTTCATCTCTACTTCAGCAATTCACAGTTCAACCACTAAGGACAAAAATGTAGCTGTGTTACTCTTGTGTAGTGTAACTTCCCTTAAGAGGAATTTTTAATAAGCAGGCCAATATAATTGTTAACTTTTAAAATTCCACCTTAAATCTTGGGAAGTTCAGGTGTAGTAGCCCATGTGGAAAGGAAGATTCTCTTTCCACTGCCTCCCCAGTGGGTATAAAGTAGATTTTAAAAAATAATAATGGGAAGTATGTAATAAACATCTCTCAGATATTGGCAGTTTCTCAGGGAAACAAAATTAGGACACTAATTATTGCTCAATATCAGAAGTGTAAACAGGGAAAAACATTTGATTTGTTAGTGGAATATATGAAAAGGTTTAAGACTGTGACAGCTGTTTGGCAATAATTTTATTGAAAGAAATAAAATGCTTTCATTGCCAATAAAAGATAAAATTTCAGCCTAATTCTATGTGCTGGAAATTTGGTATTGTCCTGATGGAATCCAATACTTCAATTTTGTTAGTGTTTCCTTTCTGAAACAGTGTACAGAAGAGGCCCTGCACTCAGCTTCTGCCCAGGGAAGGTTGTTATTAGTTACTGAATCCCTGTACACACGCTGCAGCAGTTGTAACCCAGCAAATCATTGCAAAGAAAAATCCTACACTCAGCAACATGCATCAAAATGAATAGGGGCAGGAAGCTACATGATGTGCATTTTTCTGAGGATGCATGCAAAGTTGCAAGGAGAGATAGTTTAAGGTGTGGGAACTGGAAAGAAAAGAAATGGATAAAAAGATGGAACTACATCTTCAATGTCCAATGAAAAGACACATTTTCTGGCTTTTAGGCCTGTAATTTTTAAAGTAATAATTGGCCATATTTAATCAGATTTAAATGTATCCACTTGGTTGCTGGTGGACACTGAATATTGACTCTGATTGTCACAGTATGCAGCAAATTGCATGAAACAGGCCCTTACTGTAGTGTAGGGTGGATGAGGTAAGCTTAGCAGAGGCTGATGGCTAGCCAGCTGGAAGGTGGAAAAAGCTGCCTTTTGTTTTCATCACCAGTAGGATACTACCTGAAATTAAAGAATATGCAGCAATGGAGAGAGGAATTGAGGCAGCAGCATGAGAACTATGTGTAGAGTTGATGAATTTTCTAGCAGGCCTTTCTCATAAAAAAAACCTAGAAGCCCAATGATGCTGTTTTGTTTGGAATACAGGGATGAATGAGCAGTAAATTGATATGGATTCTATTTGCCAAATATATTTGGATAAAACGTGACATCATATGTTTAAATGGGAAAGAAGGATTTTTTTTTGGGCGCAACCAAGCTGTGACTGGTGAAAAAAATGTCACAGGTCCTTACTGGTTTTGGTTTTCAGTAGCCAAATAATATCTGAAACTGCTTAATAGACAGAACATTTTGAAGGAACTGACTGGTAAGGAAGGAGTATTTTATCATTACAGTTTGTATGCAGAAGATTCACAGATAAGGAAGATCTCTGTCACTTAACCTAGATCAGACAACGTGTCATACTGCAAACACATCAAGAATGATAACGCTTCATGACACATAACAATCATGTGCCACAGAGCAGAAAAGGGTTTAATAGCCAGCAGCTACAGAGCATTGTGTCCAAACCCTCCACTCCGAATGTGCAGGGAGAGGTGGTGAGCTGGGGACACAGCTATAGCGCAGCTCTGGTTGCTCAGCAACAATTGCAGCTTTTTAATGTGAGTGTGTGTTAAGCAGGCAGTAGCAGTCGTGCTTTTTCCAGAAAGGTTTGGTTTTGCATGGAGAAAATAACACACATTCTGCCTCCCATGAACTTAATTTGGCATGTTTTAAGATGTGAAAATGTTAAATGTGGAAATTGGGATTTCTAAAATCTATTTCTAATGATTTTTAGTTTAATATAGTAATGGAACTTCCCTTCTTCCTTCTCTATTTTCTCTTTTCAAAGTTTTTGATCTCTTCAAGAGGAATGCTTTTTATATGTGGTAAACTATTTGTTGGTATAAATTGGGTCAAGAAGTACAGAACTCCTTTGTATGAAATAATTTCTTTTACTCTAGATTTTCTATGAAATTTTGTGTGTATGTACAAAAGATGTATAAGGAAGGAGATCGTTCTACTAGGATTTATTAACAAGATTTTTAGCTGATGGCATTCTTTGGCTGTAAAGATGGAAGATTTATTTTTTGAGGAGAAAGTAAAAACCAGCAGAAGGGTGGGGCTGTGAGTGAGGGTGCTCTCCACCAGCATGGCCAGGTGATGGGTGCCTGCTGAGCACGCTTTTGGACTGGTCTGTCTATGCCTCCAGTGCAGCATGTGGCTGTGATAAGGATCAGAAATATTCCTAAGCCCTGTCTTTTCCTGGGGACTTGTCCAAACTCCCTATTATTTCTTCTTGTTGGAGTATGCCACTCAAATGTAAATATTGCTTACTGGTTTTTAAATCTCTTTGCATGTATGTTTTCCAGTAATAGTTATCAAGCATCTCTATGACTTTTTTCTACTTTGTTATGAGTTATGTTTGTCTTTTTCCAATGTAAACTAAATTTTTCAAAGACAAAAAGTAAAGAAAGGAGGAAGCGAGAAAGGATGATCCTTTTGCCAGAGGGAATGGCTTCCCATAAGCATGGCAGCACCACTTTGGAGTTTGCAGGTGCAGGCTGTAGGGAATAAGAGCACAAGAGTATTAGCACCAGAACAGCAAAGGGAAAAAAAACCTGCCCACAGAGGCTCTGGAAAACAGCTTGGGTGCCAGACTACAGAACTACAATCCTTTGGCATTATTGAGATGAAAGTACCATGCCACAAGATGTCTTCAGATTTGTTGAAATTTAAAAGCTCAAGCTCAAATCTACTGAAGTACATGAAGGGACTGTAATAGTCTCAACAAAATGGTGAGCTTAACTTTCACCCGTGTTGGGGATATTTTATATCCCTCCCAGATGGCATGAACAAGCCTCTGAATAATTATCTTACTGTAGTGAAGAGGGAATTCCTGCTCAAAGCTGAGAAGCAGAGTTTAAGAGTGTTGGTTTTGCCACATGCAGACAATACAGGTAACTTTGGGGAAAAGCTTTTGGAATCTTACTTTGTTTTCTCAGGGCACTGTTACAACAGTATTCAATTACAAGTAATTGTAAATCTTAAGAAAAATGTGAATAAAGGGGTTTGGATATAAAATTCCTCCTGCCCCAGCTTGCTATATTGCAGTCATGGGATCATGGTTAGGAAAAAAGGCACTGGAAGTTCTAAGCAAAAGAGAAATTTCGATACAATGGTTTGTTGGGGAGAGCCTCCAGAGGTCCAGTGAAGGTAGTAACCTTAGGTTAATAAATTAAAAAAAAAATTAATTTTAAAAGAAAATTAAAATATAAAAAAAAGGCTCTAAATGCTTAGAGCATAGAGAACTGCCCTGTTAGAGGATGACTGGTTTCAGGAAGAATGAAAGACTAAAATTTTACTAAGAAGGGAGGAGAAAAAAAGAATTACAGTGTGGAAAAGAAATAGAAATCTATGACCTATTCTTATTACCTTTTTATTTCTCCAGAGAAAAAGAACTGTTATGAAAGCAAATACTACTACATTGGCTAGTTGGCAAGCACTATGTTTTTAATGTCATAGCTGCTACTATTAAAAACTGCCAAATGGGTGTTTTTTATTATTAGTCAAAGAATTGAGTAGCACAAATTAAATATACTTGGTTGCTGCAGTTCTGTTTTATTAAGTTTGATAAAAACTTAAATTTTAAGGAAATAAGTAGGTAAAAGTTGCATTAAATGGAATCTTGCTTGGTGTAAATAAGTCTAATAGACTGTAAAAATGAGTCAGGCATTCTTAAAAACTACTTGGAAGTAAATATTAATTTAAAATGTCACAACCTTACAAAATAAAAACACTTCCCCCATCACTTCCTACGTTTTGAAATCTATGTATGGAAGGTTTTAATTTCTTTTAGTTGTGAATATATTAATAAATTAGTGGAGGGAGAGAAAATAAGGAAGATATTTTACTTTCAATATTTTCAAACTGAAGACCTCTTGTATCAGCTAGTGACACAGCTGAACAAATATTTCTTCCTGAGTTACTGTGGAAGAAGTGCCATGCAACTTCTATTTTTAGCTAATGCATCTTGCTCTTTTCAAGGATGGTCTGGTAGGGACACCTCAAATCAAGATTGGTAGCAATAGTCCAAAGGGCAGCTGGAGATTTAAATAACTTCTAAGTGACAGGAAAAAAAACCCAGCAAGCTCAGCATAGCTACTGAACTGTTTTAATGAATACAGTGTGATACAGTACAATGGAAGTAACTTTTCATTAAAATCTGTGAATGCGTAGCCATGTAGTGTACAAGTTACTTACATCCTGTTTGCTATATGGTCAAACTTTTAAGATTTATGATTGGACTGTATCTTAAGGGTTTATTTTTCACCTAAAATGATTCCATAACTTACTCAGTTTAAGTACATCATGTCTCAGCTGCAGAGCTGGCTTCTGTCTCTGGAGCATAAGAAGTGCTTTTCTTGTGACCTGTAGGTCAGAGGAGTTACTCCTGTGAGCTCAGTTGCACCTGTGAATGCAGATTCAAAAAGCTGTAAGCAGTTTAGTTCACCTGTGTCTGAACAACTCTAAAAAAAACTGTAAACAAGTGTGCTAAAAAAACCCTAAATTCAGCACAGCAATCTACCCCTCCAAGTGTTAATACCACTAAAAGGGTTAAAAAGGTTCCATATCTGTTTTGTTGCTTCTGTGTGGATCCAGGTGTTCTTTTGGTGCTGGCAACTAAGCTTGAGATAGATAGTTTTGGGACGTGCAACAACTTGCAAAACCTCAATCAAAGGCCTTGTCTGATACCCATTGATAGTCAGAAAAAACCGTGAGCTTTTAGTTGACAAATTATTTTTTTGGCTATTCTATGGAAAACAAATTATCCAAATGGACATTTTGTTATTAGTGCTAAGTTACCCAGAAACATCCCAGGTACAACCAGGCTTTTAGTTATTGATTTGAATATCTTATGTGATTTAAATATCAGAAAAAAATCAGGCATGTATCTTTAAGGCTTGTGCTGCTGGATCCCCATACAACTAAAATAAACAAAGGGCAGTAGAACAGAAAGTACAAACAACTACAAACACCACTGCCTTCTCTTAAAAGGATACAAAACACCTTGTAGAAAGTAGTTAATATCTGTAAAAGTATATACTACCTTAAAAAGTGATAAACAACATAAACAGTTTGCCCAATTTCCCATGCTGATTGAGGCAAAGTACAAATAAATTTTTTGACTTCTATAGTGGTGACTTCAAAGTTGCATTATTCATACATTTATGTTCCATCAACTAATATACTTGAAATGGAAGTATTGTTAAAAATTTGTCTCTAGTCATCTTTTACATTTTTTAGACTGTAGATTTGTCTTAGGCTTAATGAAATAGGGAAATTTTAACTAGTGATGATCATGACCCCTTAAAATTAGGAAGAATACTGGTTTCTGTGTTGGCCAGTTGCCCACAAAGGTAGAAATAGGCTTTGTGGTAGTAATGACCAGTTCAGACACAATAATTTTGATGTGAATTTAGGTTTAGATTTGTTATTTTTTTTATTTGCCTGCACCGAACTTTCATTTGCCATTCTAACACATCATAGTTGCTCAGTTTTGGAGCATAGTTGCTCATTTTTCTATAATTGTGTTCCTCCTTATTACCTTGAATAACATAGTTTTGTCTGCAGATGTCACTCTTGTTTTCTTTTTTCACCTGTGTAGATGCTTAGAGCATTCCACTTATACCTTAAAACTGTTGCTGTAAGATCTGACTACTTTTTTTTTCCTATCCTCTCCATTCCAACATTTAATTAAGTCTCTCTCTTTGAAGGTCATTTCCCTTATGCTTTTCCTAAAAGCACTTGACAATTGATCTTTTTAAAAGCTTTATTTGCAAATCCATACAATGTAGCTCAATCTTCCTTACACTAATGCTTATTAAAACCTCTTTAGTGAACCTCAGCAGTTCATGATGAGTGTTTCTCCCTTTCACAAAAACCTTTTTAAGTTTTCTGTTGGAGATGAAATAATTTGTGCTGCCTCTTAATTATATGCTTTAATATAATGCCTGTTATTTTACCTACCAAGGCTTCCTCATCAGGTATTTCTCATTCAACTAGCCCTGAAGATGTGCATTTATTTTATTAGCCAGTGCCCAGACCTCTGATACTGATGTACAGTATGTGTTACATTGAGAAGTTCACTCTTTTGTCTTTGAGTTCCTTTGCAATTTTTGGGCATCTAGCCATCTGAGGCATTGCTTTCATTCATTAATAAAAAATAAACAAGTTTTTTTTTGTTTCTTAGCTTATAAACTCATCATCTGGCCCTAATATATTGCCTCCTTAATGGGAGGTTTCTGTCACAAAAATATTGAATTCTGCAGCAAAAATGTATACACATTTATACTCTTCCATTGCTTTCTTATTGAATCGTAGAATGGTTTGGATTGGAAGAGATCTTTAAGAACATCTAGTTCCACCCCCCTGCTATTGGCAGGGACACCCTCCACTAGACCAGGTTCCTCAAAGCCCCATCCAGCCTGCCCTTGAACACCTCCAGGGATGGGGTCATACACAGCCTCTCTGGGCAATATGTTCTCTTGTCTCACCATCCTCACAGTAAAGATTTTCTTCCTAATATTTAACATAAACCTACCCTCTTTCAGTTTGACTCCATTTCCCCTTGTCCTGTCACTAAGTTCTCTTATAAAAAAATTCCTCTTTGTCTTTCTTGTGAACTCCCTTCAGGTACTGAAAGCCACAACTAAGTCACTCCAAAGCATTTTCTTTTCCAGGCAGGCCAAACACAATTTTCTGAGCTTTTTGCCTTAGGACAGGTGCTCCATCCATCTAATAATCTTGCTGGCCCTCATCTGGACTCACTCCAACAGATCCATGTCTTTCCTGTGCTGGTTGCAGCCCTGCAGGTAGGATCTCACCAAAGCAGAGCAGAGGGGCAGAATCCCCTCCCTGCCCTGCTGCCCATGCTGCTCTGGATGCAGCCCAGGGCAGGTTTGGTTTCTGGGCTGGGAGTGCCCATGGCTGGGTCATGTCCAGCCTCTCACCCACCAACACTCTCAAGTCTTGCAATTCTATTGTTTTTTTGAAGATATTGTGGGAAGTTTCCTATTATTGTGGTGTACCATGGAAGGGACCTCATTATCAGCACTATGTGTTCCTTATTAGCTATTATTCAGTCTGCTTCACCTTGCCTTATTGCATCTTTGTCTAAGCTGTCAGGTTTTAATTTATCTGGATTTTTTCCATCCCATTATTGTTCTGTCTTTTTGGAGGATGCCTGCTGACTTTTGCTCTACTTTTTAGCTATACTGACTGGCTTTTGCTTTTTCTCAAATTTTTTCATGGTAGAAGCTGGGCAATTGCAGTCTGTTTGCAGTAGTTTCAATAGTTTGCAGGTAGTATGCATGATTTAACACTTTCGATTGGTTATTTCTATCTTCTTACTTTGAGTGGTTCCCCAGTTTGAAGGCACGTTGACTTTTCTAAAGCTTTTGTTAGTGCTGTTGTGATGAACCCTACTTAAGGGGGAGGAAGCACCTAAGATTTCTGAATGCTCTTTGGTCAACAGAAACAAAAAATACTAACAGTGTCTGCAAACAATTAGAAAGTTTTATTAGTAAATTACTTGGCATGGAAATTGGTGTGTAAGTCTCTGACCTACTATATAAACACCCAACAGGGGTTTGAATAAAAGAGTAGGGTGGAAGAGAAAGAAGACTTTAGAGAAGGAGAGGTTAATTAAAGAAAAAAATCAGAGAGTAAAGGAAAAGAAAGAGGAAAATATGGAAAAATTAAAGAATGAGAGATGAATTAAAGAAATAAAGTAACAGAGAAGAGAGAAAGTGATCAAAACTTGTGGTTTCAGCATCAATCCAACAGGTAAGCCTTGATCTAGCTGTGTCAGTCCAGTCACTGAGATATCCAGGGTCTGGGAGCCACTTCCCAGGCTTGGAAAAGTGCCTTTATGGACAGGTTTCTCTCCTTCTATGTAAATTAGTTACTATGTGCAGGCCTTTTTGGAAAGGCCTTGGAGGGCTTTGGAGGTCATTGGTGTCTCAATCCCATGTCACAGTTCATGCCCACTTCCTGCCACTCATTCCTGCACTTGTGTTGTGGCTCCTGCTCAGGGAAGAGTGCTGCTCTATCTCCAGCCTGGCCTTCCTTCTCCAGCAAAGTCTTGTTCTTTCTCATGATGTGTCAATACCATGGATGAGCACCACTCACTTGTTGTGCAGCCTGGGTGGAGTGTGGGGATGCATCACCACAATCCATCCTGTCACCAGTCAGGTTCTCTGGGCCTCTACACCTGTGAGGTTGTTAAATTTTGTATTTTATTGGAATACTAGTGTTTTGAACCTGATATTGTGCCTTTTTAGACACTGAGGCCTCATGTGTTTTTGAATTATGAGCTTTCTATTATTGATGCCTAAAAAAATTAGTAACAGCATGGCAATCTGAAATGATATTTCCCAGGTGTATATGAATACAGCTGAAGTTACTTAGTGATTCTGTTCCCTGCCATGGCCCCCCCTTGTCACTGTCAGCATGTCACAGTCAATATTTCCAGGCTAATTAGGCAGACAGTAATACCACTTGCTGTGTCTATCTTGTTTGTGACTGAAACTTTATGCTCTTGGACTCACTGTTTGAACACGGAACCCTTTTGAACCAGTGTGTACTTTTCCAATTTCCTATGTAGTAAATACCTTGATGTATGGCACAAGGTACCAGTGGATACTCTCCTTATGCTGTTCTGGTAGTTTCTAGTGCTACTGTTACAGCCATTTCTTAGTTTGAAGATAGTATCTCAGATCCCCCAGCTTTGTTCCTAGGGCTTTCCCTGCTTAGATAAAAGCAGTTATGTACTTGTTTTAGTTTTCTGTTTTCTCCTGCCTTGTTCAAAAGGACAACCCTTTACCATCCAGCCTTTTGCTGTGGCTTGCAGTGTCACAGGTGGAACCTTCTGCTTTATCGCATCAGTAGCTGCCTGTACTTCACACAACTGGATATGAATTTCAAGAAGAAATGATCTTTAGGGCCAGATAACATTTCCTCAGGTTACCTTTAAAACCTCCTCTCTAATATTTAAGACTAAAACCCCCACAGTTAACCTAAATTGTTTCATTCAAAACCATTCTTTTAATTTCAGGTGTGTTTTCATCTTCCAGTGAATCTGGACCTTGTTTCTTTACTGATCTTCATTTGCATGCTGAGAATTTATCATTCTCTTTAGTCTGCATTCCTAGGGATATTGGAATATTTGAGCAGTGCTAGGGATACTTGAAGATCTTGAGGTAGGGTTTTTTTCCTTTGATCCGTGTGCTGGTAAAGTTGATGGGCACAATGTCCGCATAATTTGGAATAGGAAAGAGCAGAGAAGGTGTGATATTTTGTAGTTCCTTAAAATGGAAAATGTATCACTTCCATGGTTACCTAAATGGCAATTTCCTGTCTTCACAATAATGTCTCTTCACTTGGTAAGACCCATACATCCTGTTTGTCCTAGTAAACAGAAGGCTAATTATTTGTCAACTATTTAATTAAGTGTTTTATCTTTAAATTTTATTTTATTAGCAGTGGATCAAATAGGCAAGCATAGCCTGGAGAACAAATGTTTTGCCTAAAGCAGAAGAGGGAATTACACTAAGACTTCCTATGTGGTAGGTTAGTTCTTTAAGCACTACTATCTTTCATATAAAATCCTTGTTGAATAGCAACATAACATTATTAAAGGTTAAAGTCTTAGTTATATCTGTTACCTCCTCAAGCAAGAAGTGTAATTTTCAGCTATGATAGCTTTTCTTTTTCTCTTTTTTTCCCTTTTTTTTAAATATCTTTGAGCAGAAGATATTAGGTGGCTGATAAATCATACACTTGTTAGATATTTTAAGACAAAAAACATTTTTTAGAATGACAAGTGATCCATGTGCCTACTAGTGAAGGAAGTCACTAAATATGTTGAAGTTTTAATTTTTCTCAGCAAAGCAATTAAAAGCCTCAGTGTTATTTGACTTTGAAAGCAGCTCAAGGTAATGTCTACCTTTAGTTCTGGTTATTTGCATTGTAGTTGTATCAAGAGAATGCAGCAGAGTAGAATATCCTTTTCTTTAAATTCCTCCAGTTATCTTCAGTGTAGATTTTCATCTGTGACTTGTAAGTGATCATCTCTGTAAATAATACTTCAACTGCCAAATTTTATATAGATTATTTTGTGAAAAAACATGGGAGTCATGTACACTTTCAGCTTTAACCACTAGATGGTAGCTAACTACTACCTACTACTTGTAATTGCTCACGGGAAAAGAGCAAATTGCCAAAACTGTGTAATGTAACAGTAACAGAAAAAAAAAAAAGAATCATAGAAAATACTGAGTTGGAAGGGACCCATCAGGATAGCCGAATCTGACTCCTGGCCCTACTCAGAACACCTCAGGAGTCCCACCCTGTGTTTTAGAGCATTGTCCAAACACTTGGACTCTGCCAGGCTGGTGCTGTGACCAGTGCTCTGGGGAGCCTGTTGCTGTGTTGTAGTCACCCTCTGGGTGAAAAACTCTGCTATAATATCCAACCTAATCCTCCCTGGCACAACTTCAGGCCATTCCCTCGGGTCCTGTCACTGTTACCACAGAGCAGAGATCAGTGCCTGCATCTCCTCTTCCCCTCACGCTGCAGGATGGAGCCCTGCAGAACCCCACAGCGGCATAGTGACTCCAGCCTGAGTTTATTTGAGTTACTCCCCGTTTACTATTTTTGATCCAGAAAAATGAACAAGTCTTTTTGACATTGTGAAATGAACTTTGATAATTCCTAAAATATTGTGACAACACAATATTTTAGTTTGAAAACTGTTTATCTGACACACTTCATAGTTTTGCTCAACTGCACAGTGGTAATTTGCCCCAAATCTGACTTGATGCTTTGCTGAGTGCTGAGCAGAGCCCAGGCTAGCTAGAGACATATGACAGACTAAAATTATTCTTAGAATTCTCAGTTATAATACAAGATTATGTATCCTCATTAATGTATAAAAATAAATTATTAAAAATAAATTATTAAAAATAATCCAACTTCACAATGGATCTTGAACTCCTGAAGCATGTGGGGAGGAAGTATATTCTTCAAATCACAGTTCTGATGGTGGATCACTAATAAAATAAAGTTAAAAGAGGAGGTTTTTTTATAGTTGTTAAAAAAACTGCTAGTAAACTTTTTTCCCCCCAAATTATAAAAATGTTTATATAAGTCAAATCTGGTAATGGAATTGAACAAGGAGTCCTTGTTAAGTTCTGTCTCAGCAGGAACTGTTCTGGTCAAAAATCTGGAAAATGTCGACCTGGATTATTTGAGCCATTTACACAGCCATTATACACTATCCAATCTAATGCTCTAGTGAATGAAAAGCAAATTCCTAAAGCAGTAATTTCCTAGCAGTTTAAGCTATAAATTTAAAATATATGAATTAATTTAAGGCTGAGCATTATAGGTTTTTGTGGGTTATAAGTCAAAGAATAGGTAGCGGTTATAAGAGTCAGACATACAATTGTTGACCTAAAGGTCGCTTCTCCCTTCTGGGTTGGTTAATGTTCTGCTAAACTGGCTCTGCTGGAAACCTGACTTTTGACCCAAGGACAGCAGTGACCAGATGATGGCAGTTAAGCACTGTCTCAACCACTTTTTTCTAACTAAATTATATGGAAGATCACAGGAAATTGAATTCCACAAACATCAACCATCTTTGAATGACTTTAACCAATATCAGTGTATAATCTAGTATTGTAAATGCAGCCTGCCTCAAGGGTTCTGAGGATACAGCTGCAAGGAGAGTTCCTGTGTAAGGTAATGATTTGTGATTATTTGATATCAACACATATGTGTTTCCTTCATGGATTAGATTAATCCTTGTCATGATTGACAGTCACTTTAATTCTAAAAATGTCACATTCCAAGTTACTTAAATGACTGAGATTTCTGGAGTTTGGAGGCTATTTCTTTTTGCAAATGATAAACGAGCTGACAGGGATGCTCTGTTGGGCTTGTCATTTACAAACAAGAAAACTAGTTGAAGAGGAAATTGAGATAACATGAGATTGTGGAGCTTAAAACCCAGAAAGAACCTTAGACATTAGAACATCAGATTTTTGACTTCTTTTGGGAATCTTCTTGGTGGGAATCCATGAAGAATCCCTAGTGGGAATCAGGGCTGAAAAAACTTTGTGACCTGCAAATACAATGTCATTGGAACACACAGACAGGCCATCCAATATGCAGAAGGAAGAGGAGATCTTGTGGGAGTCCAGCATGGATGAACACAGAGTATGAATTCAAACAAACAAGCTTCTTTAGAAGCTTGTAATGAAGTAGATTCAGGGGTGGGCCACCCAGGAAGGATGTAGACACAAAGCCTGAGTTTGCAGAGATAGAGTTAAGAAGCTCAGCTGGAGTTCAAACTTGTGAGGAGGGCAAAGAGAAATGACAATATAGTTTTTAAGTACACTGGCAGCACAAGAAAATGTAGGCCCACTGCTCAGGGAAACAGGGAACTAAGGAGCAAAGAACATGGGAAGGCTGAAGTTTTCAGTGACTTTAAAAATCAGTTTTCCTTAGCTGGCTTTGCCCTCTGGCTCTTTGAGACCTTCAAGCCTCCTTGCTTAGTGAACGAAAAAGAGTAATATCCAAGGTAGCCAAAGAGAGCATTAGGGAGCCCTTAAGCAAATTGATTGTAGAGATTTGTTGCTGCATGGGAGCAGGCAAGATACACCTGAGGGTCCTGAGAGAGGAAACCAATTTAATTTTGAGGCCCATCTCTCTTTGAAAGGTCATGATGATCTGGGGAGGTTCCTGACAACTGGAAAAAGACAAAATTACACCTGTCACAGAATCAATTGGATTGGGAAAGACCTTTGAGATCATAAAGTCCAACCTATGACTGAACACCATCTTTTTCAACTAGATCATGGCACTAAGTGCCACTCCCAGTTTTTCTTAAACACCTCCAGGGACAGTGACTCCATCACCTCCCTGAGCAGCCCCTGCTAATGCCTAGTCACTCTTTCTATGGAGAAATTTGTCCTCCTATGAAGAGGAGGAATTTCTCCTCTGGAGAAATTCAACCTAAACCTCCCCTGGTGCAGCTTAAGACTGTCCTCTTGTCTTTGAAGAAGAGAAAAGGGAGGATCCTGGGAATGGCACACCAATCAACTGCTCCTGGTAAGGTTGTGGGACAGACTGTTCTGGAAGCTGTTTTACGGCACATGAAGCCCCAAGAAGTTGATTGTGAGCAGCAATCATAGATTTACCAGTGTCACATTCTTCATGATCAGCCTGATTGCCCTCCGTGGTGAGATAGGTGACTGTGTAGACAAGCAGGAAGCAGCAGTAGCGGATGCTGAGAGAACTCTGCTCATTTAGCCACAGAAAGAATATGCTAGGGGGAGATCTTATTGCAGCCTGTAATTGTCTAATGAGAGGATTGGGAGAGAACAGAGCTGAACTCTTCATTAGTGCTTCATTAAAGTGTCTTCATAAGAGCCAACATACACAAACTGGAACGTGGCAGATTTCAGCTAGATGGGAACAGTCTATGCTGGATGGTCAAGTTATGTTGGGCACAGTTATATAACCCCAGAGGCTGCAGAATTTCCACCTTTAGAGATATTCAATCTGCAAACATCTCTGAACAACCCACTCTAATTAGACCTGCTCTGAGCAAAAGATTAGTCTAGATGACTTTTGGAGATTTAAAAAAATTCTCATAATTTTGTGATTCTGTGATGTACTTGATATGACTTTATAGCATTTTAGGAAAAAGATCCATGATTTCTAGATTTTTTTCAAGAGATTTAAGTGAGGGTTTTTTCCTCCTTATTTTTTTAAAAAAAGAACTTTTATTGCTGCATTGCAAAGTTAAGCCTATTGGGCTGAGCTTTTCCTTTGTAAATTACATACATCATGCAAAGAAGCATAGAATCACAGAATGGTTGTGGTTGCAAGGAACCTCAATGATGGACTGGCTCCAACCCTGTGCCTTGGGCAGGGATACCTTCCACTAGACCAGATTGTTCAGAGCCCCAGCCAGCCTTGAATAAATCCAGGACTGGGGAATCCGCAGCTTCCCTGGGCATCCTGTGCCAGTTCTTCACCACCCTCACAGTGAGGAGCCTGCTGTCCTGCAGCTTAAGGCCATTCCCCCTTGTCCTATCACTGCTATATCCTTGTGAAAAGTTCCTCTAGCCTTCTTTCAGGCCCCCTTTAGGAATGGCAGGTGCTGGAAAGTCTCCCCCAGTGCCTCTTGTCCAGGCAGAACAGCTCTGACCCTCTCAGCTGTCTTCACAAGAGAGCTGCTCCAGTCCTGTTGATCAGTGTAGTGGCTCTCCTCTGGACACTGTCCAACAGAATGTAAATAATTAATTCTTCAGTGGTTTGACTATATCCATAGGAATTAACTTTATATGTAATATTTAACAGCATGTTTAATTTTACATTATAAGGATTCAGAGAAATCTATGGATGTTTACTTTTACCCTAAATGCAATTTTTCAGTCTTTCTCTTTCAATCATGTGTGCACAACTGGATTTGACTACAGTAGGTGGGGAAAATGTAGATAACGCAGGGAAAATGATTTTTATTCATGTGATTTTTGTCAACGCTAAGGTTGTCAAGTGCTTTTAGACATTACTCACATTGATAAGAGTGGAAGCAGAAATATTTAGGGACATTTTAAGCCAGAAATAGCTGTAAAATGTCTGTTTTCTTGTTACTAATACTGGATAATTAGATTGTTTTTCTTGGCATTTTCAAGAGGACATTGGATTATGTTCAGCCACTGAAGTGGAAAAAAATTAAGGCTCTTTTAGGAAGGAAATAACCTAACATTTCTTGCTGAAGAAAAATTTCTGTATTAAGCAACCATTGTACAACTGAAAAATAAGTATAACTGAACATACTTGTATAAAAAATATGAATAGAAAAGTCAATAATTTACAAGTCTGTAGGTAAAAGATATTTGAAAGTTGCTTGACTGTTACTATATATTTAAACAGTCACCTGTGACAAGGAAACAAAGATGCCTGCTGACACAAGGATTGCTTCAGAAGGCTAAACACAAATCAGAGAAGCAGTTATAAAATTGACTTCTGCAAATAGTAGTGGTGCCCTTGAGTATGATGAATTGTATCCAGCCATGTTTGTTTGTAAACAGTATCACCTTAACAACACTGTGGTTGGTAGCAGTAACTTTCAAGGCCTAATCTATAGGCAGTAAATTCTGGTGGCTAGAGACCTCTTGTTTCTGTGATTGTGCAATTTTATTTTCCAGCAACTTGTATGCATGCTAGAACTGAATTTTAAATACAGAGATAAGGCTAATAGGTGCTGGGGTTTTTTGGGTCTTTATTTTCCAGAGTTATTTTGGCATTTGTATTGGTAGGAAATAAACTAGTGCAAACAAAATGTTGGGGGCTAGAACAAAATGATGAATGTAGAAGCTTTCCCCATGGGTTAGGGATTGTTTCTGAAAAACAGTGCTTGGTGCTTGTATTGAATAGTACGATGTTTAGAGCTGGAAGAAAGCAACTTTGGAAACGAAGCATTGGCAGAGTGATAAAGGTAAGCAAAATTGAATTTTGAACTAGGCTTAGACTAATAAATATATTATTTGAATATAGGTATGTATTGAGGGGGGAGGGCATAGAATAATGTGTGTTTTAAAATAGGTGTAAGTGGATGATGTTAGTTGCACAATTTGTTTTGAAAGGCAAATTTGCACTGGGAGGTGTTTATGCATTTGGCTAGTGGTACTTGTATCTTGCCCAGGTTGTTGCAATGGTCTGGTAATTGTAGCATTTCACAAATGCTATATTAATACACTGGAGAGTTTGATGGTAGATCTGGCAACAAAACAGAGGTTGACTCTGCCATGAAAGAAAATAGAAATGTAACTTTACTTTCCCCATATTTCTAAGATGGGAATAGAATTTTGAAGGCAATACTTAACATTGAGAAACCACAATAGATTATAGAAGTCATTAAGATATTTAGGCTCATTTAAAAAGCTGGTTATTTAAGCACTTTGTTCCTGAGTTAATGTAATGTGATAATGCATATGCAGAGCTCTGATTTTTGACATTTAAGAGTTAGCTAAGGCACTAATTGCTTAGGGTTTGTATTTTTTTTGGAAAGAGGAAATACAAACATTGAAACTTGAAAACTGGAAACTCAGGGTGCTTGAAAATGTGTTAAATGATTTGCAGTTTACTTTTGAAGGGAAATTCATGAGCAAGGCTTATGTAATACAAAGCATCTTAGCAAGTTAAAGGAAAGACAAAGGATTTCCATGATGGTTAACTAAATTTTGAATAAGCCAGTAAATTAACAATAGAGCTACTTTTTGACTCTTACACTATTTAACTTCCCTGTAAAGTTGTGCTCATCCATAAGACTTTGATTTGAGCATGCTAAATTCAGTGAGGCACAGTATTCTGCCAAAAAACGTGTCACTTGCTGGATAGAGTGTTCAGAACAAGTTTTATCTTGTGTACATATGACTTGCATACTAAACAACATTCTTGCTAACTCTATTCAGGGTGCCTGCATCAGCAGCTGCAGTCTACAATGGAGAAGTTGGCAGTAGTCAATAGCTGGTTTCTGAGCCTGTTGTTTCAAAAAAAGAATCCCTGGAATCTCTGACTTGTTATTTTGGTACCTGCTGCTTAAATATGTATACTTCTGTAGTAGATAGGAAACTTAAAAAAAATTAATTTAGTCTCCAATTATTTCTTCAGACCGATGGTGAGATATTTATGAGTTTAGGTATATGAAAGACAGATTTAGGAATTTCTCTTTTCTTGTTTCTGGAGAAGGTGCTTATTGAAATTAGTTTCCTGTGCCAAATTATTAGCACTTGGGTATTACCAATTTTAAGATTTTGTGTAACATGAAACAAGCTACATGTTATGACTGGACTAATCATTAGAAAAGGACTTCTCAGTTCATTAGTTTAGCTTTGGACCTTCATCTGTTGTGGGACTCTGTCATATGACCTTTCTTGCCTGTATTAATTCAGAGTGGTAAAAGAAACCCAAAGCAATGTGGTTGTGTTACCTGTGTTGTTCTTTACATGAAAATCTGAGCTGAAGCTCTACCATAAAAAACTTGGACAATCCTTCCAGATATCTAAGCAAGACAGTGTTTATCTCTTGTAAATACTACACTCTCCTACATCATGGGACATTGGGAGGAGGCTTTGATGTATGACCTTGACCAGAGCTGCTGCTGATACTTTTCAGGCTTTGCCTGTCAGTGTTACTGCATGTAACAGCAAATTCTCTCTTACCTACATAAAGGATATGTGTTTCAGCATCCTTCCATCTTCTAATATTAGTCTTTCAGTGTTGTGTGAAATTCTGAATTACGTAGAGCTGCCTATTCTTGGGTAGTTTTTTGCAGAGATTCTGTTTAGGCCTATGTAATTCAGTAGTGAATACTGCAGGATATAAAATTACAAAAACTCCTAGGCCACAACCACAATTCTGATTTTGAAGTGAGATGTGAGGGTAGATAAAGGGGAAAGGGAAGAGTGAGAGGTAGAAAGCCCAGTGTTTCCTTGTAATTAATTGAGATTGCTAATCCTAAGTAAAGAAGATCTTAAAAATTCATTCTTTTAGTAGTATGCAAATGGAAGCTCAGAAGCTAGACTGGAAGTCAGTTTCCAGCGTAACCTCTTGGTGTTTTTAAATACATAAAATAGTGATTATCAATGCAAATGCCTTCCAGCAGTGACATGTGACAAGTCAAAGTGTTAACTTATATAAAACCATAGCTTTACCATTAGTTAATAGTTTCCTTCTCTCTAGTTATGGTTATTAAGTAATTTAATTACACTTCTAAAATTTTGTGATATCTTAATGAATATTATTGTTACTGGGCTTAGACATCAAATCTTGCCCAATCAGCACTGACTATGCATAATAGCTTGTATATTTGTTAGAGGGTTTGAGACACAGCGAAATTTTAAATTTTAATTTAAAAAAAAAATTTAAAAACTGGAAAGAAACATCTGGATATGACTACTCAGTTTGAGAAGAAGGTGCTTATGATTTCAGTTTACAGAAACTTGTAGAAGAAATGGAGACAATGAACATGTCAAGAGCATCTGAATAGGTGGAGCTAGTGACTTAAAAATCAATGTAAGGTGTAGTCTTGTATAGCAATATATCTGGAGCTTTATGTTAGAAACATGAGTACAAAAGTAGTCGCTGTAGGTTAAAAAAAGACTTCTTTCTATATTAAAAACTAATTGGTAGAGTATTGTTTTGGGTTTTTTTGTTAAAGATGTCCTATCAGTTGTTCTCAAATTAAAAGAGCAGTAGTTTTGAGGATTCTATTGTTATCATCTAGTATGAATGAAACGGATTGATACAAATTCGTTGCTTTTTGCACGTGTAATGAGGAGGAAAATTTCTACTCATGTTTATAAATATGTAGGAAAAGTCAGTCCTGTGATGATGCTTCACTTTCAGGGAACTGGAGACCATGTCAGGGCACGAGAGAGGTAAAATAGCATAAAATAGCAAAGTTAATCTGCTGCCTTGTTCTTCAGACATATCTGTGTAAGAATAGGATTCATATGTTTGTCTTTTATATGGAAAAATATGTCAAATGCATTCAACATTTATGAAGATATGGTAGTAGTTACAAGTTTACCAGGTACTTGAAAATTCCTTCAGAAAGTAAGAAAGATATTTACATAAGGGTATAAAGTATATTAAGCAGGTCATTTTGACTCTGCAAAAGCTTGTGGATAAACCACTTATGTATACTTTATAAAGTTACAAGTTTTCTCCTAATCACCAGGGAAATAAAGATTGAATTTACCATCAATGAAACGTAATTATAAATTTCTTTTGAAAATGAAATTATATTGCATCTTGTAACCCACAAGCACAATAATACCAGTAACTATTCCAGAAGGCTATTTTGTCTATAATGTAATGAGGTGTGTTACATATGGGATTTCAATTTAATTAGGAGAGTAGGCTTACTGCTTGAAGAATGGTATAATAGCTATAGTTAAGCACATTTGTAAACACTTGTGTACCTTGAGGCTTGTGGCTTGTTTTACTTCTCATTATCTTAAAGAGATAATGTATAAAACCCTAGCTTCCTCCAGCAGCATCTGTCTTTATTAGAGAACGCTTACAATATCTTCCACGAATAATAAAGATCAGTCAGAATCCTGTCTTGACTTGATAGTCATACGTGACTAGACTAAAAAGCTGAGAAAAAGCATGTAGGATGTTGAAGGAAACTTGCAGAATAATGGAGCTGTACAAATAAAATTATTTTTTTTCTACAAAGCCTTTCAACAAATTAGCTTTCGGTACAACATTATTTATGACAGAAATGTTATGATAAATCTGAAAATAGAACACTGGAAACAAACAGTAAAATTATAAGGAAGACTGCTTCTAAAATTTTCATTTAAGAGCCATAAAAAAATAAATCACAAGTGTGGAAGAATGTAGTAGCCTTTACTTTTAAAAAAGAAATTTTAAAGTTTTCTTTATTTTTGTCTGTAAATTAGATCATGAATTTTTCATTGTCCACTTTGTGTTTTATTACAGCAAAAGCTCAAGGAAGAGAGAGAGGCTAAACGTGCTCATCTGGATGGCAGGCATGATTACTTACTGGATATCGTTGCCTCTTGTGTCAATTTGGACAAAGCAGAAGTAGAAGATGCTATTCTTGATGGTAACCAGGTAATCTGATGAATCTGAAAGTGAAGCTCATTGTATACTCTGGAAATAATATTAGCATTAAATCCTTGATGAGATAGTTTTCAAACTTCACACCTGAGATTACTCAAGTCTTCTCCTTGAAAAAATATTTTTCACCATTTTTAATTAATTTGAACAAAAGTGTTCTTAATTCCAGGGCCTATTGTAATGATACTGATTTTTAAATTGTTTAGAATTTCTATTTTCCTGTGGATGTAGATAATAGACTAAAACCTGTGACTGGATTTTATAGTGAAACCACAGTGTGAAGTCTTCCAGCCCTTGAGTACACAGCACACAGAGGTTCAAGAGTCCTGTTTACAGGATGTTGTCGTTACCATAAGGCTACCAGCAGCATTTGTGAGACTATGCTGCGATCTAGTTTAGCAAATTAAAATAGATAAAAACTACTTGGCAAAATAGAATGGCTTATGTGACTGCATAATGCAAATTCATATATTGAGACATTGAAAAATATAACTCTTTAAAAAACTTAGGTAGACACAAGTAGATATTTAACTTCCTGGTGCTAAAGTAAGCACGGCCATGTTTGGTTTTTTTATGGTTTTTCTCTCACATTCTCTTTCCATCTGCATGCCTTTGATTTATACATTCCCATTTCAGTGCTAATATTGGTGAGAAACTGAAGGAAGTCCAGTGGAAGACCAGTAAGAAAGAGAGGGACACGAGGCATGTGAAGTATGAGATGAGGGAGAAGAGGTTGAGTGGCAGTCAGAGTAGCCTGCAGCTGCTTGAGTAGTGGTTGCAAAGATGGCAGAGCTGAACTATTCTCAGTGGGTGCAGATGACATCTCCAAAGATAAAGCCACATCTTCCAAAATGGCCACCAAGAGACAGATCCTTCTTCACCAGGAGGGTAATGTGGCATGGGAATACGTTACTTCAAGTCAGTTGTGGAATTTCTGTCCTTGGAATTTTTAAGACTCAGCCTAGGAAATGCTCTAGATGATCTGAGCTGTTGTTGGTGACACAGGAAAGCTGGCCTCAAGACCTCCCACGGGTCCCTTCCAACATTTCTGTGACTTCATGTGATAGCAAATGAGCAGTGCAGAACACTGTCATGCACATGAAAAAGCAGAATTTGTTTCAGCCTTTGTGCTTTCTATCTCTAAATGGTTTTCCTGGCAAACTATACTGCCTGAGAATAGCTATCAGATGAGGAAAATATTGGCAGTTTCTATACTTGGAAAGAGAAAAGTGTAATAGCTGCTTTGACCTCATCTTGGAGGGCTCAGGCAAGATTTTCTGGAATAGCAGTATGTTATCTTGGTGTAACTGAGGCTTGTCATTAATGGAATAGGGATAATTGAGGCTTTCTTCAGTTTCTGGTGATCTTTTAGCCTTTTTTCTGCACTAGAAAGCACAAATGGTACCACCTAACCTTTCTGAAGATGAACTTGAAGGAGCCTTTACTGCTGAAGATAGCTATGTGTAGTTAGGGACTACCTAGAAAAGTGACTCTTATCTAGAAAAATAATGGATGAGACCAGACTTTCAAGTGCTGAGACATGGATCAGCATATTAGCATAAAGCAACTCAGTTTGTCTCTCATCCTCTACGGCCTATATGTGAGGTTAGTGGACTTCCCTACCAATAAATGCTTCAGGAATGCTTGGTGGCAGCCTTGAATTGATGAAGAACTGTGAAATCTTCCTGATGCTTATAAAATAAGTAAATAAGCAAAGACTTCCTCTATTGCTGTGATATGAATCAAATCAGTGACATGTAATGATCTCAGCATGATTTCAAACAGATTGAGCGCATTAACAGATTCCTGGCTCCTGGAGGTCTGCGTCATCTGATGTTCTTCTATCAAGAGGTGGAGGAAATGGATACAGGTAAAGCAACTGATATTCTCCTGCAACATGTTATAGTTGTGCTGAGGAAAAGGAAAGTGCAAGGAAAAAGAAAATAGTCAAGTTCTTATAAACTGGGACTTAAAGGAAGTCACGTTTGGTCATACCAAGGTGTTGATCCCTGCTCAGGAAATGAGGATTGATGAAATTACTGAAGCTTATTAGTGCACTTCTACATATTGCTACTATGAAGCAGCAAATTACTTCCTTGTGAGCTCAGCAGCTCTTCCCCATGGGAATTCATTTTTGATAATTAAAAGGTGATTTCACACAAGACGAGCAGTGATAGGTGCCCTTTCTCCTCCCTTTCAGTCACACCACCTGTTGCCCCTAGAAGCCATCCATGTTTCTTGGCAGATGGCCATCCATCTGGGTGGTCCTGTTACATGACAAATGCCTTCATGAGGCCCACATTATGGATAGAAGGGCTGTTGCCCCAGAAATCCCTTCTGCATGTACCCCTTTACTGAGTCCCCCCATGTTCCACACTTCTGGGGGAAACCTCCTTGTCCCTTACTCTGGAGGTATCTCAGGATGCCTGTGACAAGGGCATCCTCTTTTTGCCCACGCTTCTCTCCCAGAGCCTCCAGTGCTGCTGCTGTTAGGACTTGTCAGGTGTTCTGTGACTGGTGGGAGTTCACGCCACTTGGTGATCCTGGATGTACATGAACAGCCCTGTAAACATACCTAAATATAGCTGTATAAATGTGTTTATACATAGGTAAACAAATATATAGATGAATGTACAAATATGGATTTATATTTTATGAATTTTCAGCATATGTGTATGTATTTTCAGTATATCTGTATATACCTAAAAGGGATGCAAAAACTATTTAATATTATATAAGCAACTTTAATTAAAAAAAAATTTAAAGCACGTAGAAATCAGTTAAATGAAAATACAAACCCAGCCACTAATTTAGGAATCTGGTGAGCAAGTTTTAACATGCCTGAAGTGGTGAAAGTATGACAAAAAAAAGTGTGAGGCAAGGGTCAAAGCCTAGGAATCCAATGAGAGTTGCCCATGCCTACCCCCAAACCAAGTAGATCACGCTACAGTACGGTGATATGATTTTGGTAACCTTTTGGGGTGTGGTGCTAAATGTAGGCAAAATGGAAAGCAGTAGGAAAAAAAACACACAAGTAAAATGCAAATGAATTCACAGCAAGGTGTGCATTGTGTGAATAAGCAAAAGTCCCTAGAACATCATGCAGAGGAGGAAAAAAAGTAAAATAATAGGTAGTGATAGAGAAGATGCTGGGGATTGAGTGGGCTGGAGACTGACAGCTACAAGTGCAGTCACTTGTAATGCTATCAGACTATGCAATAAAACTTCTGTACATTTTCCTTCTGTTGGTGGAGCAGAGTTAGTAAAAAAATTATCTCTGATTGTTTAGGGCTGTGGTTCACAGGCTGTCAAAGCAAAAAAATCTCGGTTGTGGTGGTGGCTACTAATTGGTACAGCTAAGTGAATTTTTGTGCATTACATGCACCTTCTTGGCAAGGGCACTTAATGTGACTGGTTTTCTGACCCTGATGTGGGTCAACCAACATTTCTGTTAGGGCAGAAGATGATGCCATAAAGAGGGGAGTGTGCAAGAAATTGTCTGGAGAGCAGGAGACTGTATCTGTGTGTTCATGAAGATCTAAATCAGAGCCTTAAGGTGTCATTTAAAAGTCTGATTTCTTGCAGTGTTTTGAAGATCACTATTAATGTGCACTTTAAAAACTTCTAGCAGCCTTTTCAGTAAAAGTATATCTTTTCTAAAGAGACTGCAGGTTATACTACCTACTTCACCTCCACATGTTGTGGGAAAACTGATGACTTTTGCTAGTCTTTCCTATGTAATTACTTGTGGCACTTTGACCCTAGCTGTATGCCAGACACCAGCAAAATCTGCTCACTCACCCTCCCCTGCTATAGCTGGACAAAGGAGAGAAAGTTTATTTAAGGTTTCATGAACTGAGATAAGGACTGAGAGAAAGCACTATAAAGGCAAACAGGCTTGACTTAAAGATATTAAGTGAATTTATTACTAACAAATCAGAGCAGGATAATGAGAAGTAAAATAAACCCTTTAAAACACCTTTTCTTTCCCCAACCCTTTCTTCCTTCCCACCAACTGGGCAGGGAGACAGGGCATGGAGGTTTGGTCAGTTCATCACATGAGGTTTTCCTCTGCTGTCCAAGGAGCAGAACTTCTCTCATGGGAGACAGTTCTCTCTGAACTTCTCCAGTGAGGTTCCAATCTCATGAGTAACAATTCTGCCAAAAGTGCTGCATTGTGAGTCCCTCTCAGGGGCAGACAGTCCTCCCAAAACTGCTGTGGTGTGGGTCACTCTTCCACGGGATGCCCTCTTCCAAGGACAGACTGCTTCAGTCTGGAAGTCAGGACTTTTCTCTCCACTGGGTCTCCCATGGGACCAAAGTTTCCTCCAGGCATCCCCCTGCTCCAGCGTGGGCACCTCTCCATGTTCTCACCTCCTCCTTTTCTCTGGCTGGATATAAAACCACACCCCAAACTTTGTTTTTATTTTCCTCCTAAATAAGTTATCACAGAGGCATTACCACCATCTCTAATTGGCCCAGCCCTGACCAGCAGCATGTCCATCTTCAGAGCCATCAGGAACTGGCTCTGCCAGACATGGTGGGAGCTTCTCACTGAAGCCACTTCTGTGGCCCCCTCATTACCAAGAACCATGCAAAAATCGAAACATTATTGCAGTTCAAAGATAGTGCAGATTTATTAGCATGCAATAAATCAAATTAATAATATTTACAGAGTCAGGTCTTTTGCTGGTGGCAGAGCCCTTATTGCACTTTTGAGGTATATGAGAAGGAGGCTTCTTCAGAGCTGGGGTGAAAAAGGGGAGAGGGAAAGATCATGTGAACAGAAGGGTGGGGAAGGAATTTATTGCCGCCATCTGATCCAAAATAGGGATCCCTGGGGCAGATGGTCATTGAACTTTGTCATATACTGGAAATAAAAAAATGTGCAGCAGGATCTATCACTTTTTGGATGTTGTCCTTTACCTGCTGGTATCAACAACTTACTTTTTCATCTTATTGTTGTAGTGCCTCATCACTGAGATGTGTATGCATGAAATTTTACTTTGAGGTAGTGCTGAAAAGTCAGTAATAAAGAGGTACTGTGACCAAAAACATGCAAGAAACATTTTACCCCCAAAGACACTGCTTCTTCTTAGTGACCTTTTACAAGTGTTGCCAGTAGCCTGAACATAGGGGCAGTATATTCCTGTTGGGGGAAGAAGAAAGGACAAGGAAGTCCCTTGTAGCTCCCTTATTGATTTTTGGTTTTTTTTTTTGCTTTTCCCCCAAAAAATCTACTGTGGCCTCTTTCTCCTTGTTTTCCAAAGGACGTTATTTATTTATTTATTTTTTGTTTGCATGTTTTTATTGAAGGACAGTTGATAATAGCCGCTCTAAGGTAAAATACATCACTACATTTTCTGATTTTTCTTTTTCTTTTCCAAGCAAGAAGGAATTATCTACAACTGCATGATAGAGCCTTTAAAAGGATGTTGAGTCTGAACCATTATTAAGAAGAAAAAACAAATCAAGTAAATGGATAGAAATGAAAGGTTTTTGATGCAAGAGTGGCAAAATTAGATGAAATATTTCTTACTGTGCCATGAAGACTCTGAATGCTGCATACTTCCTATGGATAGTTCTGTGAGGTGCTTCCAGGAGACCAGGACTCAGGCACAAATAATGACTGAACTATTTGTGTAGAAAACTTCTCTTTGAATAAATTATCAATGGGTCTTAACTGTTTCTTTGTTTGAATCTGTAGAGTACTTTGGCCTTCCAGGAATAGGAACAAACTCTCATTTGACCAAGAAGAAGAAATTTAAAGTATTTGTGACAGAGGGAAAAGAAGTTGCTTTAACTGGTGTATGCATTTTCTTCATTAGATCTAATTTTTCTAAACCCGTCACTACTGAGAATATCTATCAAGTAAGTCAGTGATTGCTCATCTCTGTACATAATCTTGTTGAAAACTAATTTTTACCGTGGGGTATTTTCTCTCAGCATATAATTTGGCAGCTCTTGACATGCAGGAATGAATAAAAGGACAGATGGATTAAATGAAACAAGACAAAAAGGGAGGGAAATGGAAATACAGATATTTTGTGGCAGCAACTTGATGTATATCATTGATATGAGAAAAGGATGCTCAGGAAGAAAATTTAAGACAATCCAAAATGACAGAGTAGTTAGTCAATACCTAAATACTAAGGCATTAAATTTCAAAAACTCTAGAAAATTCATTAGAAAAACAAAAAATATTTTACTTTTGAGAGTATATGTGTAAATCATATATAACAAGTTTTTACTGGTGAAAAACCCCTTGTATTGTGTCTCTTTTACAGGAAGTGAACTTTAATATGATGGATATAGGTCGAGATGGCTTATTAAAAAGTGTTGAGCAGTTGATATCAGAAATATACATTCCAGCCTTACAGACTATGGACCGTGGCTGGGTTGAGCCTCAACAAGTTCCCAATATTAAGCAGGATTTCCTTCGTGCCCTTGAAGCATTTGCTAGTGTCCTGTCAGGAACTCAGCAAAGTCTGTTGGAAAAGGTAGTATGTTCACGTGGCAAATAGAAAGCGAGCTAGATGTAGAATGTCTCTAGCTCTGGAACTTTTGAACTAATTGCTGTTGTAGATTACTCATAAAAAATTGCTTTTGTTAAAGTGGAGAATCACCCAACACTTCTGTTTATTGTCATCACGAATTCATTATACTCTGATCTGTGATTTTAATAGTCCTGTATGTGCTTCTGTACTTCTTTATTCTGAGACCGGTTCTTTAGAGCTATA
Source organism: Thryothorus ludovicianus (assembly GCA_013397245.1). Classification (NCBI taxonomy): domain Eukaryota; kingdom Metazoa; phylum Chordata; class Aves; order Passeriformes; family Certhiidae; genus Thryothorus; species Thryothorus ludovicianus. The sequence goes on from VZTB01005040.1 coordinate 529,645, forward strand.
AACTTCTTGACTCTCCAATGACTGTAGGCACTGTGTTCTTCAGTGTTGAATGATTAATGTTGCTTTAACTGGTTGGTTTCTACTCAGCTTTTGGGAAGGAAAGGGCGTGAGAGCACAGCTACCTGGCTGGTGTATTCTTTAGATTCTGGAGGTCACTTCTGTCTAAATTCAAAACAAGTTGAAATTAGGCTGAGCTGGGAACAGGAAGTGAGATACCCTTATCAGGGCAACGAGTTAGCCTTTAGAATTCCTAGATTATTTGTCACGGACACTCAGTACTTCATTTTTCTTAAACTTACATTTTAGGTCAGCCTGAAGAAATGTGAAACATATGACCTGAAAACTCTAAGAGGACCCTCAGATTACTTGGTAGTTGCTAACAGCATAGAGGCTCTTGAAAAAATTGAAGCCTGCATGAAAGAATGGACCAAACAAATTGAACAGGTGATACATGGGACAAATGTGAAATATGACAACATCTGCATCTTGGCAGATGTGTTTAATCCTGTTGGTGTTATAGTTATCTTTCTATAAATTTAAATGAGTTCAATCTCTTTATTTTAAAGTACTGTTGGTATATTTTTTGTGCTTTTACTTCTCAATGGGAATATTTTCCGTCTGCTAGCTAATATAGGATACACAGTTTGGGAAGCTTAGTCCCCTGTCTTTGATAATTACCTGTTATTAAAATACAAAACAATTAGTGGTTCCCAGTGGATTTAATGAAAACAAAAAGAATGCAGTAATTGAGTGAACACTATTCTCAGTGGTCACATTTGTACATTGAAACATGCTTTGCAGAAAATGTAGCTGTCTATAGCAGTGCTCTAGCAACAGAAGGCAAAGAATCTCTTAACTTAGAAATAAAAGGACCAAAAAAAAGCAAAATCAAATTTCTTGTATGAGTTGGAAACTACGTTAGGTAATTTATCAGGTGAGGTTGATGCTATGTGTTAAATGTAGAATTTATCCATGCTACCTCTGCAGATAAAAAATGAGCGTCACTCACATTATTGTATGATAAAAGGTTCTTGCAGAAAATGACCAGTTGAGAAAAGAAGCAGATGACCTTGGACCACGAGTAGAGCTTGATTATTGGAAAAAGAAATTGTCAAAATTCAACTACCTTATGGAGCAGCTGAAGAGCCCAGATGTGAAGGCAGTGCTTGGAGTACTCACTGCTGCCAAATCCAAACTGCTGAAGGTTTTTATTTTACATTATGACAGATATAAAGACTAGAAATGCTCTTTATGTCCTATCTCATTTTGATAATGTACGTAACAATGCTGGTGGGGAAAACATTGAAATATCTTTGGTTTTTGTTTTCTTTTTCCTTATCTATTCCTTAGTTTGAGTAGATAAACTTTAAATCTAGTTCAATTTACTGAAAAAGACTGGGAATCCCCTCAGTCTAAGGACTGATAATGTACTTCATCTACATGGCTCAAGAGAAATAAATAATTAAAAAAAACTTCAAAATATTTGAAAAATCTGTTATTAAATCAGAATATTGAATTAATGAACTGGATATTTGATGACAAAAAAATGAATCCCCCCCATTTTTTTAATCCTCCTATTTATGTTGTTACAGTGCCTGTCAAAATTGTTTATGAAATCATGACATCTTAAATTGACATAACAAATTTAAAGTGCCACCATCAACAGAAAATAAATAAATAAAACAAAAAATCTTGCCTTATCAAAGTGATATGTGGAACAAATACATAGTTATATATCCATAATTCATATATTTTACAGCAGCTTGGCTGGACGCTATCACTGACTGTTTAGCTGGCTGTTCTAAACCAATTGTATGTTCACAGTCCAGTTACTGTAACGAGACAAGGACCTCATCTTGGGTGAACAAGTATAATTCTGAAGTAAAAGATCTTTGCTTTCAAATGTGTTTAGAAGCTAATGACAAACCAAAATTATCTCAAAGCATTTTTTTTTCTGGAATGCGTATTTTTATTTGTTTTTTTTTTAACTTTCCGTTCTTAGAAGTGGCGGGCATTGGATATTCGCATCACAGACGCAGCAAATGAAGCCAAAGATAATGTGAAGTATCTGTATTCTCTGGAAAAATACTATGACCCATTATACAAGAGTGATCCTGTAAGCAGAACCTTAAAATTCTCAACATGAATATCTTTAGACAAGCAACATAAATATATCCTGTAGGATGGGTTTAGAAATTAAACAGAAATTTGTCATATGCAATTCCAGTTTGAGATTTTGTGCATTTGTGGTAAAATTGGCTTAATAGGAATTTCTGGCTACAAAATAAAGTACTTGCATTTTTACATTCCATAGTATCTGTAAAGCTTTTGCTCTGATGAAGAGGCTGGATTCTATGCTATGGGAAGAAGTGATCTCCTTAAGATGAAAAAAAAGAAAAGTAAACCTAATGCTATGCTAAAGACAAAATTTTATTTTTGCCTTTGTGTTGGTGGCCAGGTCATGGTTGGACTAACATTTATAGTATAATTTTCAGCTTCTTAGGTTGAGAAAAGATAAATAGGATTGTGTAAATATTAAAACATAATTACAAATCCCCTTCTTATACTACCGTATGAGAATGCATAGGTTGATGCAAGCATAACATGTAATAAACAAAAACCAGCCACCCTAAAATACAGGTTTGGAGGAGTCTTCCTCTCCCATTATCCACTAAAATAGGTGGCAAATAATTGCTTTTGTTGAAACTGGTTTTGCAACTATGTGTTTTGCTGTTCAAAGAAATTTGAACCTTCATGGCTACCAGTCATAACTTTGACCAGTCTTAGCTTCCTCTCCTATTAAACTTTTCCTAAAACCAAATTGCTTCCAGAGTGCTTTGGGCCACCGTGTTTCCGTTTACTGGGTGATATCAGAACAGTGTGTTCTTCCAGTGTTTCCAATCTGCTATTTGAGTTTCTCTATTGAATGGTTATTGGCTTATAATGCCCATAAAATCAGACTAAAAGTGACTAGATATGCTACTGGCACTGTGTGGGGTCTGTTGGACTGGCCTGCTTTGTGCTTCCAATGCAGGCTTTTCACCAAGGAGAAAAGGGTGCCCACTTTGGTGATGTTTGCAATGGGTAGCATTTGGGATGAAAGCCATAGGGGCATGGAGTGTAAAGCCTTTCCCTTATTGATATTTACCTGTACAATTATGAGAATTGAGTTTGTCACAGCAGTAAAACTGTCATTGCTATGGAAATTCAGATGTAACAAAGTGGTTTTTCTGGTCCACATATAGATTGAAGACAGGACTGCTACAGTTTTGAAATGATATTTTTCTTAAAAGTGTTTAGTAAAAAGCATTTTTCTTATACACCAAATTTAGTGAAGACCACAAGGGATACAGAGAACTAAAATGGTGTGATGATATGACCTTGACTATGCATCAAGCGTTCTCTCGACCTCCATGCTCAATAGGATGGGATAAGAATATAATATGAAAAGGCTCATGTATTTTTCCATGACAGGAACATAATTTATTTTTTATAATCATAGGCAAAACATATTCAACTTGGGCAAAAATATATTTATTGACAGTGAAAATATATTTGGGTAGTGAAAAACAAAATCAGAAATTAAAGTCACTTCTCTGCACCTCCAGGTTCAGCTTCACCCCTCCAAATCCCCCTTTCTCTTCCTCCTCTCTCCAAGTAGTGAAGGAGTTCCCTTTACAGGCAAACCTACATCAGATTTAGCAACCGAACATAAAAAACCATACTTTTTTGTGAGAAAAGAGGTTCTTTTGGAGAGGCCTTTAGGTCTACCAAGTTTCACTCGCTAATCTGAATTCTTTCAGCCAAGACTCTAGTGAAAATTTTTCCCCAAAATTAAATTGTAGAGCTTGGGGAATGATGTAGGACAGGCAGCTCTGCAGGAGAGGCTCAGGTAGACAGAGACAGAACAATTCTGATGGCTATGTTCATAATTCTCCTGCATTCTCTAATTAGGTGTTGTGCTAATGTGTGGTAACAGAGGTACTGAGCAGAGTTCTGACTGTGTCTTTCTTTCCAGGTGTCCATGCTGGATGCTATTCCAGGACTCATAAACGCAATTAAAATGATTCAGAGTATCTCTCGGTATTACAACACTTCTGAAAAGATCTCCTCGCTGTTTGTGAAGGTTGGTGCTCAGTGGGAAAAGAAATATTCTTAGATTGTTTTCTGTGTTGTTGCTTGAGTGCAAGAGAAAACGCAAAGGAACCAAGCAAATGGAGAGGCAGAACTTCAGTCACTTTAATACTGCCTTTTGAACATATAAAAAATTTGAAATAGTGATAAGCTACTCCAAGCGTAGGACTTATTTTGCTACCTGTGATTTGGAGTTGTAGGAACATTTTTTCAGACTTAAATCTTACCTCTGATGTACATAGAGTGAGTAGCATTTGGTACAAGTTTTGCCTATTATGAATGGATTTTGTTTTGTGGACCCCAATACATTAAATTCACATTGCCCTTGAACCTCCACGTGTTTGTATAAAGAAGGAAATGGATTGGAAGGACAACCTATTATTTACCATTTGTACTCTCGTGGGCTCTTGATTTTACCTTTGCCTTCAGAAGAGACAAAGTCTTACAACTTTGTAGCCCTCAATGGTGTTTCAAGATTGGTATAAGATGTGTAAGTTTCAGATGAGCATAGTTAATCAACAGTATTTCTATGTCTCATTCTGGAGGCTGGGTGTTACGAGGACAGTCTATTGATGTGGCTGGTATTTGGTGTTGCTATTTGTTGGGCCTTAGATCACTGGAGTCAGAGGAATGGGATGAGGCTGAGAGAGTGGCAAGACCTACTTTGTCTCAAAGTGCTGTTTTTTTCACAAAGTTAAAACTGCTTTTAGGTGACCAATCAGATGATCACAGCATGTAAATCTTACATTGCAAACAACAACACAGCCACTATCTGGAATCAACCACAGGAGAGAGTTGTGGAAAAGCTACAAGCAGCTATTAGACTTAAACAGGTAGGTGGGAAGAACATATAGAAAACAGGTTATAAGGTGACATTTAGGAGGAGAGCAATAGGAAAATTTTATGAGAGAAAGCTCTGTTATCGTGAAGAAAAGTGAGTTAACTGAAAAATATATCCACTGGAACTGGAATGTTTATGCTAGAGCTAACAAGGAATTTAGTCTGTTGTCTGTTGATCTTCTGGAAATAGATTTCTGATGCTTAGTCTATCTTAACTATGTTTATAAGAGAATTTGCTTGGATTTTCATGCCTGTGTTTCTCTAGGTATTGTCTTCTCACCTGATGTGGAGAGTAATGAAATAGAAATTAAAACACTGAGAGTTACTGAACTGATTATATTCCAAAGATGTGTGGACAAGCTATTCAGTTAGAAAGGGCCATTTAGTGAACTGAGAAAAATTCAGCTGTTTAGTTGGCCTATACTCTTGTCAGGAAGATAGCCTTTGTTTCTTTTGAATGCACTTCTTTGGTAATTTTTTGACTTTATTTTTATTTGTTCTTTTTCTTCCCTTGAAGCATAGTATTATAGGATAATTTGGCTTGGAAGGGTCCTCAGAGGTATCTAGTTCAACCTTCTGCTCAAAGCCAAAGTATGAGATCAAACTTGTTTTCCCAATAATTTATCCAGTCCTGTCTTGAAGCTCTCCAAGGTTGGAGAGATTGCAAAGACTTTTTGGGTAGCTTCTTTCACTGTTCAATGGTCCTTGGGGTGGAAGGTTATCTTCTTATGTACAGTCAGAACCTGATCCGTTTCAATTTATGCCCTTTGCTTCTTGGCTTCTGTCCATGTGTTGCTGTGAAGAACAGCCTGACTCTCTCTTTGGTAACCTCCCTGTACATATTGGGAGCTTCATATAGACTTTCTGCTTTTTTTTTCATTTTTTATTCCTAATACATGCTTGCAAGACTAAAGCTTTATCCTAATACCTTCTGAAGCAACAAGTCTTGCCTAGTTCTAGCACAAATTAGTGAGTGTAAATTTGTATGACATCTTACCATCAGTAATGAGCACTAAACTTGTATTTTTCTATAGATACATTTAATCTTCCACTTGCTGCATGAAAATATGTTGAAAAATTAGGCATTGAGTCTTATTAGTTCCAGAAACTTTCAGAAATTCAATAGTTTAAAAACTTGTAATTTGAATCACTAATAACATAGCAAAGTCTAGACCCTTTGTATTGATATGCCCAAGTGGGGTTATTCATACATAAATATGATAAAAAGAATGAACATTTTGTTATAAAGAAAACTCGTATTTGAAGAAACCATTTCAAGCAAATATGTTGACTATGTATTTTGACTTTGTGAAGAATTTAGCAAGTTTGGAATAAGGTTTGTGCCTTGTTATGAATGCAGAATGAAAAGTGGAAGCTGCTGTGGAGCAGCATTAGAACTTCAGGAAGTGATTTGTCCTTAAAAGTAATTTTTTGAACCTTGATTACTCAGTAAAACTATTCAGCATGCAAACATTTTCAATCTCTGGAAACTGGGTTGTCATCTTTGTTATTCAGCAAACACATCAAACCTTGCTACAGAATGGATGGAACAGAATTTCACGCTAGCTAAGAATACGTACAAATACATATATGTGCAGTTCATTTGATGAAGTGTGTAATCCTATAATGGCATTGATGGGTTAGTTTTCAGAGGCAAATTCTGCTAATCTCTTTATAGTGTTCATGATTGTTTATTGATGAATCTTCTACTTGCTATCAGTTTAGGATAATAGCTTTCTGTGTAAATTTTGTTCTAGCTGTTATAACAGTGCCTTTTGTTATGTGTTTGACGTTCTTTTAAATTCTTTGTTTTAAGGAGTATCAAAATTGTTTCCACAAGATAAAAGAGAATTTGGAACAAAATCCAGCTGAAAGACAATTTAATTTTAGTGAGATGTATATATTTGGAAAATTTGAAGCTTTTCATCGTCGCCTGGTAAAGATAATAGATGTTTTCAATACTATGAGAACCTACTCAGTTCTACAGGAATCTAAGATAGAGGGATTGGAAGGAATGATCACAAAATATCAGGTACACATTACATTTTGTATATTGAGTCAATCTAACTTGAACCTTTAAAAGAAAATTATGAAAATGGGAAAGTGTTTATTGAAAGAAAAATTAACTCTTTAATTGTGCTAAAATTACTGGGAATAGCAATGTAAATATGTGGTTACTGGGGAAATGAGCAGACAGGATGAAAGAAAAGGTGCAAGTGGACATGTGGAAGAAGTATGCTAAAATCAAAGCTGATTGAAAAAAGCAACAGTGGGGGTAACAGGGGTAATAGGAGCATGGTTTTGTGCTATGATCAGGAGAAAAAGTGAGAAGTGCTACATTTCTGTTTCCACAAACGTTGAGCTAGCTGTGAGTGCTCATTAATATTACTATGCAGTTTTCTTTCCTGATTTTTTTTTAAAGAGAAGTGTGACTTGAGCAACAAGATCTTTTAAGAATATAAATATGTTGTCATGTTCTTTTCCTTCTTTCTCAGATAGCTTTCTGTTCTGCCAAATGGAGTCTTTCCTGCTTTTACTGAGCCTGAGTTAGATCACGTTTTTGTGTATCTTTATTAGTGCAGTATCATAATTGTGACACCTGTAAATATTAAAATACATCAGAAGTATTCAATATGTGGACTTTGACAGCTTTTTGAGCTCACTTATGATTCGGTGGCTGTCTAGGCAAATGTGACATTCTAATTTGCTTTACTCTGTCCTTTGCCTTTTGTTTATGGTCAGAAGTCATTCAGTTTGCTTTAGTGACATAACTGTAGTGTAAAATGTGACCATTCCCTGGTCCTTCCTGGTTTGATTTACTCCATTTGTAGTCTGGGATTTTGATTCCCTGAATATATCCTTCGCAGCAGTCAGTTTTCTGCTTTGTTCTGCTCTATAGCCTTCTGAGAGTTACCCAGGGCACAGCTGTGAAGATAGCTTAGTCCAAGACTCTTCCATATGGGCAGGAGAGGTGTAGACTGCTCTAAATTTTGTTTCAAAGAGCTGTTCTCCAAAGTTGTGCTACTAGGCTTCTCGGAAACCCAGGTTGCTGAGAATTTTCAGCTCGTGCAATGAGGGTACTATTTTGGTAGGCTGGAACACAGGAATCTAATTTGTTTGGGGCATGTGTGTTTGAAAAGCTGCCTGTGACCATCAACCCAGGCTGTGAAGCAAACTCTGTACAGATACACCTCATTATCCATTGCAGCTCCCAAGTCCTTAAACAAGAACTTTCTGTGAGACCCAGTTGCTGTAAAGTCAATTGTGTTTCAGGATGTAGAATGCTTAGTTAAAGAAATTTTACATAGAAGGTTCTGGAAAGGTTGTATAAAGGGCTGAAAAGTGACAAAACTGAGGTGCTGAAATAATTGACACAGACCATAACTAAAGTTAGTAGGTGATTGATTCTATGTCTTATAAATATTTTACAATAGGAATTTACTATTTTGCTGTTCTTTATGCTTTAACACTTAGTCCCTATCTAGGATTTGCTTGTTGCTAGAGTAAAAGATGGGATTTTTATTTACAGTAATGCAATGAAACTGAATTTTAGTTGACTTACCATAAAATGATGGAAGTCAGCTGAGCTGAAAATATGCTGAGTTTCATAGTTACACTGTGTTAAACTACTAGGATGCTGAACAGTAGTTTATCATTAGAAATCCTTTATCTGTGTGTACAGCTCAAGGGTGATGCTGATTAAGATACACTTTCATGTGTATAGACAGTAGCTGTGTAAGAGAAGCCAGGAATACTAAGTTGTGGGCTGGTGGTGTGCTGCATCTTACTGTGCTTTTTGAATAGTCTATTTATATATGGAATCTGTGGCTTAGAGGACATGGAAAACAATAATGCAAAAATATTTTTCTCTGTTGAACTTTAAGTTTTGACTAGAAATGAACATCTGTATGACAGAATGTTTAATGAGTAACAAATGTCTTTGATGAAAAGTGAGTCTGAATTTTCTGTCGGTTCTAATTGACTTAAACCAGAAATAAATAATATGAATGTAATTCAAATGGACATTACACCAACTTGATTCCTGCAAATATTTCTTTTAAGGACTTTGCTTACATTGCTCAGTAGATACTGGGAACAATTAGAAAAGGTAAAATGTGAATGTGCACAGCCTGTTGTGCTAAAATTTTTGGTGTGGTAAGTCTTTTTCATAAGACATTTTTTAGTAATAGTTTTCTTTTTCTGTGAAACTGTTTAGAACATTGTTGACAACATGAAGAATAAGCATTATGATTTCTTGGATCAGCGGAAGACTGATTTTGACCGAGACTATGAAGAATTTTGCAGAGACATAAATGATCTTCATGTAGGTTTTATGATACAATTAAGAATTTAATTTACTGATGAATCCTTATTATCCTCTCTGGGTTACCACCAAAAAAATTATGTAAATCTCAAACTTTGTATTCTAAAATTGAAAAATTTTTCTAATACATTTTCACTTTAAAACTTCCATTTATTATCTTTAAGACTAGTTTAATGGAATGGGCCATTGAGGCCCTCCAACAAAAGGATTTTCATTACTGTATACTGGCAAGAATAACAAAAATGAGTAATTTCATTGAGTGAATAGGAGTGTAGTACAAAGAAGTCAGATAATTAACTTTCCAATAGTTCTGAAATTACAAGTTGGTGAAAGGAAAGGGTATCTTCAGAAGGAAAAGAATTAAAATGCTTGTCTTGCTTTGGCTGCCAAAGACGTGAGCAAGCATTCTTTGAGGCCTCTCAGCATGGTGAAACATTGGAGGGTACAGAAGCTTTTGTTGGTTGCACAGCTACAGAGGGAACTTGGAAAGAAAACGCCTTGAAAGTTAGCTGTGTTTTGTTTACTTATTGTGGGAAGTAAGAGAGGGAACAGTAACACCTATTGAGATTAATTTCACAATAACTAATTATCTTCTAATATATTATATGTTAAATCCTGTCAAAGAATACCTGATATGTTTGATGTGTGTTCCTTATGGACTTCTCTGATGTAGAATTATTTATTCTTCTTCAGGGTCAATTAAGGAGTTTCATGGACACCACCTTTGAAAGTATCCTGAACACTGACAGGGCACTGAGTACTTTACAGAAATTTGAAAGGTAACATGTCCTATTTAGATTGCTAAAACTCTGCCAGGCAATGGAAATAAGACATTGAGGATAGTGGAAGGGGCAGGGGGGAAGGAGGGGTAGCAGAGAAGGAGGCATTTTCTTAAATATACAAACAAAACCAACTCAACCTCTTTACTCCGAGCTGTTCGGCCCTATTAAGTGTTGTCTTAGTAGCTTGAATGAATAAAAAGCCATATTTTTTTGTATCAGAAAATGCAAAATATAAATGGACTTCGAACTTCATCTTTCAAAATCAGCTTAAGTACAGGAAAACTTTGTTAGCATATTTGCCTTAGCATTGTGCTTGAACAATGACATTAATTTTTTACCACAATGCAGTTAGAAGAGAGTAAAATGCTTTTATTAAGAAACAGTGAAATTTGTCTTTATAAATTAACAGTGTTGCAAAACAGCCTCACTCTTTATTCTGTCAGTTTTTGTATTATAATCTGTTTAATAAAATATTCAGCTAGTGGTGAATTGGTTACAGTTTGCTGCACATAATTTCAGCCCAGTGATTGAAAACAGTAACAAAACAGAAAACATGTAGGCTTACTTGGAAACTTTTATCATCTGGTCTAAATCTTTGTTGCTTGGAATTGGGTTGTGACAGCATTTGTTCAAGTTGAAAAATCTGCTGCTAAAGTAGTTATTTTCTAAAGTGTGTAAGGGAATCTGAAACGATTGTATTTTCCAACAGTGCATTAGAAGGATTTTAGAAGTGTTGAAGGAATTTTTTTCATGGTTATTGTTTTTCTAAGCAGATTGCAAATCCCAAATCTTGGCATTGATGAAAAGTATCAGAAAATATTTGAAAACTATGGCCAAGACATAGAAACTGTCTGTAAGATCTACACTAGACACAAGAAGGACCCTCCACTGGCTCGTAATCTGCCTCCAATAGCTGGCAAGATCTTGTGGGCACGCCACCTATTCCATAGGATCAAGGAGCCCATGGAGACTTTCCAGAGACATCCAGCAGTTCTGCAAACACCAGATGGCAAGAGCATAATACGCAGTTACAACAAAGTGGCAAAAGTTCTTATGAAATTTGAGGTGATCTACCACAGAGAATGGCTTCAGCAGGTAAGCCAACTGATTTTGATTAAGATATTCTTTAAAGAAAAAACTAAAAATGGAATCCCTGGTTAGTAGCAGTAGTCTGGTATGCTTAACTATAGACTTACAATGACCCTCAAGTGAGGGATGGAATAAGAAAAATTATTTTAAAAGAAAGTGTTCCTTTAAAATAGGGCCTTTAGTACTTGTAGCTGAATTTAGGAACAACTGAAAGACCTTCATTGTAACTAAGAAGTTAGAAAGAAAACATATAATGAATATCCAATGGTGGGCTTAGCTGCCCTTCCACCTTTGCCATATTCTTCTGACAGGTGCAAGATCATCATGTGTAGGGAGAGGAGTTTTGTCAGCTGGTTGGCTTAAGGTGAAAGCAGACACAGAGGCATCCTCTGCTCTGGACAATACGAATTTTATTTTGAGTGATAATCCATGGGTACATTCAGTAAATAGACATGTAAAAAGCATCCAGTCTGAACCAATAGTAGTAGATAATACTCAGTGCACAAGTGGGCTTGGAGGATTAATTCTAATAGGCAACTAAGCACAACATAAATGCTCATTCACTTCCCCCATGCATCCCCCATGAGACAAGGAAGAAGAAAGGAAAAGCAAAAGCAAGAAAACTTGTTTTTTAAAAACTTGTTATTGAAGGAAAAGTAATAAGAAAAAGTAGAAAAAGAAAGGGAAAAGGAAGTGCTGCAGAGGCAATTTCTCACGGTCTCCTATGGACCAAACAATGTCTAACCAATTCCAGAGCAGAGGGTGGCTAATCTCTCCAGCCCCCACCTTTCCCTTCTAATTGCTGAGCATGATGTTAAATGGCAAGGAATATCCCTTTGCTTATTTTGTAACATCCTTTTATTGTTTCATGACATCTGCCTGGTTTTGTGCCTCAAAGCCTCTTTTGCGCCCTTCACCCCCACTTCCAACCCCCAATCTGTTCACTGTGTGGACAGGGTGAGAATGAGAGAAGGCCTTGATGCTGTGCAAGCATCATTCCACTCAAATGTGAGTGTGTTGTCAGCTTTGTTTTGACAACAAATCTGACGACACCATATAAGCTGCTATGAGGAGAATTAAATGCCGACAGAGAAAATTAACTCAGTCATAACCAGTACAAAGTAATTTCATTTCCTATTGACAATTTTGGGATGCACGTGCATGGGGGAAGGGGCAGGGCAGGCCTTGCCCTGGTGGGGCAGCGCACTGTCCCATGCCCCATCCCTAGAGCCTGTATCCCAGCCCTGCAGTGGCTGTGTCCCCGGCACACTAGAGGCACTGATCCTCCCACCTCTGGAGCCCCTAACCCAGCTCCTGAGTGGACAAATGGCTGGAAGTCCCACCTAGGGGAGGGGCATAGGAAGGCTGAAGGGTATTTAAAGCTGAATATGAGGCTGTCTGATGTCATGACTCTACCACCTCTTGGAATCTATCTAAACACTGCTGGAACCCAGGAGCTGATAGCTCTATCTGTGCTATTTTATATATTTTCTGTCTTTTTATCTTCTTCTAATTCCCTCTTCTTGGATTTTTTTTGATAACTTAAAATGAAGTGGACTTAGTTTGTGAAATTGTATGGGCCAAGTTAATGCTTTGAGAAGTGCTTTATATTGACTGAATATTGTATTCAACCTTTTGCCAAAGTTCTGTGATTTTCTAAAGTTGCCAGAAAAGTATTTTTTGTTGTTTTGATCTCTTGAAAATAGCTGGTCAGTGTTTCTCCCACGCATCTAACTCATAAGCCCTTTTTATGTGTCTTGCTGAACAATTTGTTTGGGTCCTTACAGGCAGAACACTTTGTAGCCTGAATATTCTTCAGGGAACATGGTTTAGCTTAAATACTAAACCTCATTTGACACATTTTGCCCTCTTGGGTTTTGTACATGGAACCTCTGCCTACCTTTATATTATCAGATGGCTTCTACAGGGACTACTTTAAAGCCTTGAAATCTCTACAAGTTTCTACTATTGTTTTGGTGTATTTTCATCTCCAGTTTCTTTGTTGCCTTGTCAAAGAGTATCTTATAGAAGAATTGTTCTCAGCCTTGCAAAGCTGCAAAAGAAGGATCAGAATCTCCAGACTGAAGTTTTGAAGGTAGTGTGACACCTGTCAATTCATTTGCCTGTTGCTTTTGGAACGCAGGCCCAGCTTTTTTACACTGTGAAAATCTCTGGTGCTGATAAATATCAGTCTTCTCAAAGATGGGGGACCAGAGGTACCAGCTGCCTTTTCTCCAGTCTGAATATATTAGGTTTTCCTGATCCTTCCTTTTTCACACTTATGTTTGACATACAATGTGAAATGCAGTTTAAAGAGCCACCAGATTTGATTGTCTGGTACTCTAAGTGGGAATTTTTTGTGTCAATTTTAGTAAGCCAGGAGAAATGATTGCAATATTGGAGTACATAAAATTAAGATGTAGTACTGAATATACATCATTGATGATTAATCTGGACTTGAGTGCAAGTTGGGAATCAAGGGACCTGAACAGTAGTACCTCAATTGTTGTTTCATTATTCATTATGTTTTAGGTACATCATGTCCAAATTTGGCACCATTAACCTGCATATAGTTGGCCCTGCTTCCAGGCAGTAATGAAAAATGCTCTTGTCCTTAGGTCTTTAACTTCAGTGCTTATTCTGCTAACATATGAAGTTAATGTTTTCTTGTGCTCTTCACAGAGAGCTGGTGCATATCTCTTATATTTTATGGAATAAATAGTAATGCTTCAGGAAACCTTCTACATTTGTTTAGTGTTTCTAGCTTGATCTCAGTTTCATTTTTGATTCCAGTACTGAGCTGGATACCTGCATCATTCAAAGTCTATTGATGATAGTTTTCACTGCCTTGTCTCATCTATAAAGACTAAGGAGAGTGTATGATTCTTGCGGGGCTACATCTCCGCCTTTGGCTAGATGATCTAGTTAACAGATTTTCTGATATGTACTGTGCCTTGATGGAGCAGTCAAGTACATTTGCCTTTCATCTTTTGTAAAATAACTGTAACACCCCAGGCATCTCCCCCGAAGAGGTGCCTTCCTTTATGAGGTCTGAATCATCTGTGTTCTGATCTGTACTGAAACAACCTGTCTGTTTTCTCCTATAGCAGTCAAATCACACTTGACAGCTATATAAACTTCCTGAGCCTGCTCCAACTTGATGCTCATTAGGTGGGAACAAAGGGATTTGAACAAAATTTCAAATTCGAAACATACACACGTACCTTGAAAATACATGAAAAGTATATTCACTTTAACACAGACTTACCTACTAGGTACGGCAAAAAAATGTGACTGCTGCTCCGTAGCCTCTTCTGTCGAGGCAAGAAGAGTGCACACCGTGTGGACGTGTCACAGAACACAAGGTGGAGCTCCTGCTCTACTCCTGAGCAAAAGAAAAGCTGCGAGAGGGGCAAGTGTCCCGAGAGGAATACAAATGGAACACAAATAGGGCTGTAGCTCCTACTACTTTTTATTCTTCTGTACAATGTAAATGTTAAGCTTAGTGTCGCTTTCTGAGATTTTCAAACCTTTTTGTCCCTCTTTTTTCTACTTGTTACTGGATGGTTAACATCTTGCCAACCCAGTTATGTTTTTTTAATAGCAAAAAATTTAATCTTTTTTACTATAGCAAATAATGTTCAACTTGGAAAATATTAAAATAATAAATTATCTGGAAGTATAAAAGTTACTATAATTATTTGGCAGTGCTAAGATTTGTGCCTTCAATGTATTCCTTATTTCCATTGCCATTTTCTGTTACCTTAACAATGAAAACTGTATGAGAAGAAAACATAAATGGGAGAGGAAAACTTGAGAGTGGGAATAAAGAGTATGAATCTCAAAAAAATGAATACAATAAGA
The DNA here is from genome assembly GCA_013397245.1 of Thryothorus ludovicianus. Lineage (NCBI taxonomy): Eukaryota > Metazoa > Chordata > Aves > Passeriformes > Certhiidae > Thryothorus > Thryothorus ludovicianus. The sequence goes on from VZTB01005040.1 coordinate 544,678, forward strand.
TGTGCTGTTGAACTTTACAGAAAAAAAATTCTCTTTAAGGCAGTTGAGCTTTTTTTTTAATAGATTGATGATAGTAGATAGAACATGACATCTTTATTGACAAAAATTGATTAGATTATTTCTTGAAAAATGCTGTGTAAAACATCTTGATAGTACATGATATTGCTGAAGCAAGCAGTATACTCCACTATATTTTAGACATTGAAAGGTGGTACAAATTTTGTGATCCATAGGAAAGAAGTGCACTGAAAGATATCAATGGGTTCTGAAACAGTGGCCTAGAAATAAGCTCAATGTAATGTGATATGTGAAATTTGAGCAGTGAATAAAGAACAACATCAACAAAAGGACAACTGGAAAATAAGAACAGCAGCAAAGTTTTTAATGTAGGAAAAATTTGTCTGCCTAAGGCAGGATTGATTTTAGGTGTCAGCCAAATTTTCAGTGTGTGGTGGTCTAAGGAATGTGTCCTTTCTAATCACATAGAGAACATATGGTCTTCTCATAATTAAATAAGGCAGTTAAAACAATTGTGTAACTAGGCTTTCCTTTAAAGAATTAAAAAAATAAAATTGATAATAGATATTTATTTTAAAAGATTTGCCAAGATGTTGGATATAATTGTCAGTACCATTTAGATTTATATATCTGTTAGCTATTGGAAAACAAATGAAAGGAGAAATGGAGATAAGATAATTCAAAAGATATATGAAGAAGTTATCCAAGAATACTTTAATTCATTGAGGAGGTTGTGTGCAGCCTTATTGCAGAATATGCAATAAGTTCTAAGGAGATGAGGATCAGGATTTAAGATGGTTGAAGCAAGAAACTCTATGGCTCTGATTTGGTTTTGGACTGTGTAACACAGCTTGTAACACCCAAGACACAACAGGAAAATATTTGTCAGATAAATAGCAGTTTGATTATTAAGCATTTGAGTCCATTCACATTGTGTTAATAAATTTTTGTTTTAGATTCATTTACCTATCCATCTTTGTCAGCACTACCTGATTTTAGTATCTGCCAAAGCGATATCTATGTGCAAACCAAAGTATTTTGTTGTAGTGGCCTGATCAGGAATGATGACTTTATTTCCTGCAGATTGAATTAACTAAAAGAGGTCTTCAAGCAACTCTCTTGGCAAAAGCTCCAGAAACAGGAGAATTATTTGTGAATTTTGACCCTCAAATATTAACTTTAATCAGAGAAACAGATTGCATGGCTCGCATGTGCCTTGAAATTCCACCATTTGCAAGTGTTATTCAACAGCAGAGAGACTGGTACAAGAAGATTGTCAACAATTTGCACGTGGGTTTACTTTAGTTATTTTATGTATGTGTACTGTATGTTAAGATGCCTGGGTTCTCTACATATGAAAGAGGATAAATGAAGGTCAGCAATTATGCACTAAGAAAACATTTGCAAATCTGTTTTCTTATTTGTATGACTGTCTTAAAACATTTTCTAGGCTTTATGGTTTCTCTGAAGTTACTTCACAGATGCCTGGGTTTGGGGAAGGTCTTCAGAGTCTGGGACTGAGAGGAGAATGGGGAGGAAAGGAGTCTTACAAAATGCCTTGTGTTGTTGCTTGCTTTCTAAATGATAAGCAATTTATTTCTCATCTAATAATGAAGTCAACATTGGGCAACATTTGTTTTGAGAGAATACCTGGGAGGGAGGAACAGGTATTCTCTCAAAACAAAAGTGTAAAGCATGCAGCAAATAGCAGCTTTTTTTCTGGCACTGGTGTTTTACACAGATGTCTGTGGAACAGTATAAAGAGAGGTGAAACTTCCCTTTCTCTCATCTTTGAAGTCCTTTGGATCATTTTATCTGCCTATGAACAGACAAGATTCTCAATGACTCAAGATGGAGATTCAAAAAGAGGTGTCCAGAAACCTATAGCTTTAAAGGACTACTTGATACTGGAATGAAAAAAACCAAACAAGCATAAATCCTAACATAATGTTATTGCCAAGCATGTTAGATCAGCAGGTTAAAGAGACATTATAAAGAACATAGTATAATAAAATTCTGGTTAGGTTGATCTTATTAGAATTGATGGAAAGTTCACTTAGGTGTATTTTTCTCCTTGGGCTTTTTTTCTCCTGTGGCACTCATTTACAGACTGATTTACAGACTTCAAGATTTTTCTGTTATGTGCTTTAAACCCAGTAGGCAACCAAGCATCACACAGTTGCTCCCTTACTCCCCTCCTTAGAATGGAGAGGGAATCTGAAGGTTAAAATATAAAATATGTGAGCTGGGATAAAGACAATTTAATAGGGAAGGCAAAACTGCACGCTCAAGGGAAAAAAAAATAAGGAATTAATTAATCTGGTAAAACTAGGCAGTATCACAAATACCTTAGCTGAGTGTCCCCCTCCCTCCTTCTTCTCCCAGTTTTCATTTTTAAGCCTGGTGCCATAGGTATGAGCCTGTAAATCAGCTGGGGTCCTGGTTCCTTCCCAGTGCCTTGTATGTCCCCCAGCCACCAGCAGAGTAGTGTGAGAAGAGAAAAGGACTCAATGCTGTACGAGCACTGTTTAGCAATACTCAAAATATATCAGTGTTTTAGTAACACAGTTGTGGTCACAAATCTAAAACATGGCATTCTGTGAGCCATTAAGAAAGAAATTAACTCCATCACAGCACCAGTGCAATCAAAGATTGATTTCTGTGTTAAGTAGTACTTCACACAGAGCAACAAATATATATAGTGATATAAAGAGCAATAAGTAATGAACTTCTGCCAAAAATAATGAAAACCCTTCCCCAAACAATTACTTATAACTTAAGAATTTCAGTAATGTAAATACAGTTGAATTTTCTTAGTTTAAGTAATTGCAAATACATGTACATGAAGAGGCTCAAATCAGTGTGTATTAACTATTTTCATTCTCTATTTCAGGTGATGTTGGCAGAATACAAAAGAATTAAACTGAAAATACAGCACCCTTTTGAACAACTGATGGCTCCTCGATTAATACATGTGGATGATGCTATCCAGCCAGGTCTAATGTTAATGAACTGGACATCCTTGAATATTGAGAAATATATTAATACAGTTTTTTCTAAGCTAGGTAGGTTATTTGTCTCCTTCCACTAACTTCTGGTTGTTTGTTCTATACAAATGCAAGTTATATTATGAGATTACATGTTTTTACATAATTTGCCCTTAATTGATTTATATATAAAAGATACCAAAATTTTTACCTGTCCTGTATTTCATGAAGCATTTGTTTTATAACACCACCTTTTTTGTTTTGTACGTTTATCAAATTTTTACTAATGTACATGTTAGACAGTTGGAATTACACCAAACAAAGTACAGTGCAACAGGGCCAGTGTATTCTGAATTTAAAGAATGATAACTACTTTTTAAAAGAACTCCCAGGTTTCAGACTTTTCCTAGTCCCACTTTTTGTTTCTGTAATATACTAAACAACTTCTCAGGGAATGAAACACTGACTCAGTTATCACTGTCATTTCTCAATAGCATTTCATATTATTATTTTTTTTAACATTAATCTCTAATGCACACGCATCTTGGACAACAGCTTTAGAAAACAGATGAGCTTGTACTGTTTTCAAAAGATTATCACAAGGTTGCACTGATATGTGAGATATGAAACATATGAGATGTGTTTTTTCTCCTGAAGATACCAAATTCCTTTTTCTTCAGCTTAATTAATACAGCAAACAGATCTAGTTTCTTGAAATTGCATATGTAGTTATAGTGGAAATTGTATTCAGTTGAAATGGCAGATTAAACTGCATTTTGGATGCTAGCCTGGCATTATGCTTAATTTAATTTTGAATAATACAAGTAATTTGAGTCCGGATCAGGCACCTTGGTGCTATTTCAGCTTCAACATTGAGAGCAGATTGCTATTAAACTTTGAAAAATCTAGCAATTATTTTCTGTTAACTATTGTTTGGACTCTAACATTTGTTGGAAGCATAGAGTTTCTGTTGCTAGTGAGTTCTCCAAGTTGTAACTAGTTCAAGCTACAGGAGAAGATGAAATATTTTTGGCCCTGAATTAAATGTTAATATCTTCATGTTTGAACTATGTATCATTTAAGTTAATCTTTATATATATATTTATAATAGATACTATATTTTATATAAAAAACTATATTATATATATTTGTACAAAAGCTTATATTTGTATAATATTATAATTATCTTTTAGCATGTAGATGGTGTATGCTAGGCAAATATCTGTTATGAAAAAAGTTAATAAGGGTTCTTGTGGTGCAGCTTGCCATAAAAGTTTAGACGTTTGAAGTAAATTGGTTAAGGTGCAGATTTCATATACAATTGAATGTGGTAGTTAGTTGAGGTAAAAATTTAAACAGGACTCTGCAAAGGCTATTGAATCAAACTTTTAAGCTTGTCTTGGATCTTCTGTTTTCTTCAAAAGCTGGGCTGGAGTTATTGCTTGATCAAGTGAATGACTTGGTTGAATTTCGTATTGATGCTGTCCTTCAGGAAATGAATAGAGTGCCGCTCTGTATGTTGCCAGAAGATGAACCACAGAGATGCGAGGAATTTCTTCAAAAGACTAAGGTTAGTAGATAAAAGTTTCATGAAGAAGAGGTTGATGACTTTGAGTTTAGATATTTTTCTTTTTTTTGAGATAAAAAATTCTGAATGCAGAATTAATGAAGCATGCATGGGATACACATGGAAATCCCCACTTGCTTGGCTGGGACCTTAAAAAGGAACAAAAGTATCAAATGCAAACAGATCTGAGATGAGCTGTTCTTTTCTTTTCATTACTAATATCAAGCCAGATAGTGTATAATGTTTCTTTTATGCTTTTGTATCACTCAAAAATTTTTCTTTTTATGATAGTACTTACTTTACTTTTACTTTCTATCATAGTATATTTTTTTGGTTATTGTTCCTGTTTAAATAAGGGAATTCTCCAGCAGTTGCCCAAAGAGTAAATACTATTGAAAGGATTGTGTAACAAGTATTTCCAATGAAGGAGAACATACGAGACCATGAATGGTTCCAGACATCAGCAGCCTATTGTTCTTCCATACCATTTTTACCATACATTTGTACCATTCATCTCACATGCATTACACCTCTGTGCCCTCTCTACCCTTCTGTGATTGGTCAGTGCACCTCAGCATTCCATGTTTCTCTACCCTCAATTCAGTTCACCTGTCCTACACAGTTGCAGCCCAATAGGAATGAGGCTTAGCCAGAGCCCCATTCCCAATCACCACAAACTGTGTGCCTACAGTTCTCATTTTTTTTAATTTTAAATAAATGCCATGTCTGCCATCCTTCTACAGGGCCCTTGCAGAAGGAAGAGCAAAACATGGTACTAGTACCTTTTTATGTAGGCTCTACTAACTCCAGAGTGCATCCTTGCATTGACCTTAATTACTTAAACTATCACTGCCTAGCATCAAAATTCTTATACCTACACTTATCCAATATTAACAATATCAATGGCTGTACAATGTTCAAGAATAAGCTGAAGGCTAGATATTACAAAATCAACAGCTATTTTACCAATAGCTTTAACAACATCAATAATTATACACCTTCATAAATTAGCGCCCAAAGATAAGATAAAGTCTATGTGTTCCCGTCACCTGCATATTTAACAGCTTCAAACTAGTACATTAATTCAAGTTGGGTAACAGTGGACAAACCTCCATGTCATGCAAACTGCAATCAGAAAAATCCCTGTTCTCTCCCACTCCCTCCTACTTTGCTTATTCCAAGGAGTCAGGTGGGTCACAGCCCGGATTGTTGCTTTGAGGGGCATTATTTAATGTGAGTCCAATGCTATGAGCAGGCACCCACCAGACCACAGTGTCTCTTGAAGTACATGCATGTCCTTGTCCCCAGGTAACAAGATCCCACAGACCCTCCCAGGCCCGTGTTTGCAAATCGCACACACCCAGGCAGGGGCAGGACATGGGGTCCTGTCACTTGGTGAGTGCAATGACAAGTGTGTCAGATTGACAGGTATTGTACATGAGGGAGGAAGAGCAAGATCATTCAATGTAAACACAGCCCTCCAAACCTTTGCCTGTGAGATTTCACTTATCATTCTCCCTTTTCATTTTTGGAGAAGGGCTTTAAGCGTGTGGTGAAAACATTCTATAATAGCTTGACCAGTTGAAGAATGCAAAATGCCAGTGGCATGCTGAACACCCCAAGATTACCAAAATTGCTGGGTACGCTGAGCTGTGTAACCTGGCCCATTATCAGTTTTGATGACGTGTGGGACACCTAAGGCTGCAAAAGCATCATGCCAATGCAGGATCAAATCCCTCACCTTTCCTCCTGCATGTACAGAAGACCAGCAGGCCTTAGAGTAAGTGTCCACAGAAATATGTACGTGTTTAAGGTGACCAAACCCAGAAACAAGAGTCACATCAGACTGCCACTGCTGAAGAGCCTGTAGCCCTCTAGGGATCACTCCATCCTGGGTCACACTGATGCTACAGCCACGCTACTGACAATCAGAGCATGAGGCAACAGTATCTTGTTCTGCTGCGGGTGTAAGATGGAATTGATGTAGAGCTTGGGCCCCCGATGGAAAAACTGATGTGATTGAATTGCCTGTTCTAATGTGTCTGGCACTGAGGCTGTTACCTTATCTGCACGGGCATTACCCTCTACAATAAACCCAGGCAAGTTAGTATGACTACAAATATGAAGGATATAGTTTGGTGCACTTCATTTATATAAAATATACCATAACATTTTTAACAAATGAAACAAGTCCTTGTTATTTACTTCTTAGAGCAGCACGATCCATTTGATGAACTCTATTCCATACATATTGATAGTCAGAGACACGTTTTAAGTTCTCAGAAGGCCAAGCTTCAAAAGCCATTATGGCTACCTGCTAACTGAGGGGTTCCACCTTGGTGGCTGGTGAGATCATGCCACTGACTTCCCTCCATCCAGATTACAATTGCCTTTCCCATCCGCCCTGATCGATCAGTGAAAACCATGGGCCCCTCTAAGGGGGTCGAGGAGTACAGTGACGATTACACAAGTTGCAATTCGAGGTGTAGCTGCAAGCAGGGTGGTGAAATAATACTTTTCCTGGGAGGTTTATCATAGCCATTTGTAAAACAGAGCTATTTGCCATGCACCAGTCTCAACAGCCAGAGGTCAAGGTCATGATGGCTGGCTCCTACCATGATAACTGGATGCAGTTGTCTAGCTTTACAGATTATATGAGCAATCAATTCTGAGTGGTAATCATCTTTCTGTGCTGAAATGATAGCAATACCCATTCTAAGAAATGCAAAGGATCTTACCAACTGTTATGCCACTGGGCCATAACAACCACAGGATGATTTTGAGATACTAAAATGTATACACTGAGAGGTATGGTGGTAACCACCCTCCGAGCTTTTCTCCTCTGTATTGCCAGTTCTACTTGTTTCAATGCAGCAAGTGCTTTTGGTGACAAGCGCCTGGAAGGTAACAAGGAGGGATAGCCTTTTAATAAATCAAAAAGTGGTGCCAACAGCACATTTGATAATTCCAACAATGATCTGATCCAGTTAATTGTGCCTAGCAGTTTCTGCAAGTCATTTAGTGTTTGTACAGAATGCTGAATAACAACTGCCTGGAGTTCAATAGTTTGGTCCAAGGTTTTTTTTGCCAAGTACTTCCAGGGAGCTTGCCACTGTACTTTCTCAGGAGCAACACACAAACCATAACTTGTCAAAGCCTCTTGCATTACAGACATTACCACATCGAGCTGTTCTGCAGTGGGCACAGCAATTAAGATATCATACATATAGTGATAGCAGTAAACCTATGGGAATCTTTTCCTGGCCTGTGATAATGCTTGTGTTTCATACCACTGACAAATAGTTGGGCTGCTGCCCATCCCTTGGGGTAAGGCAGTCCAACGATGCCTTTACCCAGGTTCTCTATTGTTAACAGAGGAGACAGTGAAAGCAAATTTAGGAGCATCATCTAGGTGTGAAGTTATAGTAAAAAAACCAGTCCTTTAGACCAACAATACAAATATCCCAAATAGCTGTAATCATGGTGGGAGAAGGCATCCCTTGCTGTAATGCCCCCATGCTCTCCATTACCTCATTAACCCAATGGAGATCATGTAAAAGTCTCCATTTTCCAGACTTCTTCTTAATCACAAGTGTCCCACAAACTCTGTGATGGTTCGATATGGTTTTGTGCCAGCAGCTCATTAACTAAGTCTTTGAGAGCAGTCAATTTTTCTTGAGTTGGGAGCCATTGGTCAATGCATATACTCTCTGTGGTTAACCACTGTAGTGGGATTGTTGGTCTGTGCTGACCATAATGCTCCCTAGGAAAAATCCTCCTTTTCCATTGCTAAGGTGACTCCTCATTGAGTCAAACATTCATGTCCCCACAAATTTAAAGGTACTGATATTAGATAAGGACAGATGGTGGCTACCTGCTCTTCAGCAGTAATATAACTCATTGATGAGTGACCTTGATAATTGGCAGTTGTATCCCCGACTCCTGCCACTGCTACAGAAAGTTCCATGGGCCAAGTAGAAGGCAGTATTTCTTTGAAATAACAGTAACAGGAGCTCCCGTGTCAATTGTGCTAGTAATAGCCACCCAAAGGGGGAGCCTTGTATGAGTTCTGAAGAGCATGTAACTTCAGTTCTAGCGTCTGTGACCATTTGGGTCCAAAAAACCTCCAGTGTACCTGCAGACCGGAGCCCCCAGTCCCTCTCTTGATAGATTCTGCTCTAGGTACTTATGCCACAAAAGGTATTAACTGAGCAACGCGATTTTGTTTAGGTATAGTGACCAGGGGTAATGGCATCCATGGCATGGCACAAATCTGCCTGATGTAGTCCACCTCAATGACTCCAGGTGTTACAAACAGCCCCTGCAAAGTAACACTTGAACATCCCATCAATAACGCACTCAGCTCATGCCCCACAGGCCTGAAGGCATCTAATAGTTTCCTATGTACCTTGTTGTCACTTGTGGTGGCTGAGGCAGCTGTAGCAACAACCACTCCTGCACTTCCTTGGGTTCTGGCGCCGACTTTGCTGCATAAGGTTGGAAGGAGTTTCTTGGGCACGTTTGTGTCTGAGCACACATCTCCACTGTGCTCCGCTTCCTGGCGGCCCTCTGGAGGCAGTGCCTGCCCCTGGCTGTCAAACTGAGGATGGTGTATCTGTCTGGAAACCATCTGGTAATGCAGGCTCTTGGTCCGCCTGCTTTGTTCTCCAGGTCCTCGGTCCACTTGGTTCCATTCTACAGGCTCTGTCTGCCGTGCTCCGTTCTTGGATCACATCAGGGTCACCAGGTGAAGGAGAACATACTACTGACACCATGAATGATTCCAAGCACCAGCAGCCTATTGTTCTTCCCTACAACATTTTATACCATTCATCTTACCTGTATCCCACCTGTGTGCCCTCTGTACCCTTCTGTGATTGGTCAGTACACCTCAGCATTCCATGTTTCTCTACCTTCAATGCAGGTCACCTGTCCTGCACAGCTGTAGGACCTCATTAGGGATGAGGCTCAGCCGGAGCCCCATTCCCAATCACCACACACTGTGTGCTTACCTTCCAACTCAATTGAGTTGGTAATGGGATGTGGAAAATATATGCATGGGTATGTAGGTGAAGGTGTTCTGGGAAAGCATCCTTCCTTCACTACATCAAAATACTTTTATGTTGAGGGTAATTAACTAAAAAACATATAAATTGTTGGTTAGAAAGCTGATTAAGGCTGTAATTAAATTGAATGTTAGAATAGTTTTGTAAGAAAAGAAGGTATTGCATTTTAGGCTACAATGTCTAATGTGTTTTCTCCTGAAATAAACTTTGGTTCAATAAAGACTGTAGAAAATCCCCATTCCTTTTCTCTTGTTGCAATAAATATTACACTTGAAAGTTTTGATTATCTTAGTGTATTTAACTCTTTGTCTTTTTCTCTTTTGGCCACTGTAAAAACTCAATTTGTTGTTAAATACAGAGTAAAATTTCAAATAATATTATATGGAATGAGTAATGGTTTGTAAGCCTCACTCTATAGATTTTTTTTTTGCTGATCCTGCTGATATCTTCCTGATTGGGCAGGCACTAAAATGTGTATTCACTAAGGTAAAAATATGTGAGAGTGAGCACAAAAACTTGTCTGCACAGTATGGTAACTTGAAAACTTGGACTGCTGTATAGCAGTTACAAACATAGCAATTACAACGGCCAATTGTACTGAGTTAGCAGAATAAGTGGTATAAGAACCCCAGTTGTGGGTACAATGAAAATAATAACAATTTGTAAACTTACTGCAATTTTTAATTAGGGGGGACTAGAAATAACTTCTTTCACTTAACCGGTGTCTTTATGTTTCTAAAGAAATTGCTGCAACAAAAATTATTACCCTGTGGAAAAATCCCAAAGTAGTTTGTTTAGTGCTGTGATATTGCAAGTCACAGAACCATTAGGAAGGACAAAGATTTTCTTAAAATTTGGAAATGGCTAAATATTTCCAATTATTGATTTTTAATTAAGCAAAGGCATTCATGTTTGTTTAAGATGAATGAAATATAAGATAACAATGAAGTAAAAAATTAAAAGGCCATTATAGATAAAAATTACAGTTAGCTGAAGCATACTTGATTGATTTTATTATAAATATTGGAGGAAAAAAATGAACAATACTGTAATAAATTTCTGAATTTTATTTAATCTCATTCTTTGATTTCTTCTCTCTCCAGTTGATGATTTTCATGTTCATTTTAATAATAAATGCAACTTGTATAGATTTTATCTTCTGTTTAGCTGTAAATGGGAAATATGATTGGCAAATACTCATTATGGCACAGCCAATTAATGTAAACTGGTAATGATTAAAAGAAGTGTTGAATCTCTCATTGGAAAATTAAGAAAATTAAGAAACCCTTGCTTTTTGGAGCCTTTTAATGAAACTAGGTATTATAGACATTGATTCATCATATTAACTAATGAATCGTGATTTGACGAAGAAGCCAAAACAATGTTGAAAGACATTTATGATGCCTTGTTGATGCCTAATATTTGGTAACAAACCAATTTAAACTTAAGCTTGTATATAGAACTGGCTTTTCACAAATCTCAGGCCTTGACATTTGTGCTAATAAAGGCTGCTAAATTGACATGAGGATTGTGACAATAAGAGTACATTGTTTTGGTTTGATAATAGGAGCTCTGCATTCAAGGTTCTCGGACTTTACAGTTAAAAAGCTCACTGGTGGAAGCTGCTGCTAATGATATGATTAACATGTTACTTGATACTGAGGAACAGGTCAGTAGAGAAGATAAGTCAATCGTATCCAGTGGTGAAAAAAGAGACAAAAGTACAGGTAAAGAAGATTGTAGTGTATTGCTTGGTGTTTCTTTTTCATGCTGATAACTGGTATTGGGGGACATAGATTAGGTGATTGAAGTACTGAATAGTATCTAATGTCTAAAGACTTTTCTTTGAATTTGCCTGGGTAATGAATAGTCTGACAACCATTTAACATCTACAAAATAGGACAATATTATTTATCTAACTTGCATGTTGAAAGGTTTGTGCCATAAAACTACTTAGTAGCCTTGGTTAATTGCTACACTTCCTAGAGAAAGAGAATAAGAAATAATATCTAAATTTTGATGATAATCATGCTAGTTTTTACAGAATAAGAAGGCAGATAGGAATAAAAGGTCTTTTACATTGAGGTGCAGATTACAAATTCTGCACTTCCTTAAAATTATTTCAGACACCTGTGTAGGATGTTGCTTTTTGGTATTTTCAAGTCCCTTAAGTAAATTTAACTAACTGGATTTATGATGTTTTCACAACAGAAGAGGAAAGAAGATCAAAAAGCTTGACTTCCTCACAAAATTCCAGTGAAATGCGGGCAGGTCTGTCTCCTACAGCAAAGAGGAAGAGAATGGATTTAGAAAAGTTAGAGGAAGAAGCCAATGAACTGCTTTCTTACTTCAATAATCATAACATTGATGCCCTTTTGAGAGTGACTCGGAACGCTCTGGACACCATCCGCAAGCGCATTCATGCATCTTCCACCATCAACTTCTTAGGTGGCTGCATTGTAGCACATTGCTCTTTTAGGCTAAGTAAAGAAAAATGTAAATGTAATATCCCATAACTGTATAAATAAGAGTCACAGGTGTAAAAGAGGAGAAAACAAAGGGATTTTGATTAAGCTGTCTTGTTAAGTTATAATTGATAATGTGTGTATTTCCAAAGGTATTTTTTTTCTTTTAATTTTCTTTATTTATTCTTTTTGTGACAGTAGGAAAGTGTCATTACAATGCTGTTTCCCTTAGGGCTCACTGTACTGTTCTGAGGCCAGTGTTATATTTGGAGCCTGACTTGATAAGATACTGATAAGACCTTGATAACTTGACAAGATCTGTTTGACCTTGCCTTTTACATAAAACTGTACGAAAAAAAGTAGAGATGTCCTTTTTCTCTTACTAATTGCCTTCAGATATTTCCATACATGATAATGGATCACTGTTTTGAAGTGTTTTATTGTTGCATGCCTTTAAGAAATGAAAATAAGGGCAGTTGTCTTTGGTCTCTACAGTTTATAAGGTATACAATATCATGAGACTCTAAGGAAGTTCTGTGCCCAACTTAATATGCTGGCTGGGAACCAGCCAGATAACAAAATTGTCTGTTAAACAGTTTAGCTGCACAAAACAAGTTGAAGAGGAGCTCCACGGAGAAAAATAGCTTTGCACATACTTTTCCCTTGTACTGCTGTAGACTTTAGCAGTTCACCTTATAAATTATTCAGGAATTGAAAAAATTAAAAAATGACACTCAGTACTCTACATTAGGAGATATATTTATTGGTTTATATCAAAACAATGCCTAATTTGTCATGAAAAAAATACAAAGAACTGTTTTGTTTTGTTTTTGTCTTCTGTTTTTGTCTTTTATTTAGAAAATCACAGTATGTCTAAGTGGAAAAAAGGTGCTCATCCTATAATTAGGACGAATATTAACCTATCTATCCCTAATATCATCATGACACCCTCTTTGGATGAGGTACAGCAGACACTTAATAAAGCTGTAGATTGTATTGTGAAAGCAATGAAAGGAGTTCGACAGTGGAGTAAGGAGAGAATATCCCAGGTGGGTGTCTTTAACAGCCTTACTTATAACTTATGGCGCAAAACTGCTGCAAATAAAAAAGAAATGTTATTCTCTCTTCAGAAGACAGTGTTAGAGAGAAAAGTTGTTCTGTGGCGGTGTGAGAGCAGAGACAGCGATTCTGATGATGGGAAGAAAAACATCCATGGTAATGATAAATTCTGACATCACTAAATTTGAATGTTAGGTACATGTGATTCATACAGAATGTCTTGGAAGATATTAATTATGAAATACATCAAAAAACAGTAGACTTGATAGATTTTAAACAACCTCATAGATTTTAAATTGCCTCAGAGAAGAAATCTGTTTCTCGTTAGAAACCAGGTTTGCCACTTGCTCTTCTGTGGGTTTGAGTAAGGGGATTTTTTTTTGTCCTTCTTGCAGAATTTTACTGCTTTGGATTATAGCATGTGTATATTGGTTACAATTGTAGTCACTTTTGCTACAGAATAGTCTTTCATGATTTGCCAGGGTGATTTGTAATTTGGCATGTTCAAATGCCATCTTAGAACTTGTGCTTACCCTTTAAGAAGGGTAAGTTGAACTTTGAAAATACCTGGTCTGAATAAAAAAGTCGATATAAATTGCAGTATTGATGTAGAGGAAATAGTGTAAAAAGATTAAATATACTAGAATTTCTAAAAGGATTTTCTTTATTCTGTTTTGTGACCAGACATCAAATTTATGATGGTGTCTATGATTGGGTTTTTCTTCTCTGAAATGGTTTAAATCAAGCCAAGTTAATTGTTCTACATTGTACCCTAGATACTTAAAAATATGTCCGAGTCTTGTTAGTTTACCTCTTATGCACTTAAAAAGTAGGGCAGTAATACTTAAACTTGTTAAGAAGTTAAAGTAGTCTTTCAAAACGAAGACTTTTACTTCCAAGTGATGAAATATAAAATGATGATAAAGTCAAGCTTGTGGATATTGGCTAACTGATGGACTTTTTTTAACCTTTATTCCTTTTTGGGGGCTGGTTATGGTCATCTTCTCAGAGTTAATGTTGATTTGTATTTCAAGTTGTCAGTTGTGAGTTATTTCAGAAAATAAGTGTGCTCAGTGCTGATATATAAATAAATAGATGAAGCATACAGAACAAACTTTGTGGAAGGGAGAGAGAGGAGGAAAGATTCAGTTTGAAAGATTGGAGTGGAACTCATTCCAAATTTGACAGGTGAAGCATTTTACTAAGATGGAGATATTTATGAATTCATTTTGGCCTCCTTGATTTCTAGTTGCCTTTAAGAACATCTAACTTTTAAATGCATACTTATTGAAAAAATATTTGGTTTTGTCTATAGGAATTTACTTCTCCTAACCAGGATGTCTGTCCTAAACCTGCTTTTGTATTTGAATCTTCTTTTATAGAGAGTGTATCAGATGCAGCATCACTCAGTTCATCTGATCCAGGGCAAAGTCAGAACTACTTCAAGAATGTTTCAGAGAGCAAAGAAATTATTAAATTAGTATCTTTACTCAGCAGTGCCATCAATTCTACAAAAGGGGTAAGACAATTGAGATGTTAATTTAATATCACTATCCGAGGGATATTAACGTATTACTTTTATTATCCATGGGTAATAAGGGTAGGCCTTTAAAGCTGTGATTAAATGTAATAATGAAAAAGTTTAAGATAGTGGATGGAAAACATGTGGCTTAAAATTTGCAAATATGCTTTAAAAGTGTAACATGGATTAAGTGTACTCTGTTCCAAGATCTGAGGTTTTGAATATTGCATATATAAAACATCATAAAAAGCTCTTTAGTTGTGTTACATGTAGCTAATGAAGCCAGCATGATTTTTTTCTGCACGTTACGAAGAGATTATGAAGGTTTTTAGAAGAAAACTGGCTGTAAGATTGGCATTTGTAAAGTACTGCATAGAATTTGCTAGTGTAGGTTAGGATTTATCATAAAGGATGTGCATAGGTTCTTTGCCTTGTTCTCATTCTGTGCACTCTTTAGTAAACTGTATTTCTTTAGGGAGCTCTGAATCAATTTCTTCTGGGGCTGGTCCAATCTTTTAAGAGACTTTCCCTGTCAAAGTCTTTTGTAACTTCAGTGGTACTAAAGCATAACTACCAGGCTGGTGCTGATTAGTTGATAATGGTATTTTGATATTTAGTATTTTTTAATATTGTAAACTATTTTCGTTTAGCCAGCTTTAAATGCCTGCATGTACTTTATTTATCGTAAGTCATGATGTGGATTATCTCTCATAGCAGACATATCTCATTTACCTGTTTAATTAGATACAATGATGATTTAACTTTAACTTTCTCACATTTTTCTGAACTCCTGAGAACCAAAAAATAATTCTCTTGCACTCTCATTAAATGATATTCAAATCAAAGAGACATGAATTGAGTGTAGAAATTAATGTTAAAAAAAAAAATAATTATCTCATAGCTTCATTATTTCAGAATGAATTTTTCTTGTTATGTTGGGCCCTGGAGCTCAGGTTTCAGTTTCTAGCCCAAGAATGGCAGGGAAGTGTACTGAATTCTAGTTTTAAACTTTACTTCCCACTTATTCCAATGATTTTATTGACTGAAGAGCCACTTAATTGGCAAATGCTTAAACTAATCTGACAAACTGGATGTGATTAACGTAGAGTTTCTGGCACGATGTGAGATCAGTAATGAAATTTGCTTTAGCATAAATTTACCAGTAACCTTTTGTTTAGCGAGGTGACTCCACCTGCTCCTCTATGGAGTTTGTGGTGTGCTCTAATGACCAGCTGCTAAGAAATTATATGCATGCTATGTATGTAATGCTGAGAATCTTTCTTTAAACTCTCAAATGTCTTTCAGGAGGTTCTTACAGCTTTGGAGAGTTTTAGTTGTTACCACCACATATGGCAGAAGGACAAGGGGGAAACCATTGATAAATTAATGGAGGGAAACCCATCACTCTCTGAATTTGAATCTGAAATTCTGCATTTCCGAGACCTGAACCTGAAAATCAACTCTGAGCCTGAATACATCTGCGTGGGAGCTATTGCTTTATATACTGGTAGAGTTCAGCTTCTCTCCAGAGACATGTACTTCCTAAATCTAGTAGAGAGGAGAGTTTTGGATGGATGATCTAGATTAAAATAGAAAGGAGAAGGGGAGAGAGAAGGGTTGTTTGCTGTTTTGGCTATAAATGCATGCAAACAGAACGCTAACACAAGAATATCTGTGAGGCTCAGCTGGAGTTTATTACCACATTTGGATACTTCTGCTTACTCATGGGTGGATGGTAGATGTCTGCCCATCCTTCTGTCACTGATTTCCAGGGATACATATTTCATGGGAGTAAGATGATTAGTTTATGTTACTCTTCTCCTTGTCTGGCTGCATGCAGTGGAACAGCTGAACCCCCTTCTACCTAACAATTCCATGGATGCTATGACCAAACTTTGTTTCTTTAGCTTTCATAATTAGGCTACTAATTTCCTTCCCACGTTATTTTTTAAAGGTTAATTTTTAAAAAGATTTTAGGCTTAGATGAATATATTAACCAATTCATTAGTGATGTATAGGACAGATGTTTGTATAATGGTAAATGAACAAGATGACAAGTATGGAGTCCAGCCTCATCTTTCCAGTAGGTACATCCTAAAAATATCTATGATGTCTAATATCTATTAATTTTTCAATGTTTTTAGATGATCTTTGTAGTAGAAAAGATGATAAATTCTTAGAAGAATAGAAGGAAAGCAACTGTGAATTACAAGCAATTTTATAAACCACTTCAAGGTGCCCAT